>PVJL010002673.1:0-186119 GCA_004026885.1 Lyroderma lyra
CCCCGTCTGCTGTTGACTAGGGGGTTGGGTTCAGCCTGTACTCTCCTCTGACACTCCTTCCTTTTCTATTTCATTCCAGGGCATTCAAGCCCAGTGATTTGTTTTGGAAATACTATCATTTGTTAGCTTAGCTTTTGTCTCGGTTGGATGCCTTTCCTGTTTCACTGCTTTCCTTTCAGGGTGTCAGGGCCAATGCATGACTCTGGGAGTTTTATTCAATACACCCCTGTTGTTAGATGAAGCTAAAGAAACTTGGATTAACAAACGGACCCAGGTTCAACGATGGCCTAGGGTGTTTCTGCCACCCTCTGCAGCTGAGAGATGAAGTGAATGGAGCTTCTGTTTGGAATACTGGCAGGGTAAACCCCAGCAGGGTGGAGCCAGGGGATGATCTGTTTGTGTCTGTGTCGAGCAGCCACTATTATCAAAGTTGTTCCAAATGGTGATGCTGGGTGTTGGGACTAGAGTTCTAAGACTCCTGTGCTGTTCCTGATGTTGCAAAATTGTTCTTCCCAGTCAACGCCGCATTCCTCACTGGGATTCTGGGAACTTGAGAGATGAGAAGGGAAGAAAAGGGAAGTCAGGAATTACAGAGGTGATCCTATCTCTGGATGGGAAAAAGCACCTCAAATTATTGGTAAAGAGAAGCTTTGTCGGAAATATTGATAATCATGATTGCCATCCTCCCAAAACTTTATATTTGTAGTGTTTTATATATATTTTTAAATGTATTTTTAAAAATTCCCTTTGTCATCATAAAGCCACTTGTTCTTACAAAACCTTGAGGGCTAAAACTACTCAAGGAGGGAATGACCATGATATAATGGCATTGGTAATCCACATAGGCCCTAAAAGGCTGAGACCATCATGCAGTCTCACTGTATGTGGACAGGAGAGAATTTAAGACCTAAACCTTCAAAGCCAAAACACCAGATCGGAAGAAAATGTAGGAAAACATAGGAAACTAGTGTTAGCATCTTGATCAAAAAGGAGGGCAGGTTTTACTTATCAATTCACAAAATCCAGAAGTCCTACAGGAGAAGATGAACAGATTTGACAACATCAGGATTTTTTTTTTAAAGTTTTGTCCTCTTATCTTTCATAATGAGGTTTTCATCAGATGTCTGGTGAGCCGTGTCTACCTGCTTATGATTGTAAATAGAGGAAAGGGCTGGTTGGAGACTGACTGTTTGCGCAGGGCTTATTGACACTGAACTTCCCAGTTGAGTGACATGGGTGGGCCATTTATTGAGGAATGCTCAGTGTCTATATATGAGTTTCCTATTATTGCTGTAACAAATTAGCACTTATTTAGTGGCTTAAAATAACACAAATTTATATTATCTTACAATTCTAGAGGTCAGAAGTGCTAAATAAGTCTCATTGGGTTAAGATGTCAATAGGGTGGTATTCCTTTTGGGGGGATGGAGTGCCTCAGACTCCACAGGAACAGAAGCTCCTGAGCTCAGGGCCCTTCCAGACCTTTCCTTCTGTATCTCTTGGTTTGGCTGTTCATTAGCATCCTTTAAAATATCCTTTGTAAGAAATTGGTATTGGGACATAAACTGTTTTCCTGGGTTCTATGAACCATTTTAGCAGATTATTGAAGCTGAGAGGTGGGGTTCATGGGAATCCCCAATTTATAACTGGTCAGTCAGAAGGGCAGATGACAACCTGGGACTTGTGACAGCTTCTGGAGTGGAGGAGTCCTCTTTTTGTCCTAAGTCCTCAACTTGTGGCGTCTGTGCTAACTCCAGGTAGTTAGTGTCAAAACTGAGTTGAACTGCAGGGTCCTCTCTCTGTTGAGAACTGAAGAATTGCCATGTGTGGCACGACCCCACATTTGATGTTAGAAATGTTATGAGGGTTGAGGAAATAGTTTTGTTTTAATGTACTGTCTCAGTTTTAATGTAAAATCTCCATTTGCAGTAAGCAATACCACAATGAATGAGTTCGATGGTAGAGTTAATTACCAAGAGAACAACGTATCACAGTAACCAACAACAGAGGGATAAGCAAGTTCTATTGACCAAATGTGTCACTTTGATTTTTTAATAGCCACGATAGAAGTATGCATAAAAAACTGTCATGTCAGCCTTTGGGAAGTACGCCAGATGGAATGGAAGGTATGTGTGGTGAAAGATCAATGTTGAAGTTTACAGAAAGCTATTTGCTATCATGCTCTTGTACCTTGATTATAGGTTGCTAGTTACCCCATCAGATGCTTCTGTTTCACTGATCTTACGGAATTTCACTCATTTTCATTTCTGACACACTCCCTTCTTCAGTCTCGGTCTTCATAGTCTTTTATTTTTTTCTCAGCCAATTTGCAACACATTTAAGAACATCTTTGTTTTTTTTTCAACTAATTTTATATCCCTTAAACCATTTAGACTTTTAATTAAATAAATAAATACTCTAAAACACATGAAAGTATTCTCATAAATATATGAGGGCTGTCCAGAAAAATTCCAGTCATAAATGCCTCTATTTTTCATAGTACATGGCTGGATACTTTCCGGACAGCCCTCGTATATTTACAGATGCATATATTGATCAAAAATGCTTTTATGCACACTTTTTAAAATAAGTGACACTAGCTTAGCATTACACTTAAAGAAATTCTAAGCTTTCTTAAAATCCTAAGTACTTGACACGTGCAATCCTTCTAAGAACTACCTACCACACGTTTATCAAGGTGAACGCTTGTAAATTGACAGGGATGATTTTCAGATGATCACAGGATGCTTGAACATTGGCTAAAGTGAGTATGTGGAAAACCATGCCAGGCTCTGCCTTAACTCTTTTAAAACAAGTCTAACTTTTTAAATGTGTGTGTGTGTGTGTGAGAGAATTGGAGTTTAGAATGGGTCAGCATGTGGTAGAAGTACCAGAGTGACCTGACTGTCCAACACTGGCAGATCAAGCAAAGTGTGTGTGGGAGGCACGGAGGCGCCGGTGAACTCATTTTCTGAAGGGTGGCTTTTCTGTGTAGCATGTTGCCCTTTGCACTAAGCCAACAGAAACGTTGAGGGAGACCTGCAACGGGGAATAGAAAAGTTGTGACCCAGAGCTGAGAGATTAGAGAGCAGTGTCCTGCAGGGAGGAGTTTTCATTTCCACCAAAGCAGAAAGAACAAGACAGGGGAATTCTCATTTTCTAAAGAGCCCAACAGCAGGACTAGCAGCCTCTAGGCCCTGTCTGAAGGGGCAGGGAGGGGCATGTCAGCAGTCCTAATAAGTGATAGCAGCTATGACCACAGCTGTGACAACCTCAAACTCTCTTGATTTCATGGTCCAAACCGCGTACTGCCATATCCAACCCTCAGCCTGTTCATTCCGTAAATATTTCATCCAATCCACTTATTTACAATCATGGCGTGCTCTTCGACAGTCATGGTATTGTCTCCATGTTGCTTTCTATCTTTAGGTTGTCTTCAGTTATGAATGTGCTGCACAGACCATGCACAAAGTGCTTTAATAGTGAGGACTGGAATGAAATAGAAAGGGAGCTCTCAGACTCACATGCATTTGAACAAATCTCAGAGAAATGAAATTAAAAAATAGGAAGTGGAAAGTTTTTTTCTGTTGTTGTTGTCATTGCTGTTGTCAATAAAGCACAAGTCTTTTTGTATCCAGTACACTTGAATAATTTATATAAATTAAATAAATAAAAGGGGAGGAAGTCAATATATCCAGAAACAATATAAAACTGTGTCTAGGCAAAGACACAGTTATGATCATTTTGCAATGTATAAAAATATCGATTCACTATGTTGTATACCTGAAATGAATATAATATTGTATGTCAACTATAATTTAGTAAAAAAAGAAAGTCTATGTAAAACTCCAATTAGAGATGGTAAATTATACATTTGCATTTAGTTTCATTTCCTTAAAAAATTCCACTAAAACATCGATAAGATGATTTTTCTAAAACTTAAACTCACAAGGAAAAGAAATAGAAGAGAAGACTAAAGGAATACATGTTTGAAGCTGAGCAACAAAAAGAATGAGTGACAGCTGACCTTAGCCCATCTGAGGAAGCTGAAAACCCTGAGCTGGCCCGAGGAAAAGGTGAGGAAGAAACAAAACAAAACAACAACAAAAACAAAGAACAGAAACAGAGGGTCCGTCAAGGGCTTAGACTTTGATGGTACCAAGACCTCTAGCAGTGGGAGTATGTGATCCAAGACAGCAAGACTGACTGAAAGTACACCAGGAAAGCAGTTAGATCCCGAGATCCTCTCCCCAGGACCAAATGACTGGTAACTGCCTCTCCATCCTGGATGAAGACTGGAGATTTAGTCTTTGGATACTGTAACAGTGGGCCTCTGGTCTGGGGGACTTAAAGATACTGACTATTGCATAATTTACCTCCTCTGCAATAAAAAAGAAAGTGCGATGGAAGACAACAATTTCATTAAGCTCACAGACTCTTTGATCCCATTAATTCACACCTTGCACGGCAAGGACAACCCGTTTCTGCTCCACATGTCTGGGGCTTCTGAAGACTCAATGGTGTGCTGGAGTCATCTGCAGGTGTCTCCACTCAGCATGTCTGGCCGTTGGTGCTGCCAATTAGGGCCTCTGCTGGACTCAGTTGTCCACTCTAGGTGGCCCCAAATGTGATAGCCCTGCCTGGGCTTCTTTGGGCTTCTTCACAGCATGGTGACTGGATTTCTAAAGCCAGTGACTGTGACAGCCGGAGAGCAGTATATGACTTTCTTTTTGTCTATCCTCTTTCAAGATATGATATTCCAAAGAATAGACCCAGCTTATGGTTTTGAATTATCTACCATGTCTCAGAACAACAACAACAAATCACAGCATCTCCTCTGTGCCGGGTGATTACATTCTGTCATTTATATTTAGGTTGCAAATTCACCATTTAAGTGTCCGTTAATACCAGTCCCTTACAGAGTGTTCTTGCAACCTGGATAACCTGACTTGAGGTCACTTGAGGCATCTCAGTTTTGGTCAGAGTGTCTGCAAAGCATCTAAAGTGAGTAGAAAGAAACCCTGCTTTCTAGCCAGACACTGTTTTACAAAATGTAATTTTGAAATACATGTTAATATAAGAACATTGTATTTAAACATGCTGTTTGTACAGAGTAAGATTTAAAGAAATAAACATTTATCTATATTTTAAGCAGCTTATTAACTAAGCTTCATTAATTAATTTCTGTAGACAAAACCATGACATTTTTCTCTCTCCCCTTTTTTGTCTCTGGGCTTGCATGGAGGTTAATTCTGCAATGGAGTGACATGATTGTTCTGATATCAATCCATAGTTGCGTGCTGTTATTTTAGTCTTGTTGTCACTCCTAAACTGAGGAAAAACTGTGAGTAGAGTGAGAAAAACACAACCCCACGCCTCCTCCCCTCCCTGGATGGGTGCCTCTCTCTTTTTCTTCCACAGGACAAAAACAGAAAAGGTAGCACTGTGCTCACACGGAAGTGTTAACATCTTCTCTCAATCAGAAAAAAAAGTTTCTTGAGAAGCTCTCACTCCTCCCCTAAACGTATAAACAACTCCTCCTTAGAACCCGAGGTGATGTTTCCAGCACCTTTCATAATTTTGTAAATGAGTTTTCATCATTCCCAAAATAATGTATAAAACTGTTATTTTCAAGGCATAAAATATTTTGAGCTTGATTTCTACTTACTTTGAAATGTTATTTTAAAAACTTTAAGAGGGGAGTTCCCTGGTGGTGTAGTGGCTTAAGGCTTCCGCACTGGCACTGTCAATGCTGAGGCCTGGGTTCGATTCCCAGCCAGGGAACTACCCACATACTACAAAACAACAACAACAACAACAACAAAACCAAACAAAAAAAACCCAAAACAACAACAAAAAACCAAAACTTTAAGAGTTTTTTTTTTTTTTTTTTTTTTTAAGCGCCTTTAATTTCACCACCCAATGCATTGCCTCTGCACACTGAGTTCTGCCTGGTTGATGAGATGTCTTTCTATCTCTACTCACCTCTGTCCCACCGGGCCCCTGATAGCTGCTGGTTTCCCTCACCTTCTCATTGTGCCCCAGGTTACAAGGCCTCTTTGAGGTTCTTTTCCAATTCCATTTCCATTTCAAGCCCCGCAAAGGTCAGGTTACTACTTTAGACAAGGCAATGATGGAGCCCAAAAGAGAGGACATGCCACATTACTTAGATCTCTGAGTTGGAATCAATTGAGAGTGTCTCCTCAGCAACTCAGCTCACCATTCCCATTATGAAAATAAATAGGCTCAGTAAACACACCTTTGCAAGGAAGAATTAGAGGGAAATGAAGACTTTCTACTTGAGCTAATCCAAATTGGGGGTGGTGA
Source organism: Lyroderma lyra (assembly GCA_004026885.1). NCBI lineage: Eukaryota > Metazoa > Chordata > Mammalia > Chiroptera > Megadermatidae > Lyroderma > Lyroderma lyra. The sequence goes on from PVJL010002673.1 coordinate 6,328, forward strand.
TGAGCAAAGAGGTGGTGATGAGCACCAGCTGTTAGGGGATACCAATGGACCAAGACTGGAAATATGAGGGGATAAGCTTCTTTTCAATGTGGACCAAAGTATTAACCCTAAACTCTATCAGGAGAAGCTTTCATAATGCCCCTGACCGTCCTGCTGTTGCCATTTCCTGAGCTGTCCTTGGGGACATAGAATACAGAGTCTAGGAGACTGTCCGATTGAGACCAGTATCATAACAGGCTTTAAGGCTTTAGCAGAAAGGATGCAAATATTAAGGCACATCACTGCCCCTTATTGGGGAGCCAAAGTGGTATCAGGAAAAAATAATTCTATTCTCTGTGCCAGAATCACTTCTCTTACAGAAATGGAGATTAACTTGACCAGAGGCTCACGTGAGAGAGCAAAATGATTGAGATCATCTTCTGTGTTCTTGACGCTCCCTATGCGTGACTCGGCCATAGCCCTCATTTCACTTGGCCATGAACTCTTCGAGGGAAGGCACCATATTTAACTCATCTTAACCCATGGCCCAAGGCAGGCATTCTATTGATGTTTATAAACTGAAAGTTTCGATTGGTAAAAATGAAAGGGGTAAGGAAATTTGTTTCCTAAAATCTAAATGCTGAGTAGGCAGATCTCTTTGTTACATATGGAGTCATTGCTTCCCCAATTTTTCTTTCCCAATATAGAGTCATCCATTGCTTTTCAAGCCTATCTCCCTCTTCGATTCAAGAGCAGATTCTCCTTCATTTAGAAAGCTTGTTCAAGGAATCTATAAAGTCTAACACCGTACTTGTTAGGCATCTACAGTTGGAGTTTGAAGGATTTGTATGAGAAGAAATCCAATGGGAAGCTAACCATGTGACAAGATCATCGTGTGATGTAACAGGAAACTGTGGACTTAAATCCAGACAGGTGAGTGTCAGACCCACAGTCCACCTAAGGTTTATGTATGCCTACTTCTCAAGGTAGTAATTGACTCTTCTCTGCATTCGCAGCACCTGGCACAGTTAAAGTAGAAATATCTAAGCTATTTCATATTTTCAGGCAGGCTAGACATGGGCAGGCCCATGTGCAGAAATGATGAGAAGGTGGGGTTCTTTCTCAGGTGGCCCCGGGGAATGGTGAAGGGAGGAAAATAACTTGTGTTGAGCATGAACTGTATGTCAGACTCTGTGTATAATATTTTTATGTGGATTGTAGAAGGCAATTGTTTCCAAAATTTCTGAGACTTGATTTGTTCCAGATTAACCATATTTCTAAAGTTTGGATAGCTTAACTCCAAAGAGCAAAATAATAGAAAAATAATTTTCCAGTCCAAAAGAAGTGGTAAAAAATAAACACATTTTGAAAGAATTGTGTTTTTCTTTTTTTTAAGTTCATTTTTATTGTTAGACTTATTGGGGTGACATCTGTTAGCAAGGATTACATAGGTTCCAGGCATACAATTCTACAGTGGAATTGTGTTTTTCAAACTCTTTTATTTTATACCATTATATGTTGCAAATCAGTAGAATACAGTGTGTATCCATAGTTATTTTGCATAGATTAAAAACATCTGGATGTATCTAAAAATGAGGGGGAAGAGCATATTACATAAATCTTTAGACATGTATGTATATGAAAATAATTATATTTAGTATTTCTCATAATGAAGAATCAGAATAGGAAACACCCTTCCCCTTAAAACTGGACACACACACACACACACACACACACACACACACAATTTTTATTCCTTGGAAAAGCTTGTTGATCTGTGGCTAATCCCTCACCCTTGGGAGTTGATATAAATGAATCTAAAGAAATGAAGGAGAAAATGATGCAATAGCTCTTCTGAGAAGATTTCTCAGTGCCACCTGCTTCCTCCAGCAGAGGCTTTCCTTACTGAATCCCCCTCTCAGCTTGTGCATCTGGAATGTCTCTATGAAGTCTGTGAGGTCCCCACAATGTCACCCAGCGTAGGCAAAGTCATTGTGTCCCATCCATCAGTGTTCCTACTCCTCTGTCCATGAGCCATGGTGACATCACCCTGGCATGGGAAGTAAGGAGATCTCAGCGTCATGCCATGCCCGTCTGGAAGCCTCCTCTGCCCAGACTCTCCAGTGAACAATCACCTGACTGTCTTACTAATTCTCACATTAACCACTCTGTTACAGGTGAGGCAACTGATGCTCAAAAGCATTTAAATACAGTTGATTTGTCCATAATCACACATAGAACTGGAATCAGGAGAATGAGGACATGAATCAAAGTCTGTCTGATTTAAAAAATGATGCTCTCTTTCCTTCACTGCTCTGGGGGATTCATAGATGGGAACAACATGACCTTAGGGGAATCACTAGACAGTGAGTGGAAGAGCAATGTCCCTGACTTCATTTGCCTATAGCTCAGTAGAACTTGTATGATAAGACCTCATTTTGCCAGAGGCAGAACTCTTAGTCAATGCGGGTTACCTCTCTCCCGACCTCTCTTGTTCCATCCACGTTCTGAGAGGACTTGGGAATGGGAGGGAAGGCCTCTGGTTCTCCGCTGTTGTCTGCCAGCACTGGGGCCCAGTCCCCTCCGGTCATGTCCAACATTCCTCAGTCACATAAGAAACACCCTTCATGTCTAATAATTTTTTCTGCTGCTTTTGGACCCCTTTTGGACACATGATATTCATCCCACAATCCCTCTGGGGATTGCCTAGGATCATTCTCCACTTGTGGATCAGTCTCCACTTATGGTCTATCCTGGCAGACTCTGTGAGGTTCTCGGAGGCTCTGTCTGCATAGACATGCCATCTCTGGGACATTGCGGCCTCCCAGGTCTTCTACTTGGATAGCAGCCACAGGTCTCCTCTGCTCTTAGGTCCCATTTTCTGGTCTGAGGGATCTGTCCCTTACATCAGACTGTATAGTAAACTCCTTACAAGCAGGAATTGAGTCAAATTTACCTTTCTATTCTAGTGCTTATCATCAAGACTGGTAGACTAAAAGATTCCTCTATAAATGCTTGTTAATTAATGCTTGTCACCCTCCTTGAAGCAAAATTATACTTTCTTTACTGGTCTAATTTTATAGCTTTTCCAATATTTGATACATAGGTAACTGGGCAGAGAACATAGCTTTAAGATCATGAAAGGCCTCTTTTAAGGATTGTGTGTCACAACTTAAAGCACCAACTACATCCCAGGAATTCAGCTGTGTCTTCCCTAGGGGTAGATTGCGGCAGACGTTGTTCGTGTCTCACCCAAACGCCCTCAGCCCTACAACTTCAGGGCAATCCAGCCGAGGCATGTTGCTCACCTGTGCCACAGGAAGAAAGGCCGGCTTACCCATGTTGGGCTGGCTACCAGTGTGGCCACATGCAATGTGACCTTCTTTTCATCTTGCTTCTTTTCATTATTTATTGAACCAATAGTAGACTTGCCACTGAACGTGGCACAAAAACTTGAGCCAGTTCTCAGGGCAGCAAACTATCACCAAACAGGAATTCCAGCTGAAAAGTACGTCTCTGGAAGGATGTTTTCTCTGGCTCTGGAGAGAGGCAGCAAGTTGGCCGAGTTGTCTCCTTCCAGCTCTCGTCAGTGATGCCCCAAGGGCAGCTTGGAGTCAGCCACGGCGGTGGGATTTGCACCACAGCAACTGCAAGCGCTGAAGGTGAGCGCTCTTATCCCGGCCATCCATCTGATTAGTGAGCATCTCTGCAGACTAGAGGCTGCCTGCTGGACACTGCCTTCTGTCCTGCTGTGGCAAAGACAAGGGGTCACACAGTGGGTAGTATCAGCTATGTCTGCAAGCCTGTAGGGGTCTTAGAGAGCCTGTAAATATACCCTTTTCCCTACCGGGTTTTGAATCAATTGAGCTATACGGAAGCACCAGGCAGATGAGACTAATGTCCGGGCTGCCCTGCTGGTAAGGGCCGCGTTGGCGAATGTGGTTTACGTGCAGCAGACATGACCTTCCTCATACCGGTTCCAAGTTCAGGCAGACTTACCCACTCGATCACAGGCTCATCTGGACCGTCACCAATGTCCCCAAATGGAGCGTCCTAAGAGAAAAGCTTGCAGCATAGAAGCTAAGAAAGAACACTTGCTTTCTGTGAGCTGCTGAGGAGGAGAGAAGAAAGGACCACGCTCCCTTTGACAGGCCCCTCCCCTAACGTCACCAGTAAGAGCGGTCACTCTGTTCTGGGGAGGAATCAGCAAGCGAGCAGAGGAGCAGTGCAAGGGTTACTCACATTGAGTGCCCACCATGTGGAAAGAAATATCAGAGTAGGGAATCACCATTGTTGCCTAGAAATAACCAAGTGGGAAGGTGATGAAAAATGTAAACTGAATTCTGTTTCCCCCAAAGTTCATAATTTATTGTACAAATTGAGTTTCACATGGTGAGTTGACATGACATTAGCTACTTGAGGCACAGGAACATGACCGGGGAGGTACAGACAGTTTAGAATCCACAAGTTGCTTTCCCAGCTGGAGATTTTTTAGACCTTAACTTGAAGTATTATCTGACATCATTAATGCAATGCCTCCTTGTGTGGCCAGTACACAGTTCATTCCACCTGTAAGAGTGTAAGAGTTAAAATACTTTTTAGTACCACTGAAATGAATGGAATTGAGCCTCAGTTTCCTGACCTGCCCTAATTTCAATCTTGGAAAAGGCACAAATTCTGCAGTCTGTTTGCTTCAACACACAGAGCTGCCCCTTGGGTTAGCTGCAAGAATCCCTGTAAACTGCATTCTGCAGGTCCCAGTCTGGACACACTTCTGCCTTCCTAGTATTGATGTTTTAAAAAGATTGTCCTGTGTCTTAAGGACTATTCACACACACACACACACACACACACATGCTCTCTCTCTCTCTCTCTCTCTCTCTCTCTCTGACCATGACATTGCAGATGGTATCTCCAAAAGCAATTGTAGTCTTTATTTATTTATTTATTTTGGGGTGGTTCCCTGTGTAGAAGAGTGGCTAAAAGTGCAGGTTCTGGGGCCAGTCTTCCAGAACTCAAAAATCCAAGCTTGGCCATTCTCCACCTGTGTGCCCTTGGGCAAGATCGGGAACTGCTTACTCCTCAGTTTTCACATAAGTCAGGGATAGTATTAGTACCTACGTCACAGGGCAGTTGGAAAGAGTAATTGAGATCCTTTGTAGGAGAATCTTAGAATGGTGTCTGACAGAGAAAGAACACAGTATATATTAGCTTTCAGTACTGCTGTTTTCTCCTAGTTCTAGGCTTCCCTGCTGCATTCAAGGCTAAGTGCTCCTTCCTGGAGAAAATCGTTCTTTCTCTTTCATTTTTTTTTCTACTTAAGGAAGGTCAGTTTTAACGTCTTTGTACTATAATACATGTACGCTTGCCGGCATTGCATTGATGTGCAGATCTACAAGAGTCACATCCAACCTTGGCATGACAAGCTTGGCTCTCGGTGGTCTTTGTTTGCTCTAGGGTCTCAAGACCCACAAGAATCCATTCTGTTGCAGACAAATGATGGTAACCTTATTTCCTGTTTGCTCTGTGTGAGAATTATTGTCTCTTTGCCATAACCAAAACTTATGATCTTTGTATAATGGAAAAACAAATACCAATGGAATTTACATTGTTTCTTTTAATGAAGGGAAGCCTACTGTTTTAGATTAACAAATTCTACTGGAAATAAATCATATTGCTATGGAAACCATGCCCAATCACCACTGATATGAGGTTGCTATATACGTTCTTTGAATGTACATGCTTTAAGCACTACATTTTAGCACATACTTGACTTTCAATTCTGTTTCCATAGTGTTAGACTAGAGTCCATCTGCTGACTGCTTCTCTTTTCTGTCTTTTAGGATTTCTTGCTATCTTTGAGAAGTTGAATCACGTAGTGAAAACTACAAAAATCTTGTAATTAGTTCTGGCTATGCTACTTCTGTCCATGGGTCCTGGGGCAGGCTTTCCAAACTTTGTGATTCAATGTAATTATAAATTCTCTAGACTATAAAAATAAAGATAATATCTCATAAGGCTTGGGTGAAGATCAAATAAGGTAATGTGTACATAGGTATTTGATGTATTCTAAAATGCAACTTAAAACTAAACAGTTTTGCTTATGGAAAAGCTACTCACTGCATAAAATTTTAATACATATTCCAAGTAATTTTTATAGTTTCTATTTCTTTCTTAGCATTCGGTTATGAGAGGTATGGAGTTGTAGGGGATGAATGCAACACGCTCAGATAAGAATCCCAATGGCACTACTCACAATTTATATAATCTTGGGCAGGTTACATGACCTCTCTAAGCTTCACTTTTGCCCCCTTTAAAATGAAAATAATAAAATGTATATCCAAAGTTATTGAATAGATTAGAAAAACATTACATGTCCAACACAGTGCTTGCAGGCAGTAACACTTAACAGTGGCACTCACTGTTGGAAACCACGGTGCTACGCCCAAACTGACACCATTGAACAAATTCCAAACTACTCAGCAATTTGGGGGAGATCTCTACCAAGGGGGTACTTGTTTTTTTAACAACTGAAAATTCTTACCCATTCTTGAAGAGCATTTTCTTGGAAATAACAACTATTAATACTGTGAATTCTGCAACAAATATTTATTGAGCATCTACTAAGTGTGTGGAAATATGAAAAGAAATACAAGGTTCTTGCTCCTCATGGTGTCATAACCTGTGGGAGTACAGCAAGCATACACACAAGTAACTGCAAGATCAATGGTAACTCACTGACAATACTCATATAAAAGTAACTCTGATGAACATTATAATAGAATGACCAAAAAAACAGAGCTGAACTCTTTTAAATAAAGTTTTTCTTACATAAGAGTCCATGAAAACTCAGAACAAGAGAATCAGATACTAAGATGTAGATTCTAAGACCCATCAGTGAAACGTCTGTCCTTGCAAAGCTTTGGAGAGTCTCTGGCTGACTGTGAAGTTGAAGACTGAATGGGAAGAGAGAGAGAAAGTGCTAGTTATTATGCAGAATGCCTTTGGACCTTATTCAGCCTGGTGATTACCCTGTGTACTAAAACCATCATCATGACATTCAATTTGCCTAGAACTTGAACATACATGTTCTCCTTGGACTCTTGCTAGTGAGAAGAAATAGGTCTAAACGGAGACTGACCTGTCAGCATCTCAGTCAAGGAATGTGAGGTCAAGCCAAAAAAAAAGAGGTATCTCATTTTCAGTTTTGGGGGGCTATTCAGCTTGTCTTATTCAGTAAATTAAATGCAACTGTACCTTGTAAAGCACATAAATAGCACTTTGGGCATGTATCAAATGTGATGAATTTTAATAAAACTTTTGAAGCAGGAGCAAAAACTACACGTGCACTTGTGCATAAGTACACAAGTGCATGCATACATGTGTATGTGTGTGCATACACACACACACACACACACACACACACACACACACATACACACAACTGGACCCTGGATAGGATGCCCTTCATTGCCCACTGAATTATTCTTTTTATATCAGCAGGGGGAAATGGCTATTTTCTTTCCTTCTTTTTATTTCTTTCCCTCCCCTTCTGTTCCCTTTCCTTACTTCTTTCTCTTTTCCACTCCCTTCCCTCCCTTATTTTCATATTTGTTTTCTGTTCCTGACTTTAAGGACAACGGAAGCCAGTGGGAGGGCAAATCATGCATTTGGAACTAGTGAACCTCTCAGACTGCGATGCTAGGAGCCTCCTTTGGAATTCACAGCCCTGAGGTAACAATATGTACCTCTGAATGAGTGGTGGGTCTGAATCTTCCCTTGGACTTCTTTTATGGGAGGCAGCTGAGCATTGATTGAGTCTCCCTAAGGAGAAATGTCTTGCTGAGTGAGATGATGCAATAAAGAGTCAATAATGTATTCCAGAGAGGATATCTGGAGGCATATTTTGAATAATGTTCTTCTTCATATGGAAATTGAAGGAGAATAACTTTTTCTGGGTAAAGTGAATGTAGAGTCCTAGGAACTCAAATGCAGTAGTGTATCTGTTGAGTGAATAAATTAATCAACACAAAAAAAGGAAGACGGGTTTACAAAAATAAAATCTGGAGAATGAGAGGGAGAGATTACTTGAAATTCCAAAATATCCCACATCTGCTTACCTTTTCCTCCTTAAATCACAGCTTCTAGTTTTCTTCTCAACACAATCATCCTGCCCTTGCCCTTTACCTTCTCGGTCAGAGTTACACACACACACACACACACACACACACACACACACACACACACAAATACTTCGAGTCCTACTTCTCCATAACCAGAAGCCCCACCATGGAGCCTTGAGCTGAGACTGAGCAGACCTGAATCCCTATAGACATCTCCAGGGCCAGTGTACCAACATTAGAGACCCAACAATCAATCCTAGAATCCCATCAGAACTTGATAACCCAAATTTAGTTTGCCATACAGATCGTTTTGTGTCCTGGATGGGTGTCTCAGCTCCCACCCATTTCCCAGATTCCTTCTGCTTCGCCAACTTGCTCTGCTGACCTCGAGGGAAGAGGTGTTCAGATAATAGTTACAGGTATAAAAGATGCCCAAAAAGTGAGCCAGGACAGAGCTAGGGTATAGGCCAGGGGGTCAAAAGGGCAGGGGCAGGGTGCCAGACAGCCTGGGGCTGGATGGATGTAGGAGGTGGTGGTCAGAGAGAGAGCTGAAGGAAAGGGCAGGGTTGGCACCAAGCCCACGCAGTGCAAAGGTGGGAGAAAACACAAAACTCTTGTTTTGGTTTCCTCACTTGTTTTAAAACCGATGATTCAGCTTTGAACTGAAGCAGAGTTTACCTCAAACTGCAGGCATTTCTTTTCTTTTTTTTCTGGAGTAGAAATCTTTGTTTGGTCACCGTCGGTGTGGCCAGTCCAGGCCCCAGGTATTCAAACTGTGAGGTAGTGCCGCCTGGCAGACCGGTGTTCTGCACAAGTCCCTTAGCCCTCAGCTGGCTGTGTGAACACTGGCAGGTTGTTTAACCCACTGCAAAAAATTACTATGTGATATGTACACAATAAAAAGCTAAGCGCTAGAATATTACATCAAAATTTAATCTTAGTGTACCTAACATATGGTCAGCTTACAACTATTGGCATCTTAGATTCATGAATTACCGTAAAACAAACAAACAAACAAACAAACAAATGAAACAAAAAAAGCACCTCCCTGGTTTGTTACATGACATCAGTGAGACAGTGTATGTGAAAATACCTGGAATGAAACATACTCATCCAACACAAGCTAATTAAATCTCCTTCAGAATTGGCTGCCAGGGACTCAGCGTTAGAAGTGACCTCAAGGGTGATTCTCCTTTAATGGTTATATTCCTCTGCCAGTTACACTGGTGCCAACTGTGTGCACAGACCACTTTGAGAAGTTTCTCAAACATGGATTTCACCATCTCCTGGCATTATTTTGGAGCAGCTCTTAAACCAAAACAGCCAGCTCTATGCTGGTGCTGACCTGGCACTGGAGCTCAGCCCAACAGACATGTCCAATGGGTGGCAGCTGATCTTAAGATCCCCTGAGTTGGGACATTTGATGTGCACAGACTCAGCCAACAGTAGAATGCAGAGGAAGCCAGGGGACCCACAGAAAGAGACAGAACAGAAGCCACCAGATAGTAGAAGTCAAGACCAAAAATGGCTGCAAAGGAACAGAGCTCAAGAAACAAAGTAGTGGAGGAATCAGAAAAGCAGGAAGAGAAAGAAGCAGAGACAGAGGCAATCTGAAAAAGCCCAAGTCACCCATATTCAGCCTACAGTTGAGATTCAGTGTAACGCATTCCTCAATTTCTCATTCCTTATGAGATATTTGCAAGGATGTAAAGAAACTTTTTAGCTGGTTCATTATATCTCTTCTTATCAACGAATTCAGTGATCTTTCTTCTTACAGCATTTTAAAAAAACCTATAGAGATTAAACATCTAGTCAATTATAACACCTAGGGCAATTAAACTAATCAAAACATTTTTGTATCTATAATTCGCAATAGCCACAAAGACTGCACAGATCACATTTAATTTTCAGCAAATTGTCAGGCAGCAATTCTCTTATTTCTGAAATTTGGGAAATGCTCATTCCCCTTAATGCATGGCCTATTTACCATAATTAAAAGCATATGTATTTTGCTCTCAGCTTTAGATTCCGAAAGTACCATCCGTATTATGTTGATGCTACATTTAACATAGGCACCACATTTATAAATAAACCCATGTATAAACCTATGTATACTTTGTGTATATAACTCTGCATTTTAATATAATTATATATTATATACATCTGAATATATGGGGGAATGAAGCTGCCCCATTGAATAATACCACATGCCAGGCACTGAGTTAAATATTTCCTATTTATAATTTTAGTCTTCACAAAAGTCATGGGAGGTAGATTTACCTTCAATAAAAACTTTGATTGTGTTCTTGATTTCTAGAAAATTGTTTTCCAGTTCTATCAGAAGCCATTTCTAAGGAATAAAAAGCTCCTTGTCAGATTCTTAACATCGGCACCACCCTTCGTAACTGCACCCCACTGGCCAGGAGTAAGTAAGCTGAGGTGAGTTTGTAGTGATTTGCTTAATTCTGAGCAGCACTAAATCAGAACCAATTCCCTGTAGAAGGAAGGTGCAATATATCCTTCTCAACTCCTGGCATCATTCAGTTACCTACGTCCTCTATAATTGGATACTTTCAGGTCTGTGTTTGTTACGGCTTCAAATAGGTCTTCTTTTCTAACCACTGTGGTGCTCCTCACACGGGAAAACAATCATAAAAGAGGTGCTAGGTTTTATATTCTGCATATGAGTGAAGGGAGGGAGCTAAATATAAGGTGATGGAAAGAGAACTCACACTGGGTGGTGAACTTATTATACATCAAGTGGACAATGCACTGTAGAATTGTATGCCTGAAACCTATGTAATCCTTGCTAAGTCTAACAATAAAAATGAATTTAAAAAAAAGATGTGCTAGGTTTTGTTGAGATAGAAGGTTGTCAGGGGGGCATTCGAGCATACACGGGAGTAGAATGCATATTTCTTGCCTTTAGGAATCTTTAGTCAGGCTGGAACTATATCTTCACAGATAAAAAGAGCTCTTAATTCCAGACAGCTTTTGCTATGCTCTATGAAGGCTTAAAGAAACAAATAAGACTGGTGGGTATATAGAGGAATGGAGAGATGTCACTTAGGGTCCTGCAGAAAGCAGATGTCAGCTTTAAAGTGGGAATTTTGAGGAGGCTTTACTTTTTTCCAAAGGCTATTTACCAAGGTGAGTGTTGGGTGGAAGAAAACCGCAGAGAAGATTCTGTACGTGGCACTTCTTGGGGCACAGAGCAGGGCGGAGAGGGTGGAAAGTGGATCCTGGAGGGGCAAACAGAAGACACCAGCCCTGAAAGCATCACCAAGCGTTGCAGTGTTTTGGTGAAGGTTGGAGGAGGTGAAAATGGACTTCAGCTTTGAAAGAACCTAACATATGGGTGTAGGAGGAGACGTGAGGGCACTGCCTTCAGAGTGAACATGAGACGGCAAGGTCCAGATTGGGGAATGGAATGTGAATACTCTGGAGTGGCAAGGGGTGGAGGAATGAGACACACAATTACAAAATAGTTTGAGGCCAAATTGTGAAAGCCTTGAATGCCAAGTCAAGAAGTTTGTACTCGATCCTGCAAATAGCCAGTGAGTATTTTAAAATCAGCAATGAAGCTGGTATCTTATGAAAATTAATCGACATCAATGTGAAACCTGGTTTGGAAGAAAGAGGGACAGTGGCAGAATTTTCGGCTTGGATGCCATCATTGTCTGGGGTGCGGTAATGGAGGGCAGTGGGAATGAAAGGGGAAGGAACAGATATGAGACATAATGAAGGAAGACACAATCCTCTTCAAGACAAGGCTAAAAACCTACTTCTGGGATGTTCTTTGTTTCCCAAATGGTAATCCTGATGGAAATGTATCATCAGGTAAGCAAGGACACATGCCCCGTTGAGCTGACAAGATGCCCCCACATTGGATTCTCGGGGTGGTTAAAATGTGAAAAAGATTTGACCTGGATCCAGAAGATGGCTCTGAATCTCCGCTCTACTACTTCTTCTGAAACAACAACAATTATCCAACCTCACCAAGACCTGAAACCCATCCCTTCACGGTCCCTTGCCCGACTAAGGTCTTACTTCCCCCTACTCTGCTCACATTCCATGGCCCATCATTTACAATAAGTCACTTGCACTCATGATGTCCTTATTCATATCCCCTTAAGTCCCCTTTCCTTCATTGCATGTGCCTGGTAAACCTCTGCTTAAATCTAACTCCTCGTTTACTCTTCACCTGCACCCCAGCAGCTGATAGCGGCTGGAGAGAACATCCACAACCACACTGGCAAGTCTTATTATAAACTCATGACTCCCAATGCAGAGAGACTACCCGCTAAGGATCTCAGTGGACCCTTAGAGCTGTGGGTAGTCCCTTTACACCGTCAAGATACATTCCGTCTTCTACTTTTTTTAGATCACTATTGTATTAATATGAGTTCTCTTCTCTCTTCAAATCTCCAGCACCCCCTTTATCCTTTTACTTCTATTTTACTGGAGAGGGAGAAAAAAATAGAAGCTCCAGAAGAGAATGTACCTATTTCTCCAACTCCTTCTTCTCCCAACGAACCGTACCTGTGTGTAAATGTCTTGCTTTTCCTCTTGTTGCTCTGGGTGATCAATTGGGTTCATATCTAAAGCCAAATCCTTTCACTGAACACTGATCTCATCCCTTCTTACCTATCACAATTATACTTCCAGCAATTATCTCTTCTTTTTTGCTGATCAAAAATATTTCTTTTCCCATTAGGTCATTCTCAACAACATGCAACATGCTGAATTACCATCCATCTTAGGAAAATAGAGCAAAACCTCCATGCACACCACTCCCCGCTGTAGCTACCGCTCTGCTTTATGACAAGTCACATTGAATGAGCCTCCCAGATCCAGTACTTATAATTTCTCTTTCTCCACAGTCTTTTTAAAATACAGACCAAAGACCTCAAAGTCATCCTTGTCTCCTTTCTTTCTCTTACAACACATTCTCAATCTACTAGATCCAGAGTCTAACCACTTTTTACCACGTCCATTAATACTATCTTGTCTAAGATACCATTGTCTCTCACCTCTTACTGCAAAAGCTCCCTAAGTTTGTTTTTCTTTCTGTCCTTATTTCTCTGAAATCTACTTTCAATGCAGCATGTGGAGTGAACTTTTTAAAAATCTAAGTAAAATAATGTATTTCTCTGCTCAAAACCCACCCATGAATTCCCATCTCACTCAGAATAAAAAACAAAGTCCTTCCAATCACTTACTAGATCCTACGTTTCTGACCTCATCTCCTACCATTTTCTCTCTGGCTCACTCTGCTCAGCCACACCCACATCCTTCCTAAAACATGCCAGGCTTTCTTCTGCCTCAGGGCCTTTGCACTGGCTAGGTCTTTTACTCTAAAATATTATCTCATAGGTTGCTCATGGTTTGCTTTCTCTATTCCTGTATCACCACAGCGAGGCTTTTCTTGACTACTAGATATAAAATAGTATCATTCCCACTCTAGTATTTGCCTTATTTTGTTCTCCATAGCTCTTAACATTATTTGACTCACTATTTATTTATCTATTTACCCTCTGCTGTACTGTTATGTAAGCTCAGGGAGAGCAGAGACTTTGCTCACTGCTGTATTGATAGCACCTAGAACAGTGCGTGGTACAGAGTAGGTATCCAAGAAATATTTATTGATTAAACAAATGAACAAGTTAACAAATTCAAAAAATGAACATCTATGGCGCTGACTGCTGTTTCAAAGAAAGTGGAATATCACAGGCTGAAGTGAGACTGAGATTACAAATCCAGACCCATTCATGTGAGGAAGCAGGTTAAAAACTAAAAGTTGAAGAAAACACCACCAACAACTGAGCACCTACTACATGCCAAGTCCTTTACATTTATTATCTCATAATACCCTCATGATCACCATAGCGAGAAATATTTTTACATTCATTTTATAAATGAAGAGACTTTGTTTTAGAGGTTTGAAAAAGCAGCTTTCCCCAGAGTTTATAACTAGTCATTTGCATGTCGTTCTTATTTAACAGAATCCAGGCCCATTCTCTTTCTCTTTTTATATCTTTATCATCATCACTATTACTAATGATGCTCACGCACTCTCCACCTATCATGATGCATGACGACCCTTGTTGATACTAAATTAAGTGATAATAAGAAATAGAAGTAATAACAAATGCATTCTCAAATTGTTCTCATTGACCTAACGAAGGTTAAACCTCTGCACTTACTTTCGTGGGTGGCAGCATGAACTGTAAACATCGTGGCCAGCATTACCGAGCCATTTCCCTGGTGGTGATCTCGGCATGAGAGGTCTAACATATTTATTTTTTTGCTGAGCTTGAATGGAATATTTTGTCTTTGGAAAATAAGTTTCAAGTTCAAATTTGAAATCTTTATTCTTATCTGGCAAGCTGACAATACCCTCAACAATTTGGAAGGAAGTGAGTTTTCTGTTGCCATTAACTACAAAGTGTCGGATGCCCACAGTGCTGTTTATCAGATTTACATGCATTCCAGGTGAATCTGATCCAGTGGCTGCAAAGAGTTATTAATTTATTGTTATTCAATTCCTCCACCCCCAAATGTCTCTGAAATAGAAAAAGAAATTGAATCTGAGTAGAGTGAGGATTTAAAATAATGTTTTGCTCACCACTGAAATTCATGAGACTGCCTGACAAAGAAGACAGAAAAATTTTTGTTGTCTTTTCCAAAATCTTCAGAATAAAGTTTTAAAAAAGTATCAGTTAGTTTTGTTGTGGCAGCTAACAACCCCCACATTTAGTTACAACAATGAAAGTTTATTTCTTACTTTAGTAATGGGTCATTGTGTGGTTAACTGGGTCTGCGCCGTGCACTTGCTCGTCCCAGGACTCAGCCGAGGGAGCAGTTCCTCTGCGGGGTAAGCCACTCTGCGGGCAAAGGGAAAGCAGCAGGAGAGCTATTGGAAACAAGGAAAAGCTTTCCAGGCTTCTACTCCAACACGGCATATATCATGTCCACATGTCATGGCCAAAACCAGCCACATGACGAAGCCCAGTGCCAATGGGGCAGAAATGTATAGCCTTCTGAAGGGAGGCACTGAAAGGCCCATGAAAATGATTAGAGTTGTATATTTCTCTTGCAGAAAGGAACAGTGAAGAGCTGGGAACCATAAGAAAATCTACTAGACATTCCTTGTCTTTGCATTGAAGACTCATAGTAGAGTCAGCCTCCTCTCCCACCACATGCCTTGTCTGTGCTCTGGCCACGTCAGCTGGTCTCCTTTCCCCTAAGCACTACATGCATGTACACCTCCATGTTATGTTTCCTCAGCTAGAAATGCCATTTCCTCCACTTTCTGCCACTGAAGTTGCTCTCAGCCTGCAAGTTCCAGTTCAAATTTCATTTATTTTATAAAGCATTTCTCCACTCCACAGCTGAAATTAAATATTAATACTTCTCCTTCAGAGCTAATAGGGCAGACTGGTTGTATAACTATCTAGATCTAATTTTAATCTTCCTTTGAAAGTCTGGAAAAAAACACAATAAGAACCAAACGAAAAAGCTCCTACAAGGCAGAAACCAGGAATTCTGTTATGTTGGAGTGCCTCTCCAGCGCCTTTGGGATCAGAGTCTTGATCATAATAGACACTTAATAAATTCCATGTAGATGAAAAACCTACATATTTACCATCAAACGTATCCGTAATGTGAAATTATATCTTGCCTATAGAAAGAATATGTGGCAAAGCATATAGAGGAAATTTCTGAAATTTTCCTCAGTCAGAAACAGTCATGAAGATTATCCTGTTGGTTCCACAATCTAGTCTCTACCAGTTGTGTGTGTGTGTTTGTGTGTGATCCCTACCTTCCCACCAATAAAGCATTGTGGCCACCATGTTTGCACAGCAACATTGCTTCCCTTGACAATAACGGTTGCATTGAGAAGTGGTGTTTCTTTTCCTTCTTTTTCACTGAAGCATCATCTTCTCAGAGTTGGCATTCTGTGTGATGCTCTTACCCATGGTCATTCAATAGATGAGATGGCAGAGGAAGGGTGGGCCACGGGAGAGGTGCTGTGATGCAATGGAAGGAGAAGGAGCTTACAGCCAGAGAAGCTGGGTCTGATTCTTGAGTCTACTACTTACCAGCTTTGAGACCTTGATTCTATGTGCTTTCAATTTTCTTATTTGTTTAAAAGAAAAGAAAAGAAAAGAAAAATAGGCCAAAAAACCACACCAAGATTGAAAAGATAGGAAAAGATTTTAGGATGCTGTATTAGCATGAAGGTATGAGTAGAGCCTCATACATCGTCGGAGCGCAATATCATCATGGCATGTAGTAAGCCATGCTGTAAGAATCTCACTGTATAATAATCATTAGCACATTTGGTGTCATTAACCAAGTGTGGGTTATAAAGTTGGGTTGCCCGTGTGGCAACTACAAAGCAAATTGTAATTTGACCCGAGTTTCCTTCTTAACATAATGTAAAAAAATAAATTTTTGACAATAATGACACAGAGGAGATTGAGCTCATTAGGAACAGTTTTTGTTTACTATTGAAGCTAAGTTAGTATTAGTTCAACCTGGGTGGTTATAAATTTAAGATGTTAATTGTAATCTCAAACCATCCATGAAAGCAACCAGGCCGGAAACATTTGGTCTAAATGTGTAAGAAAAAAATGTACGCTTCAATAGAAAACTATGCCTTGTATAAATCACAGCCTCTGGCTTGTCTGATTCTGAGCTCATGGGAGTTATTTTTCCCTGAAAATTTGTAGATAACTGATAGCAATGCAAACTAATTATTGTCTATAAACATACAAATGAATTCTGTCCTGGGGAAGGACAACCCTTTTTTTACTCCAACAAAAGAGCAGTTTCGCTTCCATTTGCCCATTCATTTCAATATTCCTTAACTCTTCAGAAATTTTGGAATATAAATGTGTGCTTCTTTGACTTCTCCTTTAATCCAGTTATAACATCTGCCTGGTTCTCTCAATTAATGAGTCAAATAAAATCTTTAACACATGTTCATTTTATAGCTCGATGAAAGTCATGATTTTGTCTTCTTGGAAAATTATCCTTTGATAGATGTCGTGTCTTTTCTGGCACATAAAAAGGATGCAATGCTGCAGTACAATGACCTTCTGCACAGCATCCATTCAGCTCTATTCCGCTGTAAGTCCTCACATTGAAAAAATGTTCAATTAGGTTTTCACAGGGTTTGCTGTGTTAAAATATGGAGAAGAAATAGAAGTGGAAATAGAGACTCTGACAGCAAAACGAAAATAGGTTGGGGAAGAGATTCACGAGGAACGCATGAATTTCATAACCACTTCCTGAAAGATCTGAGAAATTAGGCTAGGATGGAAGAAGATGGAAAGCAGAAAATAGGATAATAAAGGCTCAGAGCAATTGCCTCTGAGACCCTCCCTAATCCTTCATTCTCCCTCTAATGAGCTGTTTTTCTCCACCCACACTCCACATAAATTCTGCAAATGAGTTATTAGCAAGTTTGCACTCTACTCATTTGGGACTGCTTTAGTCAGTGCAGAAGCCCGGCTTTACCTCTCCTAGGGGGGATCTGGGTGAGAAGTTCTCAGGAAGAGGACAGCAAGGTGGAAAGGGAAAGGACTTAACCACATCTCCATTCCAAGACCTCTTCGTCCTCCTCTGCTCCCTCAGTCGCCTGGATCCCCTAAAACGTTCTTTAGATAGGTGTTGGGGAAGGAGAATGAGGCAAGGGGAAATGCAAGACGCACTCCACAAACTAAACCCAGGCCCCCCACCCCTGCTTTGCCCAGGGTGTCCAAGCTGTTTCTGTTATTAAAGTTTGCTTGCTGCGTTTGTCCTGCTAGGTCACTCGGTGCTCCCGGCTTCCTGATGGTCTTTCTGGGTGTCTGTTATCATGGCTACTACTTTTCCTAACAATGCCTCTACCATAAACTTCATCATCTGTTTGGCTGCTTGCTTGGGGGTACCACTGCTCATTCCTTCCGGACAGTAGAGCTTTCATTTGACTCCACAGGATGTCCAACTCCTTTACTCCCCACTATCCTGTCTGATGAGGAATGTGGGAAAAGCTCCTAGTGGCCGAGCCACAGTTCACCTTTGCTGTTCTATCCCTTATGGCCACATTTCTAGTCTAGAACCTCATTATCTCTTTTTGGGGGTTATGCAATCTCCTATATGGATTGTATTAGCTTGTGGAAACAAATAGACCCCAAAGTTTTAATGACTTAACACAATAAAAATGTATTTCTCATTATACAGGCAGCTCCCCCTGACACAATCTTTCAGAGACACTGAGTAATGAAGACTTGTCTGTGTCTACCATGTGGCTTTCAAGGGCTCCATGGGCATTGACACTCCACTGAGCTGGAAAAATAAATGACAATGGGAAAATGTGTATGGGAGTCCTTCATGGGCCAGACCTGGAAATGGCACACATCCTGTCTGCTCTCATTCATCAGAACAAACAGTCATGTCGCCATCCTTAAGCGCAAGGGAGTCTGGGAAACATAGGCCAAGTGTGTGTTCAGAGAAAGGGAGAATGGGTTTGGGAGACCACTGGTGGTCTCCACCAAAATTTCTCCTGCCTCCAATCTTGTTCCCCTCCTGTCCTTGGCACCAGCTCCAGTTCTAGAGGTTGAATAGGCAGAGTCTCACAGTAGAGCCAGTCCCAAACCCAACTTTGTCAGACTCCAAAATCCACATGCTTCCACTCCAGCTTTGGTCTCCTGTAGTAGCTTCCCAATCCCATCTTCTCCTCTTCATTACTTTCTCCTTTTTCTGTCTTAACCACATTCTCCAGAGTACAAAGGGTTTTAATACATTGACTATGTTAAGGCAAGAGGCAAAGCCCTAAGAAAACTATTAACTACTGTGTGGTTTGGGCATGGTATTCATTTATCAAAGAAATGATCACAGACATTTCAAGGGTAGATCTGGGCAAGTTTTCCCATGTGCCAGTGACCTACAAAGTTAGCTACAAGTGTATGAATCTCAACACTTCATTTTATTCTGAAATAACATCTTAGTGCCCAGAATGTGGCCATGCCAATCACTTTAGCTAACAGTGAGAAAAGGAAGAAGAAATAAAGGGAGAGGAACAGGGAGGAGGCAGGAAGAGATGGTGGAGCAGCTGAGAGAAGCCCAGGGTCTCATCTCACTACCCAAGCACTCTGCCATCCCCACGGCCACTGTGAGGACATAGCTCTCTCTGCAAAGGGCAGTTCTGGATGGCTGGGCAGGTTCCTCTGCAGAAGAGCACCCAGCAGAGAGGAAAGTCAGAACTGCAGTCCAGCCTCCATTCCACTTTCCAACCACGCAGTGTGGACAGGCTGTACCTACTCAGGTGGGGAAGGGAGAGTTTCCTGTTTTACTCAAAGGCACATCTCTTTCCTCTTGTCATGTACATAGAGGGGGAGTCTTTTTCTAATTTGTCACAAAGGACATTATGTGCTACTAAGGGGCCCCAGCAGCAGATGAGCTGCTTACTGCAAAGTAGGCTTCAATGTCATAAATAAGAAGCCACACTCAAGCAAAGCCCTTTCAAAAACTGTCATCCCTGACCTTGACTCTCAAACAGATCACATCGTCAGTGACCTTGCAGCATGGAAACCTGCCCAGAGTTGTACAGGGTTTTTCCACTGGCTCTTCCATTGGCTGTTTAGACAGGTCAATTAGCTTCTCTTTATCCCACTCCTATCATGTAAATGAGGGAGCTGGACCAGGTGATATTGGGTGTCCCTTCCTGGTCATAACACGCTGCAGCTTGTAATTCGGTGGGTGGTAAAAAGTCAGGGAGTGGGTCAGACTTGAAAGTCCAGCTGGGCTTTCCTCTGGTTAACTTTCTATCATTTTCTTTCTGGCCATTTTTGTCCTGACTTAACACTGTGATTGGAGGACTACAGGTATCCAAAGAAGAAAGATTTCAGCTTGAGATAAGATAAAAACTAGTGAACACAAGCACGCATTCGGTCTCCTCCTCTCCCTCAGTTCATCTTAATACACAAAAGCCTGTATATATGTGTGTGCATGCGTGCATGTGCATGTGCACACACACCCACACTGAACTTAGGACACAGCTTCCCTCGTTTCGAAGCACAAACCATCTGATACAGTTTCTCAGATACAATTACTTTATGCACGCTAATTTATTTCCGTATAACCCAGAAGTGACTGAAGTGCAGAGACTCCATGCCCAGGGCATTTCTATTTACCTGTTTTCATATGCAATTTTTGAAGGGAGTAGCTCATATTAATGAACCAGTTCCTTTGCTTCCCCAGCTCTCTCCTCACAGTGTTATCAAAATCTCATTAAGTCATTCCAAACCTCCCAGACTCATCTTTGTAACACAAAAGGAACCCTGCCCTACTCTGAAGCCTTCTATTTATCTCTCATACATGCTATGCATTTCTATTATTTACATTTTTCCATAAAGCAAGTGATCCCCCAGCTATCTGAGGCAGGCAGGCAGATGCTTTATTCCTTGTGCTGATAGATTAAAACAGGAGTGGGAGAGAGCAAAGTGGAGGTGGAGAGATTGGGTAGAAAAAGTCAGACTTGTTGGATTATGAAATGCATGAAAATGGGGAAGAGGATGATCTGGGGGCAGGGAGAATAAAGGAATTCAGTTGATATTGATTTCCTGCTTATCCCATACTGTATGTGCCATTGCCTACTAGGATGTCTGCCTGGATGGGATGTCCCCCAGGCATTTGATAATCAGGAAGTTCCAAACTGAAATTATTCCCTGTGCTGCACAGACATGCCCCTGCCATCCTCCACACTGAGTGGCACCACCTCCCAGCCAGGGATTTTCACACATTCAGTCCTCACATCCATCCATGAAGTAGAAATTAGCACTTCTAGTTAACAAATGAGGAAACTGAGGCTCGGAGAGGCCAAGTATGAGAGTGTGCTAGGGCTTCCATGACAAAATACCACAGACTGGGTGGCTTAAATAACAGAATGTATTTTCTCACCGTTCTAAGAGGCTAAAAGCCCAAGATCAAGGTGCCAGTAGAGTTGGCTTTACCTGAGACTTCTTTCCTTGGCTTGCAGATGCACACCTTGTTGCTGTGCCCTCACATGGCCTTTCCTCTGTGCACCTGAATCCCTGGTGTCTCTTCCTCTTCTAACAGGGACAATTCTCAGTCCTATTGGGCTAGGTCTACCTGTACGACCTCCCTTGAGCTTAGTTACCTTTTAAAGGCTCCATTTTCCAATCTGGTCATATTCTAAGGTACTAGGGGTTAGGACTTACACATATATATTTTGGGGGACACACTTTGGTTCATAATACCAAAGGAACCACCCAACACAACAAGGACCCATACTCGGGTCCTTTCACTCCAATTCCACAGCATCTGTGCCTGTTGTCGTTTACCACACTTCAGAATAGATGGTACATGGAAGACTGAGGGGGGGACTGCAGAGTTTGGGGGACTCAGTGTGATAAGACTGTCACATTCTTGTTTGGGTATATTGTTAGCAGTTCATTCATTCATTTAGCCACAAATATTTATTAAGTGCTGATTAAAGTCCAGGCACTTCGTTGAAGCATAAGTGAAATAAAAGTGAGCAAAAGCACGTCAAGCCTTCTCACATTTACAACTTAGTATTCACTCAAAGAATCACACTTACAAATAAATGAAAATATATATATAATAAAGTACAAATAAGTGACTGCTGTGGGGAGTGCTGCGGAGCTGAAGCAGAGGTCAGTGGTGTTGGAGGTGCAGCAGAAAGGCAGACCTGGTCAGGGAGCATGTAGTGGGTGCTGCGGTGCCTCCCAGCTCCCCCTGCAAGATAGATCATCTTCCAGCTTCTGGGGTTCGGCCTGCTAGTTCTCAGCAGGAATTGTCCTCAGTCAAAGAAAGTCTCCTGACCCAAAGAGCCCCCTCCCACATCAGAAGACTGACTCATGTTGGGAGGAAGTCTTTATTTGGGCGTAAAGATCTGGCCTTTCCTCCTAACCTCCTTATGCTCAAGATGGGACAACTCCAAGGACCACACTGCTCCAGGGTGACCTTGGAATCAGCTGTGCTCTAGATGCAAATACATCACAGTTAACTCTGCCTTTGTCCAATCTCCTTCTGTGATTTCCACAGAGGCATTGAGCCTGAGCACACTCCCTCATTGAACTTGCTTAAAGCCAATCCTCATTAGCTTGTAAGGGCTGCCTTACCAAAGACGGAGGTGCAAGCAGCAGAAACGCCTGGACTCACCGTTCTGGAGGCTGGACGTCCGAGATCAGTGGGTGGGCAGGGTCGGCTTCTTCTGAGCGCTATAAAGGGTCTCTCACTTTGGCTTGGAGATGGCTATGTTCTCCTCATGTCTCTTCATATCATCTTCTTCCTGAGTGTCTCTCTGTCCAAATTTTCCCTTTTAATAAAGGCACCCATCATATTGAATTAAGGCCCAACCTAAAGACTTCCTTTCAACTTGATTAGGTTTGTAAAGAACTTACCTCTAAATAAGATCACTTTCTGAGGCACTGGGGATTAGGACTTCAACATATGAATTTGGGGGCCACAATTCAACCCAAACTTTGAAGAATGGCCTTGGCTAGGTGAAAACAGGAGCAGTAGGGGTGGTGGGGGGTGGTGAGAGGAGAGTTCCAGGGAGAGGGAACAATACATAGAGAGATGGGAGATGGGAGATGGGGAAGGAGCAGGACAGAGCCAAATACAGTTTGTGGGAGCAGCTGGAGGCTGCTGGGGGGGGGGTGTCCTGAGCATTCATTCACAAGCCATGCTCAGTGCAGCCCAGGAAGGGTGGAGGGTGAGGGTAATACCCAGCAGGATGTCCTGGGGCTTGCCCAACCAAGACAATGGTCTCTGCAGACAGTAGATTTGTTTTGGGGTGCATTGTGGCTGAGGGGAGGACTGAGTTTGGCTGGGCCAGAAGAAGTGAGCCATAGGTTAAAGCCACAATACCTCAAAGGGATCTTTGAGCTGTAACAATACGTAAAGCCAGGCAAGGGGGTGAGGCTGCATGCGGAGATGGTGTCAGCGGAAAGCAGCACCCGGAGAAGAAGCTGGACAAACAGCTGAGGCCACAGCCCTGAAAGGAGAGGAAGGGAAGAGGGAGGAAGCTCAATTTCCCCCACTTCACAGTCTTACCTGTTTCCTCATACCCACAGGAAGATGAACTGACTGCACAGGGGCTTTCAATCACCAGCCTACTAGGGACTAAATTGTTAGAAGAGGCTGGACTGAAATTACCCGAATAAGAACATCACTAAGCGACGGGGCTGGATCTTAGTTTCATTTTATTCAGAGCCTTTGGCACACAGCGCAGAGTCTGGCACGTGGTAGCATCATGAGGAATACTTGAGTATTTGTCCCTTTGGTTACCTAAGAGGACATCCCAAGGACACCAAGAGTTTCTAGGTGAATCTTATGAGTCTATCCCCAGCCTGGGAGACCTTCCTCATCAAAGGAAGAGATTAGTGCAGTTCATTCCATTTTCAAATCTTTTCAATGCTGATTTTGTTGTTGTTGTTGTTGTTGCAATAATACTGCCTGAGGCTTTTGGGGTGGGAGGTAGCTCCCTGGCTGGGAATTGAACCCAGGTCGCGGCTCCGAAGCTTAGCCACTACACCACCAGGGAACCCCTCTGCGGCGTTTTAATAAGGAGACTAAGATCCTCCACTCAGAGAGGTCACTGGGCCACCTGCATCCCACCTGTCCATGCCACAGACTGAACATCCTCTGCAGGCAGTAAGCTGGAGCCATCACAGCACTCTCTGTCCCTGCTGCGATGTCCACTGCCTTGGGGGTTTCATATAGTTCGTGCAGGTTTTCTTCATTTTCTCCCAGTGGGGCGGTAGGTCCTAGCCTTACTGTTCCATCTCTGGCTGGAGCGAAAGTGCAGCTTTGTGTTCCCTAGCTTCTATGGGCAAGTCCAGAAGCGCACACAGAGCCAGCTTTGCTCATCCTGTCTTGATAAAACCGCGTGTTTTCCACAGCAGATTTCGTTTTCTTGCCATTGCCTTATCTTTCTCTTTAGCTAATAAGGAACAAAAAGCAGTGCATAGGAGCTCTGCTGATTATCTTTTCTGTTCATGTGATATCCTTCCTGAAAAGACCAGTGCTAAGCAGTAGTGTTTGAATAATAAAACAGAGATTAAAATGTCTTCAGTTAGACACACCAGGCTTTTATTAGTGCCTCTACCATTGTTGCTGTCAGCAAAACAGGCAAGGATGAGAGATGAAATGTGTTAAGAAAGACGCTTCCAATTTATGCCACGCATAACTCTGTACTCTGTTACAGGGAAGATGCATTTTCTTGTGGTTTAAAAAATAATTTAGAATGACAAAGTACCCAATAAAAGATAGTGATCCTATCTGATCCACAGAGCTATCATGAGTATTAGTTGAATAATAGGTATGCTCATTAAAGTGGAGTTATAATTTAGCCCATCTTTCCACTGTTCCAAATACAGAGCAATCATACTCTGACCAGTCGGTTGAATTTCACAGATCATAAAAGTATGTCTTCCATAAAATGCCCAATTTGCTTTCTTTCTCTTTCACAAAACTCTGGGAGCATTTCTGAGGGCCCACTGCAGTTCTGTAAGACTACTTTGGAAATCCTTAAATGTGTATGGACATTGCTATACAGATTTCCACTGAATGACCTTTGATTAAGCAAACTTCAAAAATTCTGGTGAAGAAAGGCCTTTAGAACAGATGGAGACTCAGATTCATGGTGGCAACTAGTTGAGGAGAGATAGAAGAAGGAAGATAAAAAGCCCGGTTAGAAAAGAACATGAACTTGGTGATCAATAATTACTGCATGCAATTAAACTTGAACTAGCCACTCACTACCTCTCATCCTTTGAATTATTGGGTCCTTCCTCACTCAATTTCTTTTATCCCAACTTCTGCCGTAATCTTCAAACAGGTAGCACAAATATATGGCACGTTTATTAATCTTCCTTTCCCCTATGGGCAAATATTGCTGATCTATCGTGATCCTCTTTCTATGTGACCCTTAAAAAGGCCTCAGAATCCTTCTCAACACAGCATTCCAGGCAGCCAGAATATTCAATCCTAGTTGGCATAAAATCTGAAACCTCTTTACCATCCTATGAAGGTTTCACTGTTCCTTTAAAACCCATCCAATAACCTAGCCCTGCAATTCCTGGAGCTCATTATCTGAATGACCTCTTCCCTGCAGCCACCACTGCCACCCTGTACACTTTCATCGGTTGGAACAATTGTCTAATATCCTTGCAGGTGACAACAACCTTCAGTCTCATTAAAGCTCTCATGACTCCAATTCTACTGCCCTTGTTCTTGGACCACGGCACCTCCATTCCATACAGAACTTTCTCTCCTGGCTTTTCTTCTCAATCCTGGGCCTCATGACAAAAGTCTAAGCCACTCTTGGCCAGCATCTTCACATTCCTGGCCACCACCCATTCCCACAATCCCTTGCTATAGTCATCCAGCAAAATATGGTGTTGGATTAGGGCTGCAGTTGCTTTGTTTTGTTTTATTTTGCTTTTATCTCCTTCAAGAAGCTGGGTGCTGATGGTGAAATTCCTACAACCACACAGATTCAGGCAACAACAGACTTGTGGCCTCCACCCTCAGCCAGGTTCTGGGTTCACAGTTGCTTCTTGTACTTGACTTTGATCAGCTCCTTTCTCCATTTTTCTCAGTGACTCTCAAATTTTCTCCAGTTCTTCTAAGACTCTTTCTCCATCCCTCCACCCTCAGTGAATAATCTTGTCTGTTACTTTATTGGGAAAAACAAGGAAACAGCATTTTTTTCTGACTGCTTCAGCTTTTTGAACTTTCCCTGTGAACATGTCTTGAGCAATCCTTGCCCTTATCATCAATGTGCACACCATGATAAATGACTGCTGCATTTACTGTGATTACTCTCAAGTGATTGTGCTTGCCTGAGAATCCCCAAAGCCTTGTGCATTGAGTCTGCCCACACTCTTGCTATGAACTTCATCTGGATCTGGGTGGCTGTGCACAAACACTGGGATCTCCTGTGCCTTGTCTACATCACTCAGGTTCTTGAGACATTAGCATCTCCCACCTTCTGTGTCAGGTCCCTAAGGTCACTTCAGCATCTCTCAGCCTCTGAGCAGAAAGGGGGTCCTCTGATGCTCAGCTGTCCTCTGTGATCCCCTCCTTTCTTTTCCCTTCGAACTCTTCCTTTATGCCCATTACTGAGGGAGTACTCCTTCCCTGTGACATCAATCCTGTCACCTCTGGGTTATAACCCTAGATCTTATCCATCCATTATCTTTTCTATCATACTTGTGTTTCCATCTCTTCACATTGCTTCTTATTAAAGTCTCTCACAGTCTTAAAAATAAAATAGAATAAAAATTTAAACTTCCTACCCATGGAAGCTACTTTTCATCATTCCCTTCCTTTCTATTTCCAAGAAAGCTTTTTGGAAATCTTTATTAATAGCATCCATTTTATTAAAAAAAAAACTATATTTTCCTTAAACTCCTTAAAATGTGGCTGCTGTTCCAACCATTTTACTGAAACTCCTTTCTTTAAGGTTAACAGTGAGTGACCCACAATAATGTGCTGTTATCCACCTAAACTCCACACTGAAATATCTGTATTTTTTTTTATTGGGGTGACATCTGTTAGCAAGGATTACATAGGTTTCAGGCACACAATTCTACAGTGCATTGTCAACTTGTTGTATAATAAGTTCACCACCTAATGTGACTTCTCTTTCCAAAAACCTTATATTTAGCTTCCCCCCTCCTCTCCCACCCCCTGTATTTTTTTAATCTTCTTATTTTAAAAAAAAAAAGGTTTTTACTCCAAAATAAGATATTCCTACAAAGTGTGCACATCACATAAATACAGGGCTTGATGGATTGCTCTCCATGTAATCATTTCCCAGGACAAGATTAAATTGTGCCACCCCCCAGAAATAGGCTGTGACACTTCCAAATCCCCAGGCCACCCTCCTAAAGACAGTCACTGCCCTGACTTTATGTCGAGCACTTACCTGCCTTCCCAATTCTTTTACTGCTTGTGTGCACACCTAAATAAGCAAAACTTAGTTTTGCTTTTTTTTAGAACTTTATATGCTTTTCTGGGCATGGCTTCTTTCCCTCAACATTAATTTGTGAGATTTATCTGTTTTCTTGTATTCAGGGTAGATTCTTCATTTTTATTACTCTTACAGCATTCCCCACTATATACCACAACTTATTTGTTCATACTCCTGTTGATGGCCATTGGGTTGTTTTCGGATGGAGGAGTATGAACAGTGATGCTATGAGCATTCTTGTATGTCTTTTGATGTGTGGGCAAACTTTTATTTTGGGACTATGCCTAAGAGTGAAGTTACTGAGTCATAGATTGCATGTATCCACCACTTTAATAAACAATGCCAGACTGTTCTCCAAAGTGTTTGTCCTTATCTCTACTCCCACCAGTGTCCACAGCTCTATGTTTTGACCAAAACCTGGCAAGTCAGTTTTATTAACTTAATTTTTAAATTATTCAAAATGATTTCTTTATTGAGATTAAATAACTACACAGATTTCACAGTACTATGGCATACTTACACTTAGCTAGAGTCACAGACACGTTTTACTATTCACAATGATGAGCATCATCATCACCATTCTAATCTATAAGGCTCAGGGATAAAGAAAAATACAACGACTTCATATTTTTACAAAAGAAAAACTTCCAAGTCTATATACATCAATAAAAAAACCAGGGTTCCCTGGTGGCTTCAGCGCTCTCAATGCCATGGCCTGAGTTCGATTCCCAGCCAGGGACCTACCAAAAAAAAGAAAAAGAAAAAAGAAAAAAAGAAAAAACCATTTCTTCCAGGTGAATGTCTGTTTTTAATTTGCTTTCCCATGAATATGAATTGGAAAGTTTTCATGCATTTTTGGACATTTGGGTAATCTTTTTTTTTTTTTTTTTTTTTTTTAAAGAAACACCTCTTTGAGTCTTACCCTGCTTTCCCCTTGTGTTGCTTTTCAGTTTCTTATTTATTTGGAGTAGTTTTCCATATAGTCTCCTTCCTATGCAGTGACAGTTATATGTGCTGCCAGTTATCTTCTCTGCTGTGTGCCTTGCCTTTTCTATCTCTTAAAAGTTGCTTTAGAAGGACAGAGTTTTTAATGGGAATTGAATGGCTTGATCTTTTCCTTAATGGCTAAGGCCTTTAGTCGCCTAACCATTATTCTTGAAGTCCTTTCTCCTCCATGTTTGTGGGGCTCTCAATTCTCCCTTGCAAGGATCTGTCTCGGTTTTAGTCATGGACTTTTCTTCCTTCCCTCATCTTCCGTGTGGCCATCCCCCGTGGAAGGTGCTGCCCTCTGCCTCTTGAGTCCACACTCTTCTTTCATTCTCACCTCCTGGCAGATCGCCTCCTCTCCCCAGCAGCAGGCCAGCATGCCTGTGGCGAACAGTTCAGTTCAACAATTCAGCTCCGCAACATCTATTGAGCAATTTCTCAATATCAGGCATTAACTGGGTGCTGGAGCACCTTACATGGACCTCACACAATCTCTTCCTCTGGGCAAACCACCAAATAAATACAAGGGCTGTCAGGAAAGTGCCCAGCCTTGTAATATGAAAAATAGAGGCATTTATGGCTGGATTTTTTCTCGACAGCCCTCATATACCTGTAACCTAGTCTCACTGATGTCTCAGTACTATAAAAGCATCAACTTTCCCATTTCCCAATGTGCTCTTACTGCTAGAGTAATGAAACCATCAACTGTTGGCACCCAAATTGCAAGGGTCATCGTGGACTCCTTCTACCTCTTATTTATCTAATATCCAATGATGTGACAAGTGTTGCTTTAAATCTGTACTTTAAACTCCCATTTTCCTTTTCTACCATTCCCCCCAATGGCCTTCACATGTAGATCCTTATTGTGCCTCCCTTAGGGGCTGAGTTAGCCTTCTCCCTGTTCTCTCTTCCTCCTCTCGTTTGACTGGCTCCATTCCCACTGGGTCATTTTACCTTCCAGTCTTTGCTCTGTGCCAGGTTCCTGCTAAACGCTTACCATTCATTCCATCATTTAACACTCACAGTAAACCAATAAGGTAGGCATGATCATTAGCCCAATTTTATAGATCAGGAGATGAGCATTAAGGAAGTTCCATAAATGGTTCAAAATCACTAAGCTGGCAAATGAGAGAGACTGAATTGGCACCCAGGTTTGCCTGACTCCAGAGTCCAAGCCTGTAACCAAAAGGTAAGACAGCCTCTTGGCCTCCTAAACCCATGTATTTTTCTTGTGTTTCAAACAGCAGCCAGGGAATGCTATTAGGAAGGTAAACGTCATCACTCAGAATTTGGCACCAAACCTGATTTGTGCTCGCCAGGAAAAGGTGGTGAAGGGGAGGGAAGAGAACAGGCTTGCCATGTATTTTAGAGGGGTCTGAGTAAGTCAAGGTCACAGGGTCTGACTCTCAGGAGAACCCTCTGAGACTTCTCTCTGGGAACGTTTTGTTTCAAGTCCAAATATCTTCTAGGCTTGTATGGGGTGTGTGTACTTGTGCTTGGTGGTGGGTTGATTCAGAATTTGGGGGCTACCCCAGAGGTGATTATAGCTCTGATGATGTGGGCATGGTACCATGATGAGCAGGCTGGGTTGAGTGCATAAAAGAGAGGCCTGGGATTTAGTAGGCTGGAGGTTATAAGAGCCTTTTAGGGAGCAAGGAGAAGTCTCCCTCCCAAGTAACTGGTACTGACAGTGTACCTATCTGTACATTCATACTGAGAAAAAGTTGGATGACAAATCAATAACATGCATCTATTTGTCTCCAAAGGCATGTATTTAGAACCTACTCCATGCATAATACCACATGCAGATTCCAAATAAATAGCAGGCATGGTCCCTCCTCCTCTTTTTAGTTGATGATACAGCTGAGGAGACATAAAGAAGTTTTAAGCTTACAGAGCAACATGAACAACTCAGATTAAAAAATGGCACCTCGAAAAGGTCACTGTGCCCACAACAAGGCAGGTTGTAAATTATGTAAAGGAACTACACAGAGGTACATTGGTGTTCGCCAACCTCTCTTCTGAATCTTTCCCTTGCCTTCACAAAGCAAGATTAGAAGATAGTAATCTGGTTGGAACACTCATTCCCTTTCAATTTTTTAGCCCCACGGGATCCAGAACATGGTATTAAGGGCCTAACTGTTCTAGGACCCCCAAAGAATTAGGAAATCAGCAGACTTTATCCCCGAGGATAGAGACAGTATATTTGGATCCTCATCACCTAGGTCAGCGTCTGGCACAAAGAGGTCTTTTAATAAATGGTTAATGAGTAAATGTGTCATGATGGAGGGACTTGCAAAGTTTGGTGAAAGTAGTGTGGTGGTCAAGCGACGGGTGGGAGAGTGGGGAAAGCTTGGTAGCAGCTGCTGGGGGCTTCTGATGCCCTGCCAGATGGCTGACAAATGCAGATTTAAATCGGAATGACGGGGCTCCACCAGCGACCTCCTGCTACTTCCCTCTTCTTGGACAGCTGCCATCCTACTCTCTGATGTCATCAAGAAAGCAGAAGAATAAATGAAATTTGCCTGAGGCCAGTTTTAGGAGAGAGAATAGAGTCATTCCTGCCTGTCACTGCTGCTTGTTCAGCTTGAACAGGCAAGACTCAGAAATGAGCAAACATTAACATAAAAAATAAAAGAAAAACAGTGTGAAATGCTCTGGCAGCAACTCCTGCCTGATGTTTTGTAATGTAGTTTTGATGAGACTCCAAACTGTTTTTGAATGATGGTTACTGGTTTGGAAACTTTTGTTGTCCATTTTAGCTCACTTATCTTATTTTCTGACTCAAGAAAATATGGAGGAAATCGATTTCTGTTCAAAGATTTCAATTTTCATTGAAAAGGAATTTTGAATAAAATAAGATATGGCAAGGTATCGTTCCACCTTTAGATGCACAAGCAAATTTGGTTTGGTATTTATAGATTTCCTAGCCTGTGATTCATGTTCAGAAAGCAAGCAGCAGCCTACAGAGATTTGCTCACATGAAAAGTGCGCTTATTATATTAAGTCAATTAGATCTACATTAGAATTTTTTTCTCCACATGGAGGAAACCAAACAATAGTGTTTGAAATCACTGTAATTTGAGGTCCTGAGCAGCATCCTCAATTTCAAAATGACTCACAGGAAAATAATGAGCAACCCATGGCTCACAAATCAGGACAAATGTATGACCTTTATAATTCTTCCAATGTGGTGATGCAACAAGAGTTAGCAGTAGCTATAGTGACTAATTTAAGATGTTTGTGACATAGAGAACAAGTGGTGGTGGTGGCGGGAGAGATGCCCCAAAATTTGTAATTCAGTTGGCAAGAGCTTGCAACACATTGCCAAGTGAAAGTGGGCATTTCAAATCATCACAAAATTGTGCTGAATTATTTTTCTTATTTACTCATTTCCTTTGAAATTTATATACTTACCCTTACATTATCAATGGCAAATAATACATCAATTTGAAGAGCAAAGATAACTCATCCTTTGCATATATAAGCAATGCATGCGTATATTATACATACATGTATATCTATATACACACATATTACATTTATGTGCATGTACATACATGTGCTTTTTTCTTATTGTCCTCTCTTCTGAATATACTATGAGGACAAACTGTCCTGGCAAAGCTCAGTATTGGGAGAGGCACATGAGTGCCACAGTCATTATTTTATCTAAGTTTTGTTGTCTTTTCTCTCCCTAGGAATTTTCTGGAGGAATTAAGTATGCAACCCCAGAATACTAAGAAATGGCTGGTCAGAAATAAATGGCCACAATAACACCACTGGTGAACTCTGACTTCCTTAAGTGAAAACAAGAGAACTGCATTAATGTGCTGGCTTTGCAATTTCTTCACAGATTAAAAACCCTCTGTTATTTTCTCTCTGGCGGACCTGACACATCCGCATGCCTGGTATCTAGATCAGTTTGCTGAATGAAATGAGTGCAGGCCAGCTCTGTGGCAGCTCTGTCCAGGCTACAACAATAAAGGTGTTTTACCCCATGTGAAAATTCCCATTCTAAAATTTGCTGATTCATGACAATGATAATGATACTATGGGGGTTCCCTGGTGGTGTAGTGGCTAGGCTTCTGTGCTCTCAATGATACTATGGGGTGAACTACAACTCCCCCCACCCCAATACATCTGTTGAAGTCCTAACCCCTAATACCTGGAAATAGGGTCTTTGCAAATGTAAATCGTAAAGATGAAGTCAGCTGTTTGGCCCGACTCGACTCGACTGGTGTCTGCAGGGTCTGAGGCTCCCCGCCTTCCGAAATGGCCGAGCAGTCGGACAAGACCATCAAGTCCTACATCCTGGAGGAGATACAGAAGCACAACCACAGCAAGAGCACCTGGCTGATCCTGCACCACAAGGTGTACGATTTGACCAGAGTTTTGGAGGAGCATCCTGGTGGGGAAGAAGTCTTAAGGGAACAGGCTGGTGGTGATGCTATTGAAAACTTTGAGGACATCGGGCACTCTACAGATGCCAGAGAATTGTCCAAAACATTTATCATTGGGGAGCTCCACCCAGATGACAGATCAAAGATAACCAAGCCTCCGGAAACTCTCATTACTACTGTTGACTCTAATTCCAGCTGGACCAACTGGGTGATCCTGGCCATCTCGGCCCTGGTTGTACCCCTGATGTATCACTTCTACACAGCAGAAGACTAGCTGCATCCTCAGAAGCCATTGGAGGGAAAGACCGCTTGGGTCTGGGGAGAAGGAACCAGTGCCAAGTGCTTCCACCGACAGAAACCTTCACGGAGAGCAACTGTAATGCACCTCTTTCCCTTTTCTCCTGTTAGAAACAAAACCAGCCACAAAAGAACTGTTCTCTTGTCTCTACTCTGCAGAGTGCCTTTTTGTTCATCAGCTTTAATTTAATGTTCCACGACTACATAATTTATTTATTGTTGGCATGGTCTTCTGAAAATATATCTGGTTTTTAAAGTACAAAAAAAAAAAAGATGAAGTCATACTGGAGTAGGGGGGGGTCCTTAATCCTATATGACTGGTGTCCTTATAAGACAAGAAAATGAAACACAGATACAAAAGGAAGGTGGCCATATGGAGACAGAGGCAGAGTCTAGAGAGACGCAAAACACCTGCAGGTACCACAAGCTTGGAGAGGCAAGAAAGGACTGTCCCCTAGAGGCTGACTTTGAAAGGAATACGGCCTTCTTACTACTGTGACTTTAGACTACTTGAACTTGACTTCAGACTACTGGCCTCCAGAACTATAAAAAAGCAAACTTTTATTGTTTCAAGCCACCCAGTTTGTGGTACTTTGTTATGGCATTCCCAGGAAACTAATGCAATGGTTCTTATAATAGTACTAATAACAATAGCAACGCCCCATATAGTGGGTGTCCGTGTGCCAGTAAGAATCCCAAGGGCTTTACAGGTATTAATTCTTTGGTCTTATGGTAGTTAGTACTTATTACCCTTCCTTTTATAGAGGAGGAAGCAAAGGAAAGCCTGATGGGAACGTGCAATGGAGAAATGTATTACCATGTAAATAAACAAGCGGTCTAAGCAGCCTTCAAGAAGAGGCATCTTTCCGGCACAGGCCTCCAGGGTGAGGTCTGGGGTGGGGTGTGAGGCGGGGTGTGAGGAGACATCACCTGTGCCTCTTGGGTATCCATTTTCATAACTGTAAAACCGGGGAGGGAGGATGATCTCAGGGTGTCTCCCAGCCCCAAAACTCAAAGACTACTAGAAACTTGTGATTCAAATGATCAAATCGTGGTGACTTGCTAGGGGCTAAGAAGTGCCTTGAAGTTGGGGTTGGACACTCCATGGGACTGTCAGTACAAATTCTCAAGACACAAAGTTCTGGTTTTCTGGTCAGGCCCATGGGCAAGTGCCCAGATGTGGCTCGGGTCATCTGGTCCCAGGCCGAGGAATCGACAGGACCCCATGATGCTGGTGACCCTGCCCTGGCCAGAGTAGGTGGTCCTCCCTCATTCACCATGCGGCCCTGGGTAAGCAACTTCTCTCTCAGCTTGCTGGGGGACAGCCTGCGTGGCCGGAGGGGGCAGAGATTTTTCCCAGGGGGGCAGCAAGCACAGAAGGCCCAGTGTGAGCATGTCTGTGAAGCCTCTTGATTGGGAGAATTCTTTTGAAAACCATGGCTGTTCAACTTCACTTATTTCTAACCCGGGCTGTAGCATCACTCCAGGTGACTAAGCCCTAACAGACGACGTTCTGGCCAGTTGTGGCCACACCTTCTTGTAATGCCCATTTGATCTCTTAGGCAAGCTATAATGTCGGACAGATAATCCTCCAAAGTAGAAAATACACCTCAAATTTGTCAGCACAGGCTGTGCAGCCATGCTGTGCCCTTCATCTGTGTGTGCTGCAGCGAACTTCCCTCTCATTCTGTGACCTCGGTGAAGCTTCAGAAATTCGAACACCGTCTGCTCTGAACCCTGACCCTGTATGAAGTTAGAGTACGCAAAACCAGTGCTTTTGTGTGTTGATTGGTTGGTTTGTGTTTCAATCTGCAGCTGAAATTTATTTGTTGTAATAGTTAAACAAATGTGGGGAGGGAATGTAAACTCAAGATAAATCAGGTTGTTGACACTGAAAGTGAAGTTTTTCCTTTTTCTTTTTTCCATATTAACTACGTTTTGAGAAGACATCTTTACTCTATTAGTGCTCTATTCTGAAGAAGAAGAAATACAATTTGGACAGATAAAAAAACAGTGTTTTAAAGGGGTTGAAACCAGTTGGAAAGAGGCATCTTGGGATATAAACTAGCCATAGACAGGTAGACTCCTGGGTCAAAACCTACTTGTTGAACCCAGAGTTACCTGGTTTAGCAGGTGATTTTTAAGACTCTCCACAGGAATGAAGTCTCAGGCAGAGCTGTGTTCTCTTGCCTGGCTGTGTAAGGAAACTGGAACCTACTTCTATGGTACTTCTCCTCGAGCTTTCCAGAGAGGCTGTAGGACATGAGCACATGGGCTCCAGCATCCGACCGCCCACCACGGAATCCCAGCTCTGCCACTTACTAGTTTTGGGGCCCTGGAAAGCGCCTTAACTTCTTTGGGCCTCAGTTTCCACACCTGTAAAATGGAGTACACAGGTACTTTTTTTGTCACAGGTGTTACAGGTTGAACTGTGTCCCTCCAAAATTCCTATGTTGAAATCCTAACCCCCAGTTCCTCAGAATGTGACCTTATTTGGGAATAGGGTCATTGCACTTGCAATTAATTCAGACAAGGTCATATTTGAGTAGAGTGGGCCCCTAATCCAATAAGACTAATGTCCTCATAAAAAGAACTGTGTGAAAAGGAAGACACACACACAAAGGGAAGAGATATGAAGAGACACGAGGAGAAGATAGCCATCTATAAGCCAAGGAGAGAGACCTGGAATAGATCCTTCCCTCACAGCCCACAGAAGGAACCAACCCTGCCACCACCTTGAATTCGGACTCTTATGCCTCCAGAGACAAAAATGTGCTGTCTGAGCCACTTTGTGGTGCTTTGTTAGGCAGCCCTAGCAAACGGATACAGTGCGATGTTAGTGAGGATTTGAAGAGCTATTATTGCATATGAAGCCCTTAAAGTGGTTCCTGGGACTACACACGCTGTCTACAGCGGACGGCTGCTGTTGTTGTCATCGTTACCGACACACTAGACTGATAGCAAGTGGTGTGACGAGGTGTGCATGCAGGATCTCTCCGACAGCAACCCCACACGCAGGCCCAAAGGAGCTGCACGGTATTTCCTGATGTTCTCCAGTTGATCTCACTCGTCGCTCTAGCTCTTCTCACACCTTTTGTTGTGAATCTACTTTAGTTTTTAATTAAAAATTGATTTATTGTCCACTAAGGAAAACTGATTTTTCAGAAAGAATAAAAACATAAAAACAAACACCTTTAATGCTCACTTCTCAGAGGTGACCAATTTTGCCGTATTTCTTTCTGGTCTTTCCGATGCTTTTCTTACACTTGGCCTTCTCTCCACGTGTACAATGCAGTGCCCTATTTTCTAGTTTGCACTATATCATAGTGTTTTCCATGCCATTCACACATTTCAAAAGCCTAACTTTTAATACCACTTAACTGTCCATCTTAGGCATGATTTATTTTTAGCTTTTTCTTATTGTTGTTCATTTACCACGTATCTTCTACCTTCCAACCTGTCTTCTTCTTGTGCCTGTAGTATCTCGAAAACTGATTTTTTCCCCTCACATCTACTCTTCTTCTAACGAGGTCTTTCACTCTCTTTGCCTCTCCTTATCCTTTTCCTCCCAATCTCAGCTTTTATAAATTCACATTTATAACATCTTCTCATTAATATCACTTCTGCCTATAAAGAGAGTTTTCCCACATCGTTCATATTATTTGATTTCCACCATAACTCTGGTATAAGCAGGGCATATAGAAACTAAAAATGAGGAGAAGGGATTTGCCCAAGTTCATCTAAGCTAGAAGAGTCTTCACTCAGTGTCTACACAAAATACTCTATATGATGGTTCTTTTAGATATTTGTTTTAAAAAGAAACACAAAATACACATTGGTTTAAAAACATAGATTTTCTTTGTTCATAATAATTACACGGCTCATGCATCTCTTGCTTACCAGTGATTATAGGTTCTTTCAGGAGTTTTAAAAATAAGGAAAAACAAAATAATTGGCACAGATAAGGTTTAGCAAAGGCCTTAAATGAGGCATAAAGGCGTTATGTGTGGTCTTTCAAACCTTATCAGCAAGTATCCTCTGGCCTCCACAGAGAATCCCCCACTGTGCTTTGAACCCGCCCTTTTTAAAATGAGGAAAGGACTCATTTGTTAATGAGTGTGGGGGACTGTCTCCTGTGGCCTCCAGCTATATTAAATTCTCTTCCTGAAGGGAAATAATTCCCCTCCTAATCATCCTCTTAGCCCATCTTTCCCAGTTTAAAAAACAGCTTTGTTCAATTATAGGGTCAGATTTCCCCTTTGCAGGTCTTCAGGGAACCAGCGGGCTTCCCAAGGAATGTGAAGAGAACCAGATTACTTGGGACTTCTTTCTCTCCCAAATGGGCTCCCCAAGACAATATCATCTCAGCATTTTCTATTTCCTTTTGTCAAAAAAAAAAAAAAAAGTGAAACATCTTAGTCTATGTATAACTAAAGATTAAACCTTTATTGCTCCACTTTGTTTTAATCAACTTTTCAGGACGTTTTCAAAGCCACAACATATTTCAATAGCTGGAATAATACTGGTATTTTCTATAACAGCATACACTTTTATGGTGCTTGTCATATTGTGAGTAGTTTATACTTACTTCATTTAATCCTCACAACAGCCCTGTAAGGTAGACTCAATTATTGGCCCATTGTACAGATTGGCGACCTCAGGTACAACGTTACGTGCCTTGCCCTAAATCATACACACAGTAAGAGCCTGAGGAGGATTTAGAGGAAACAGTCAGCCAAGCTTCAGTCTGTGCTCTTACTCCTGCATTATGCAGACCTCTCAGGTGCTGTGCTAATATCTTCATACACGTCA
The DNA here is from genome assembly GCA_004026885.1 of Lyroderma lyra. Classification (NCBI taxonomy): domain Eukaryota; kingdom Metazoa; phylum Chordata; class Mammalia; order Chiroptera; family Megadermatidae; genus Lyroderma; species Lyroderma lyra. Next base: position 43,944 of record PVJL010002673.1, read on the forward strand.
TCTTCACGTGATGTAAGGTATATTATTACCTCCATCTTACAGCTGAGAAAAACAAGGCATGGTGAGGTTAAACACCTTGCCTGGATCTCACATTAGTAAACTCAGAGAGAAGAGATTACTCTGCCTTCCTATTTCTCTGGTATATGAAGCCAGTTGACCCAATGATGAGACATCTCAGAGAATGACCTGAATGCTGATCATCGGATCTTTCTAGAAATAGGGCAGTGCCGTCAATAAACAAAGTTTAAATAAGACTCCTCTGCCAGTCTGCTTTGTGCTGCTGCATTTCTCCTTAGGAAAACAGCTTTTACCACTACCACACAAGCTGAGTAAGTCACCAGGGAGCTGGGGAGCAAGAGGGAATTGATGTCCATCTGTGAATAGACACCAGAGAGAGAAAAACTTGGAAAATGTGCTGTTATTTTCAAACTAGGTAGAAAAACAGAGATGGTAAGGCAGCATAAGAGATGCGTTGACCTTGACCCGAGGCTAGAAGTAAACTTAAGTCTAATTACTCACTTAATAAAAGGCATTCTTCAAAGAGACCCAATCTTACATGGTTATTTCAACAGGCATCTTGCCCTTGTGGAAAAACAAGCTTGGCTTCCAAATCATTTTAGGAATCATTGCATATTAGTGCAATGGGAAGCTTAATTTGGGAGGTAATGAGACCATCATCAGAAATGAGAACCATTAACTGAGGCACAGTGAAAGCATGGAGTTGCTGGTAGAGGAAAATGGCATTTGTGGAACTACGAAGTGGGAGGCAGGAGAAAATGAGGGCTGTCCAGGAAAAATCCAGCCATAAATGCCTCCCTTTTTCATATTACGTGGCTGGGTACTTTCCGGACAGCCCTCATGGATGAAGAGAATGAGAGGGAGGGGACGACTCCTGAGCTTGGTATCAGGAACACCAGATTCTTAACCACGGAGGAGATTTTTTTAAATACAATTTTATAAAATGAGGTTACATATTATTTTTCGGTTAGTATTATATCAGAAAGGATTTCATGTGGCAACAAACCTTCCATTACAGCTGGAAACACATTCTTTCAGAAGCACAGATCCTTTGGTTGTTTTATTTCATTCTGGGGGGTATCATTGTAAACAACAAGCTAGATTTCTTTCTGAACCCATTGGTACCTGGGCCTGAATTGTGGTTCCATCCATCTTAATTGGACAACCAAATGGCTTGGAATCCAATCTTCAAATTTCCTTTCTTCCAAGGCTTCCCAGTCAGCCCATATTTTCTACTACAAGGAAGTGGGAACTATTCTTAGCAAGAAGTACTGACCCTTTAGCATTTCAGAACTGAATCATATTCCATTCCTCACACTTGGTTATTTGCCCTAGTCTGAGTGCTCGGTCACAGGGAACTGAGTCTGCCAGCATATCTACATGTGGCTATTCACTGGACACAGACAGAAATAAGTGACAGCGCAATAAAAGACTTTCAGGTAAATGTACACCTTCAGCCTTTTCCAAAGGAGCAACAGAATAGCAAGAACAACATGTTCCAGTTGTGTACGGACCGCACTCCAGATCGTCGAGACACTGACATGAAGCCCAAGTTGATCGGCGAGGCCCTTTTCACAGTCTCAGTTGACCTGTTGTTTCCACTCCTACAGGGTCTAGTTGGCTGCTCAACAAATGTAATTGAATGTTGACCACAGAGTGAGACAGCCAGAAATCTGACTCGAGTCCTCTGAAGAATGCACTGGCTGCTCAAGCTGCAAGTTTTAGAATTCTGATGTTTAGAGATGTGGTATGTTCAGGGGCACAAACCAAAAAGGCCAGTCTGGTGGAATCATAGAACTGGAAGGGACTGTGTGAGGTTCTTCCCTGTCCATCCTTATATTTGAAGGTGGCCTGCAAAGCACCCAAGGAGGAAGTTTCATCTACTTCACCAATTTAAAACAGTACATCTGGTCAGCCTAATTTTAATCCAACTTTTTTTTCTTATTGTTTTATAGTCATCCATCCCAAATTGTGAGGTGACTGATTGGTTTATACTAGCATTGGCAGACTTAAGATGCACACTTTCAATTCAGTTGTTGGAATATTGATCTAATAAAAGATGCTAGAACCAGAACTTTCTCCGAGGACACTCACATGCTTCTTGAAGCTTCACATAGATCCCAAGGTTGTTATATTTGCACAAAACACTCAGCTTGTGAAGTGTCATAATAAAGCTAAAATTTAAAAAAATTAAAACAGGCTTAGAGAACATAAGGGAAAGAAGAATTGCATCACAGAGAAGTTAACACATGAATTGTGCTCTAAGGAACATGTGGGGAAAGGTACAAACTGTATCTTTGGGCTTATTGTCAAATTCAGCTATCATTCCATTCCATTCTAATGGCCGATCTCTAATAAAAAAGTCAGACAGAAAAGAAACAAGAAATAAGAGACATTTTCTTAACTGATTGTGTGTTTTAGCGGTAATAAGCTACCAGTTCTGTGTCATATATTTGAAAGTTGCTAACTGAGTGGATCTTACAAATTCCACCACAAGAAAAAAAAATGGTTAACTGTGAGGTGAAGGATGTTAATTAAACTTGTAATCATTTTGCAATATATACATATATCAAATAATCATGTTGTATATCTAAAACTAATACAATGGTTTATGTCAATTATATCTCAATAAAACTAGGAAACATCATATAAGTCTATCACCGGGAAACAGGGGAATAACACAAAGATATGCTTTGCTGTCTGTGAGGGAACTGGGTAACAGGTGGCCAATGACCAATAATGGCTGAGAGGAGCGGTGTGGTCCGTCACTGATAACGCACCACATCTGTTCTTCACATAGTGACTTGAGAATTAAAGAGCTAGCTGCCAAGTTTGTGCCTGAAACAATTAATCACTGCTAAGACGCTGGAGTAACTGAGACGTGAACTCTGTTGTCGGGAGACTGGTTATTTAACTAAACCATGATAACTGAAATTTGGGCTTACCAAACGCGTGTACACCAAGGACAGCCTGTATGGAACATTTCCCACACCCCAAGTAGCTCCCTGGTGCCCATTTGCTGTCAGCTCCTACCCCAACCTCTAGGCCCTGACAAACTCTGGTTTGCTCTCTGTCACCGCAGTTTTGACTCTTCTGCAGTTTTATATAAATGAAACCAAACAGTTTCAAGTCTGTTGTGTCTGGCTTCTTTCATTTAGCATAATGCTTTTGAAATTCATTTATATTGTTGTATAGACAAGGGCTGTCTGGAAAAAATTGAGCCATAAATGCCTCTATTTTTCATATTACATGGCTGGGTACTTTCTGGACAGCCCTCCTATGTGATGGCCATTTTCCTCCTTTCTTTTAAACCACTGTGCCAATCTCTCATCTTAAAAGCAAATTACAATGAGACAAAATGCATGCCTAGATAAATAAATAAACCTCCTTTTATTCCACACCCTCCTCCAGGCTTCCCTATCGTGCTCCTCTTCATGGACAAACTCTTCGAAACAATCATCTCTTTAATTTCTCTCCACCCCCTCATTCCTCAACATACTGCATTCTGGTTTCAGCCCCACCACACCTCTGGGACAAGCTCACACAACTTTCTTTTTGCTATTTCACAGACCCTTTACTTTTGTCTTTCTTGTCTTTTTACCCACATTTGGTGCTCTTGACCACTATTCCTTTTAAACCTGCTGGTTCTCTTCTTCCCTCTCTGACCCTGCCTTTTCAGCCTCCCTGGTTGGCACCCACTCCTTAAAATCCCTTTAACATAAGTGTTCCCTGGGATGTAAGTCCTAGAGCCTCTGTTTTGGTCCTTTGCATCCCCTCCCTGGACAATCTCAGCTATCCCCATAGTTTGCTCTAGTTCTAATCTCTTTCCTGAATTCCAGACAAATATTTGTTACTCTCTAATACACCTCTACATTTGAATGTCTCATCGATACCTCAGAATCATATATTCAAAATTCTGTCAATGCCCGCCCCCTCCAAAAAAGAAAACGCTTCCTCCACCTGTGTTCCCAATTTTGGTAAGTGGTTTCAGTACCAACCATTTGCCCAAACCAGTTTCATCTTTCTGTCTTACTCCCAACTCTTCCTGTTCAACTCATCACCAAGTCTAGTCAATGTTACCATCGACATCGTAGATTCTCTACATTTCTCTTCATTCCCATTCCTGCTCTAGCCACCATTGTGTCTCCCCATGATCACATTGCTGCCCTGTAATGTTTTCATCACCATGTGAATTTTCTAAAACACAAACCTGGTCATTCACCTTCCTGTTTAAAACTATTTAGTGTGTCTCCATCCCAAGCACCTAAGTAAGAAAAGCCTTCCATGACTGGGCCCCTGTGACATACCCTGACCCTAGCTCACCACCTCAATCTTCACAGATAATCAATATTTTAAGTGTCAGCTATTTGGGAGAGATCATCAGACCCTTTGCCTCTTGGATCCCTAAAGAGAAGAAACTAGGAATGTAATGAAGTGACAGATTCTTGGTCATTTCCCATGAGGTTGGGTTTTGGCAGATGAATGAGCTGTTTGCTGTCTGTTTCAGAGGAGAAGGGTTAAGTCCCCCAACTCAAAGGCAGAGAAGGTGGGTTCAGACAGTGACAGAACTTACAAGGGACAAGAAAGACAAGACAAAGGGAAGAGGAGAGGAACTTGGGGGCCCCATCCTAGAAGTGCAGGCCTGCTCAAGCCAATGACAGAGGTTTCCTTGCTCTGTCCGATATCCTGGAAGGACCTGGTCAAAAAGCTGCCACTGAGGACAAAAGCCTTACTGATTGCAGAGATCTTCTCATATTCATTGAGAGGATCTTTGTAATCAGCCAGCTTGGGTTTGGGGTAGGGCAAAGGGAGCCCACGAGGCACATGCCATTCCCTTCTCAGCTGTCTAGATCAAAGCAAGGACTGGAGATCTGAACTGACGTTGACCATGGGGTTCAGTTTATCATTGACTGTTTACACTGTTTTCTTTTCAGGATGCTTTTCTATGACACAACTCACACCCCAACTCCTCTTCTCTGAGCAGAGCTATGTCTTTGCAGAAGAGTCTCAATTACTAGCAGCATCCTTGCAGAAGAAGCAAGATTGTATTTCTAGTGCCGAGTTAACCAAAAAGAAGAATAAACACATATTCTGGTCTCTGCAAATCAAAGGCACCACACACCAAAAAAAGTTTTTAAAGAATTTGGTTAGTGTTTTCAAGGAAAAAAAATGTCAAAACAGTCATCGTGGGAAAACTGAGAATTTCTTGCACTTCTTAACACTTACTTTATAGTTTCACAGTGTTTTAGTTTTAATATCTATTTGAAGGCACAATCCAAGGTATTTTCCCAGCCAGTTCTGCTGTCTATTGGCTCAGAGGACAACCCACTTCTGACCGGCCTTTGAGGGGAGTCACCGGAAATGGGGACCCTAAGCCCAGGTGGTTTTCCTCTCAGTCACTCACACACGTGGCTGGAGAAGTTAAAAGGACCTTGGAGGTCACCTGATTCCTGCCCCCCAGCCACTTTACATCAAGAAAAGTGAGTGTTGGTGAGGTCAGGTGACTTGCCCAAGAATAGGTTGTTTGTCCAAAGTCAAGTGACTTGCCTGAGTGTCACGATTAATTTGGTGTCAAAGCCACGATTGAAAACCTGGTCTAACTCTGCAAGCTGTCCGTGGTCCCCTTCCTCGCTGCTACTTCCTAATGGCAGACACTTCTCACTTTGGAATTCACAAACCACTTTTGAATAACCAGAATCTGTGCTTCTATCATCTTCAGTTTACAGGGTTGGGCCATCCTGTTTCCTGCTCTTTATGGGGATGTGGGGTTGTGGCCAGGACTGATGACTTCACCATTGACCGTTAAGTGAGTCAAGGACTGAGCCAACTCCCCAGCTCCTCTTTCTGTTTCCCAGTTAGCTGAGCTAGCCAGCCCGGCTTGCTGTAAACACACCACAGAGCAGAGGAACAGCAGGCTGCTTATTTAGATAAGGCCTGCTTCCAGCTGAGCGTCACTACATGCCTCTTATTATGCACCTGAACAGTCCACTCCTGCAGTTGGCTGCTAGGAAAACAAGAGAGAGGGATGACTGTGAAATAGTCCCCTTACAGGGGATTGCTCCACGTCCTCAGGGACGAAAAGAAACCCACCGAAGTCTCAGTTGGGAGCGTGAGTGTGTAACAAAGCTTAAGTGGAGGTCGTGGCAAAGAACCATGTCATTAGGAGGACCCATCAACCGGATGTGCCTTTATTAGGTCACATGATGTAAGACCCGTTGCCAGGAAATAAACATTCCTTCTGCCCTGGAAAACAAAACAAAACAAAAAAACTGCCAACTTTCTTAATATCAAAACCTAAGCCATGAAGGAGGGAAAGACCTAACTTCCTCTCCCCTTCCCTTAGGCAGTGTTTCTCAAATTGTAGTGAGCCCTTCTTCAAAACACAGACATTTGGGCCTCAGTCCCAGAGGAAGGGAGGTCTAGGGGAAGGCAGGGTGCTTGGGCATGCGCATTTCTAACAAGCACCCTCAGACCACACAAAGATGTAGTTCCCCCTAACTTCTGCTGCAACTGAGTGGCCTCGGACAGACACTGCCCAGCATTTATTGCTAGTATTCAATCATCTCCCCTTCCAAACAAGCCTGGAACATTTCAACAAGATGGTGCTAAAGGCCTTGGAAGGGGAAAAGTACATAAACAGAGAGTAGCTTGCAATGAAATAATCTGGTTTACAAGAGAGAGTTTTCTCATTTTCAGTGTGGCGGCCCCTACATGGCTATCTCCCAACTGGACTGCAGTCTGTCCATGCAAGAAGACATTCGTTTTACCACCCGGGGAAGACATGCCTTCATGCATATGGAGATGCCTTGGAGTCTGGACCCAGCAGAGGAAAGCTCAGGAGAAACCAAGAGTTCCCTCTCCAGCCTACCAACAGTCTGTCTTCTGAGTTTCACTATTCTGTCTGTGAAACTACCCACCTCTTTCTTCAGCAGTTGATTCTGGAAGAATCTAAATCATCAGGGAAGAAGATACAATCCCATAAATACTCATGATTTTACCTAAGCCAATGCCACATCTGGATGAAAATCAATCCCAGAAAATTAAAAAAAACAAAAGAGCAAATTTGGGAGGGGATGGTGGTAGTAGAAGGGGTGAGCTCATTTCTGTTCATGTAGGACAGATCTTGATGGTAAGATCTTGATGATTTAAGAGGCAGCAACTTGCAAAATAAGTCAGGTTTGACATTTCAATTTAACCATTTGTTCATTCAACCAGTATTTTTTGGGCACCTGCTATCTGCTAGATCCCAGGCTAGGCACTGTGAACACTGTAGAACAGTTAGTAAGACAGGCTCTTGCCCCTGTCTTCACAGCACTGATAGCCCAACAAGAAGGACAGTTAGGACAATTCAATGGGAGCCTCATGTGTGGCCCATAGACCACATCTGGGTTTACATAGCATGTTAAACATCAGGACATTCCCCATAAAAATCTGGATTTCTAACTCCTCCTTAAAAATCAGAAAAGATGGCAAAAGTGGACATGTATTCTCCAGTGGCAACACTTCTCTGGAGCTGAAAAGTGGCCATCCATTTAGAGAAGCACGCACTCTCCAAACCACCACACTCGCCACCACTCCTGATTGCCTCACAGCAGGCCAGTTTTACCCACTTGACTTCCCTGTTCTGCACCCAAACACATTTGTGTTGAACGCTCTGGTGTAGAAGCACACGGAAGAGGACCTAACCTGGTCGGGAGAACGAAGGGAATAGGGTCTCCCTGGTGATGAGGGCCAAGAAAGAGAGTAGCTTAGGACCACGAGGCAGAGAAGAAAGCATACATAAAGGCCCTGCGATGGCAGTAGGAGAGGCTGACAGCAGGAGGACAGGTTGTTCAGGAAGGTATAATGTGGCTCACAACCCAGCTCTAAGGAAGAGGTGAGAGATGGAGCTGGAGAGGTAGGCAGGGGCACATCATTAAAAATGTTGGACTTTATCCCACATTACACAGAGGAAGACATTGGAGGCTAATGACCCTCCATCGGATTGTTTTTTGGAAGGCTGCTAGGTGGAGAGTAGGTTGGAGGGAGCAGGACCGAGTTGCAAACAGGAATTTTAGGACCTTCATGAGCAGATGGGGGAATGCTGAAGGATTGCATCCTATTTTTTTCCTCTGATCCCCTGTCCCAGTTGCACAGTAGGGACCTTGGCACAGAGCTAGCGCTTAAGGAAGGTTCTGACTCAAACCTTAAGGAGAAAACAATGACAGAAATGTGGCTGTTCAATGGCCACCTGGCTTAGCACAAGGAGGATGCTCTGGATTTGCATAGAAATGTGACCTTTTCTCCTTGACCCTACAGGAAGGGTAAATTTTAAAAAATAATAACAAAAATGAAGCCATTCTCATCATTGACCTCCTCTGCCAGTTATTCAGTTCATCTTTGATTTGGGTGACTCCTCTCTCTGAGACGTGACTTCCTTGTGAGGGAGTACATGAGAGCTGCCAAATCTCTCTTCGATGTCCATTAAGTTTAAGGAAAAGGCAAGAGACGCCTGCAGGCTAACGAGAGAGAGAAAGGGTGCATCTGCAAGTGTGCTAGCTAAGTGGAAAATGACCCTGACAGCTAGGAAAAGACCAGATTTTCTGTATCCGGTGATGGAGGGAGGGCACTATTTCCCAGGAAAATTTTTGTTTGTCAGCCTGACACAACTGATTAGGCTAGAAGTGTAGATCCATTAAAAGTCAATTTGGAGAGAAGATACTGCTCATTTCAAACATACAGCTCCTCCTCCAACCCTCCTCCACCACCACAGAGTGTCAAGTCCTGGCATGAGAGAAACCCATTCGAACTCAGCCTTATCGCGCTAACACGGTCTGCTTAGATTTCATCTACTGGAATACTTACTTTGGATAAAAGTCAAGTTCTCTGTGGCAGGCAAGGGGAATTACAATAGATGGAAGAAGCAAGGCGTTTTATAGATGAATCCAAACACCAAGCGGGATGTCAACTATTACGAACTGACTCTCCTTTGTCCATAGCCCCCTTTGTCTAATCTTGAGTCATCTGTTCTTTATTCTAGGATCTCAAAGATCTTTTTGGGCAGATACTTTTCTGCTTAAATTATTGCAGAAACTTGAAGCATGTCACAGTCAGTCAAATCAAGGTGTCCACTTACCTGGAGGTGAATAGTGAGGTTTGGGGCCCCCAGAATAGGATTCCCAGTGGCCTTGCCCTGTATGCATCTAACTGGTATTCTCCAAGGACTCCTACCCAGCCAAAAGCCTGCAATATCTGAAAGACCATCGCCCTAAATCATTCACACCCCCGCTATGAGTGGCTCTCCCTCATTTGTTATAACAGGAAGGAAATTCATCTGCCAGGAAGCAGCTGGTGGTCTACAAACCAGGGAGAGACTGACTTGGCTCCGGGCTTTAACATTGTAGCTGAAGACCACACATCACAGATGGAATACTTCAGTTCCCATCTTATTGGCTTTAAGCAAACACAGTGAACCCTGGAGCTATTGATAAAGCGCCACAGAAAGCTGTCTCCCTAATTTTTGTTTAACAAATACTAATGGAGCTTTTGTTCCATTGCCAGAAACTATGCTGGGGATGAACTGAACAAAATCAGCAAGTCCCTGCTGACACAGAGCTTGCATTTTAGTGTGGGAAAAATAGACAATAAGCAAATAATGCGTCAGGCGGTGATAAGTTTACATATGAAGAATAAAGCAGGATAAAGGGGCCAGAGACAGTCAGGAAATGCCTCTCTGAACAACATGACATTTGAGTAGAGGTTAAAGTGAGCAAGGAAGCAAGCCACAGAGTCTTCTGGAGGAGCATTCTGAGGATAGGAAACAGCAAAGGCAAGAGTCCTGAGAGGAGCTGATGTTAACGCCTGCCATCCTGTTACACAGCCCGTGCGGCATAGACTCGTGCCACAGGCCTAGCAAGAAAGGGTGCTGACTTTCCATTTCCTTCATTCCCCTTCCTTCTTTTCTTTCCCTCTGTTCTTCCTCTCTTCCTTCTTTCCTCTCTGGTCCAAAACTTTGCTCCCTAAATAAGCCTCCCCAGCCCTTTCTCTGTGGGATAAATGCAATACTGATGACAAACCTCAAATGGTTTTCCAGTGGGAAGAGATTCCTTTTTCTGGAACCTGGTGGATCCTGCAGCTAAGGAAGAGAAAGAAGCCTTTTTGCATTGTATCTCGAAGTTGGGAGGGAAGAAGACAAGGTTTATAGCTTCTCTGAGCAGGATATCCTAACAGGAACTTGGTTGCAGGGACTCCGCCAGGTCAGGGTCTGAAGAAGTGTATCCCCACCTCACAGCCCCACCTGTGGAGCAGAGGATGGCTGGTGTGTTATGACGGAAATCAGACAAGAGCAGAGGCAAGCCCCGGGAAGGGGAGAGCAGGTGATGAAAGGGCTTAACGTAGCCAAGGGATTCTGTCTGCGTGTGTGTGTGCACATGTGTGTGCACGTGTGTGTGTATGTGCGCATGCGTGTGCACGTGTGTGTATGCATGTGTGTGTGCGCTCATGTGTGTATGGTGTGCCTGTGTGTGTATGGCATGCCTGTGTGTGTGGTTGTGTATTGGTGCAAGGAGGATGGTACGGGAAGGATGAGCTCTGCTGACTGAATGCCTAACCACAGGTAGCCCCCAGAGTCTAGGATCCTGTGTCTATGGATGGATCTGGAGACAAGATGGATGGAGTAGCAAAGCTATTTCTGAAACTTTCCCCACTGCACACCAACCCTCACACCCATCCCTGTCTGACTCAGTATGAGTAGGATTACCCCCTGAACTGGGCTGACCAGACCTACCATTCATTTTAAATGGGACAGAAAACAACGGTACTGCGCCATTTCAAATGGTACGTGTGCCCAGCCTAGCCTCACTGGGCTAAATTCAAGGTGTCAGTAGGCTGACCACACCTACCGTTTGAAATGGGACAGTACCATTGTTTTCTGTCCTGCTTAAAACGAGACATCTGGTCAGCCTACCTTGGACCCAAAGACCTGAACTCAGAATTTTAGAATTTTGTGAATTTGTTTGACTTGTGATCACAATCATTTTTTGGTACTGATACTACCACCTCTTCTTTCAATGTTAAGGATGCACTCTTAAAGAAAAAACAAAACAGGGCTACCTGGAGGTTGGCATCCTTGTTTTCCCAGAATAGAGTGTGCTGAGTGTTCCTTGTTATTTTACTTCTCCCTCATCTTTTACCTACTTTTCTCCACCTGCAAAAATCCTGTATCCTTTTTAAAAGCACTTATACTCCCTCAGAAACTAGGCTAAAATGAGACACCATTATCCCTACTTAGTACTAGCCTGAAAAATCATCCTGTTCATTTGACTGAGTTGTGTATTAACAGCTGTCAACTGAGTTTCATCGCACATCTTTACAACCTAACTGCAGTGCTTGTAAGTCTAGCTAAATCTGCATCCTGATTTCTTCTGTCCACCTCTTAGCCATCAGCTGATGCTCACACAAGTCACTGTAGAGCCTCCTTGCATTCACTCAAGGAGTGGGAGTTACCAGGGGTTAGTTTGAGGGACACATGTGTGGTATAATCAGCGAGGCTCTTCCCTGCAATGAAGAAACTGATAACACAGAACACCATCAGGCCAAGCCTTGATAAGTCATCCTTTGTTAATCTTGGACATAATGACCCTCATATGGCCTGATTATATAAGATAGAATCATTACATGCTGGTTGTCAGTATTTCATACCTAAATCTGGCATCTTTGGATTGCACACAGTTTCTCTTATTTGTTCTCTTTCAGTGGAAGAGATATCCCTTACCTGAGAAAATCTTTATCTATGTGAGCACTGATTATTACCCTTCAATCTGTCACTAGGTTAAATTACTTGTGTTCTGGCTGTCTTATTTCCCAGCCATTTACCTACCGTGGGCATTCCTTCACTCACTTTGTTGTGATCCATAGCCAACTAACATTATCTTAAAATTCTGTAGACAGTGAGAGGGAGGCCAATGGATCATATAGCCAACTAGTCTGTGTTCCAGAACCTCAGAGACAAGTGCACGCATAGTTGCTCTGTGCCTGACCCCTGATGGCCAAGGGAGTTTGGAAGAATTTTTACAAATTTGTGTGAGAAGATGTTACTGCTCCCATAGAAAGAACAATGCCCCTTCCTGGGAAAAATATAGGAACCTCCTGGGGGCCTTCTCTTCCACATTGCACATGACCCACTGTTACCCCTCCCCCATGCCAGACTCCCACCATATCTATGACAGTTGGAATTGCTTTGATGATGACAGATGTTACTGATGGGAACCTGTAACATACACAAACCATCTGGGGGTCTAAAAGAAGTTGAAATCTCAGACTTAGAATATGGGCCAACACCCCAGATTAAGGAAACCAAAACGGAGAAGAAACAGGTCCATTTCACTCTCATTTTTTTTTTTTTAGAGGTGAAACCAAGAAGCCGTTTATTGAAAGGAAAATAAGGTAAACCAAAGAGATAGTTTATTAAAAGGGAAAGTACAGTGCAAAGAGGTAGGAGCAGACCAGAGCAGGAGTGGCTCAAGGGCCTCGAAGGGCAAGGGGAAAGTACACTCCTAAGAGGTAGGAGCAGACTCCAGCAGGAAAATGGCTCAAGAGCCCAATTTCACTCTCATTGCCAAGGAGTTCCAATGGGTTCAGCCAAACTACCCTCTCTTGGGACTATGTCAAGCTGATTAGAGCCCATTCAAGTCCAAGCTGCCTAGGGGAGCACCCAGACAGGAAGTTCAGCTGTGCCCGGAAAAGATCCTCCAAGACCATGCTAGTTCCATCCCAAATTCAATCCAACCATTTCAGGTATAATAATAAAAATCAGATTAATTATCCAGGGGTTCTCAAAACTTAACGGGTTCCTAGGGTACAGGACTTTCAGTAACAAGATTGGGGAAGTTCTGGGCAAATCAGGATGAATTGGTCCCCTTATGAAAGACCATAATTATGCAAATAGTAAGTTAGGTGCAACCTTTCCATTCCAGTGCTATGATAGCTCTAGGGAGATACTTTACTTGGCTACAGAAACGGAGAGCTGTGATACTCCTGTGTAAGTTATATACACTCTAAGGCTTATTTAAATTAAAAAAGTTTAAGGTCTCTTCTGCAGATAATTGGAACTTAATCAGTTACACTCCAAAATTAGTCTTAAGTGATAAAATTTTATGTAATTTGACAATCATCTCTAAAATAAGTGATTAAATGCTTCGATAAAAAAAAGGAATGGTCTGAAAACAAACCTCTCAGGAATTATAAATATTCTCTAAGATATTTGCCCAATTAGAAGTTCTTTGAGTCTTGTTTCTACTTTTCTTGCCAACAAAGGTTACCTAGCAACAGTGAGCTCTCTCTTTTCTCTCATTTATTTCCTCTCACACCTGTGCAATTGCAGATTGAAGGGAAGGCCAGCTACTGCACTCTGATGGCCCTCTCTTCTCAGTTCTTCAAAGAAAAATGAGGAGTGTTTAAGTGTGATGGTACCTAAAGCTTACACCAAGGTATTACAGTCTGAAGGACGTGTCACTATGTTCTAATGTTGTCTTCACTCATTAAAACCCATATAGTAGTGAAAGAGGTTTCAGCGCCAATAATTCTGGAAGGGCCATTGGTTAATTAGCCTGGTATCTTTTTACCCCAGAAAATTGACTCAATTACCAGCTGATGGAGGGGGATGGAAACTAACATTGTTCAGAACCAACGTTGTGCCATGCCTTCACTAAGTGCTGGTTTAATTAGGCTCTTGGAATTGGACTTGGACTGACTCAGGTGGTTTTCCTTGTTTGACGTGTGTGTGTGTGTGTGTGTGTGTGTGTGTGTGTGTGCGTGTGTGTGTGTGTCGGAAGGCAGGCAAGAGGTCAGATTGACACAGAGATCACAGTACTCCAAGAGGAAGGGCCACAGCAGGATGAACTGATGGAGCCTGAAACCGCCATGTTGGTCATCCCCAGGGACCTCAGGGAAAGATCTCACTTGGTCTTCCTCTAGTGTCCCCCCCTTGCAGAACACCACCACTCACTGTCTGCTCTTCTCCTTGTGTGGCTTACTGAGCCTCCTTTCACATGCACCCAACCCTATCCATCCTTTTTTCTAACCACACATCTCAGCTTATTCAAAACTCACAGCTACTGCTCACACAGAGCTTGCTGTGAGTCTTAGGTGCTCCACATCCTGGCCTGCTCAGGGACCCCATTTATCTCAGGGATCCTCTCTCTCTCTCTCTCTCTCTCTCTGTTTCCTTCAGTTTTAGCTATTATACTAACTTCTTGATTGTTTCTAGACTTCTCAAGCCAAGTACCCAAGAGTGAGTTTTCTAGTCTGAACAAGGTCATAGGCCAAAGGTCAACTATAAATCAGTAATCTATAGGTAAAGTGCCCAGCACTGGCCTAATCAGCTGGCACCAGGGTGAAGGAGTTATTATGGGTTAAATCATGTGCCCTCAAAATTTGTATGTTGCAGTCTGAACCCTAAATACCTCAGAATGTAACCTTATATAGAAACAAGGTCATTGTCAATGGGATTGTTAAGTTAGGATGCGGTCCCACTGCAGTGCAGTGAGCACCTAATCCAATGTGACTGATGTCTTCGTCAGGAGGAGAAATTTGGACATGCACACAGCAAGAATGCAATGTGAAAAAACACTGGAAGACAGCCATCTTCAAGCCAAGGAGAGAAGACTGAGACAGAGCCTTCTTTCATAGCCCTCGGAAGAACCAACCCTGCTAAGACCTTGATTTCAGACTCATCTCCAGAACTACGAGATAATAAATTTCTGTTGTTTGAGCTTCCTGGTTGATGGTACTTCGTTATAGCAACTCTAGGAAACTGTCCAGTTACTGGTACCTGGACGTGGGGTGCTGTCATAACAAATATCTAAAAATGTATAAATTACTTCGGAATTGAGCAATGGTTTGAAGCTGGAAGAGTTTGGGCGTGCATGACAGAAAACGCCTAGATTACCCTGAGGAGACTGTTGGGAGAAATGTGGATGTTAAAGGAGCTTCTGGTGAGGACTCAGAAAGAAAAGAGCTATAGAGAAAGGTTTTATTGTTTCAGAAAATTCACATATTGTCATGAAAAAAATGTTGCTAAAAATATGAACGTTAAAGGTGCCTTTTGTGAGATTGTCTTAGCTTGGGCTGCTATTTAAAAAGGAATCATAGAGAGGGGATCTAAACAACAGACATTTATTCTTCATACTTCTAGAGGCTAGAAGTCCAAGATCAAGGTGCCAGCAGATTAGATTCCTGATGAGAGCCCTCCTCCTGGTTTACAGATTGCTACCTTCTCTCGGTGTCCTCATATGGTAGAAAGAGGGCTTTAGTTTTTCTTCCTCTTCTTATAAGAACACAAATTCCATGGCCCTATCCTTATGACCTCACCTAAACCTAAGTACTTCCCAAGGTTTCACCTCCAAATACCTTCACATAGGGAGTTAGGATTTCAACATAGGAATTTTGAAGGGAACACAAACATTCAATCCATAACAGAAATGAGGGACATGTTATTGGATACTTCAGGAAAGGTGATTCTTCTTACACTGGGACAGAGGAAGGACTTGGCTGAATTGTGTTCTGTTTGATGGAAAAATACAATTCATAAGCAACTTGGATATTTAGCTGAAGAGATTGCTAAGCAAAGTATTGAAGATGTAGCCTGGATTCCCCTTGCTTCTTACAGTAAAATGCAAAAAGACAGAAATAAATTGAAGAATAAACTACTAAGCAACCAAACCAAACCAAACAAAAACAAAAACAACTCAGCACTTGATGATTTGGGAAGTTCTTAGCCTATCCAGATGGCCAACTCCGGAAAGAGAGCCATGGCTCTGGCTGGATAGCCGTTTGCTAAAGAGATTAGGTGTGTGACTCATGGATTCAATCCATTATCTCAGCAGAAGCTAAGAATAGGGATGTGGTTACCCAGAAAAGATCTGTGGGAGGCCCTCTTGTCTGGTGGCTTGGATTCCCGTGAATTGCATGAAAGATCAAGTATTTTGGTAAGTTTGTATCAACAGAAACACTGCCAACCTGGACTGAAAGGAGCAGAGATGAGATCAAATAAAGGAAGAATGAGTTTGAGGGCAAACCCATGAATGCTGAGGCTGGCAGGGCTGCCATGACCAGGGCCATCTCCTCGGCTTCAGAGGGCAGGCGGCCATCCAAGGACAAAGCTAACACAGGGGGCCATGCTGTTCTACATATGGCAGACTCGTCCCATCAGCTGCAAACAAGGGCGGGAAGTTTCCTTTAGGGCTGTGGGCGTGGTGAGTATCTGGTACAGGAGCTTTACACATTTTATATAACTTGGTTCTCACAGCAGCCTTGGGCATCTGTTTTTTTTTTTTCCTCTTCATTTAACCAGCTTGGCGACAAGAGCAATTCTCTCGAGGTCTCATGTCTGGCAAGTGAAAGAATCTGACTTTAAACCCAGCTCTGATTGCAAGGTCTTTTCAGTTCACCAGAAGGGGTATTGAATCTGGAATGTTGTGATTGAACCTGGCATTTCGTAATTGAACCTGGAATTTTTTAATGACAACAAAGATGTAAAATGAGCTAAACTCATTCCATGGAATAAAAACGAAATATATTTTACTATTCAGATAACTTAAGCATGAGTGTGTATATCTCTGTATCTATAACTATGTCCATATTCATATCCATAGCTATCTGTGTGTATGTGTGTACGTACATAAAACAAATAGCATAATCCTGGTAATAGCTTCCAACCCTTCAGTCCTTCTCAACTAGGAATTGCTGAAACCATGAACCAAGGACAGCCAAGGGAAATGTTTCTTTTTCATTTATTGTCAATCTCTAGATTCTCTCCCTTTCTAAAGGCATTCACCACCCTCATCATCTGCATTTGAAACAGCTGCTTCTTTATAGAAGAGTTTTTAATACTATTTTAGAGAATTAACAAATCTCTTGGCAGCAATGATTTTTAAAGTTCATTCTTTACGTCTTCATTACATGCTAGAATTTAAGAAGATTTATTCTTCTTTAATTCATTTTGCAAAATGCCAGCTGAAGTTGCTTATTACCTGGGAGAAGTCTTGTCTCTAAATGGCATGGCATCGTTCTGCCCTGTCTTTTGGAGCTTTTTATTCTATGTTCTGTGCTGCTTGCTGTACGTGGTGGTAGGAAGAGTTTTATAAATCTGTGCCTTTTGAACTGAGAGACAAATTCTAGCTTGATTCTCCCTTTTGAAATATTTCTCCAGAATAATAGTGCCTGGAATTTATAGTACTTCCTGATTCACCCCATTAAATACTCTCCTGCGTTCAGAAAAGTTGCATTTCGCCGTTCATGCATTTCCTGGCCATTACTACATAGACTTCATTAAGTAGTCAAAAATAAAATTCCAAGAACTAACTATGACAACCATTTCAAGATCCAACTTCAAATAACCACAGAAAGTTAGTCTATGCTCTTATTGCAGTCTTGCTTTTGTTGTTTTATTTTGTTCAGTTTTGTTAATAGAGGTTTACGTGGTTCTCTTTTGTTTTTGTCTGTCTTCCAATGTTGGATTACTGGGCTACTTGCAGTTTGCTTGTTTCATTGTTGTTGTTGTTGTTGTTTTGTTTTTAATCAATCAAAATGTACCATGAAGTGACAGCTAGTTTTTGCCCAAAAGTCCAGAGAGAAGTCTGTTGGAATTTCTCTTTTTTTTACTAGTAGTGATCTGACGGTTACCTGTATAAAGCTCCGTGAGAGTCTGCTGTGTTTATTTGTATATTCCATCGACCAGAGAAGTGCTATAAGAAGAGGAGAAAAATTTTAAAAATGAAAAGCTCTAAATATACCACAAACATAGGCTATAAACTCAGGGTTTTAATAGATTCAATTTCAAGTGATTTCCATCAAAAAAAAAAGAAAAGAAAAAAGAAAAAGAAAAAATATATGTGCATTTATAATTGTACATGCTAATTATCATATCTCTTGCTTTTTAAATTAAGTTTATTGGGGTGACATGGCTTAGTAAAATTACATTTGTTGCAGGCATACATTTCTATAATACATTATCTATGTGTTGCATTGTGTGCTCACCACCCAGAGTTTTGATAGAAGAAAACTTCTGTTTTGACTAAGAATTAATGAGAATGGATTCCGTCACCTAAAATTGTACACATTTGATACTTGGAAGAATTTCCACAGGAAAGCTTCTTACATACATTTCGAACCTTGTTTATTCTCCACTCTCCACTCCCCAGCCCTGGATGTCAATTGGCCGCATTTGTGTACAATATGATCTCTGGCATCGCATGTTCATGTCAAGAAGATGGAAAGTTGGGCCCAAGTCCGATAGGGGTTTTCCTGGAGCCATTCCTCCACCAGAATGGCTAGAAATATCTGCAGTGTACATGGACGTCTTTGTAAAGCATGTAAATACGTCCCACAAAAGGCAAACCAAGTGTGTACTCAATTCACCTGCCCCTAGACAAACGTGGATGGCCACGCCACAACCGTGGACACAAGAGAGGAGTGATGGAGGGGAAGTCAGAGTGTAAACAGATATGATTAAAATACTTCGGGAGTTTTCACTATTCAGCTAAGTGGCTTTATAATAAATATGCCTCTGATTTGTTCAGAGGTGGCCAAGTCACCAATAATGGGGAGAGGGCAATGCTAGTGGGCATGCCAGTCTTTCCTTGGATTGGGATATAGAAGGTGGAAGGAGGAATGTCTCCTTCTGCTGAGGTTACCAGAGTGAAACAATATGATGAGGCAGCAATGGGAGAGCAAGCAAGGCCACAAGGAGGCTGAGCAGGGAGAGAGACAGAAGTTACAGCATCGTTTGAGCTCTTACACTGGGCCATGTCTGAATCTGCATTCCCCTGTTCTGAGTCAACAAGTCTTTTTAACTTAAGCCAGTTTGAATCCAGGTTTCTGTCATTGGAAGCCTAGAGTCTTGACTAATACACAAAATGATATAGGCTGCCAGCATTATCTTGCAAGTAGAACTCTGAGGTAGGGAGCGCATGAGCCAGAAGCCAGGTCCTTTGAGTAAACAGGTTATATATAGCAAGGCTACCTGTGTGCTTGGAGTCCACAGTTCAAGGGTTTTGCAAGGCAGCCCAGAGCTGGGTGCACAAGGACAATGCTCGGAGTGTGGTTTCTGACGTCTGGCAAAATATGACATTGTGAGCAAGGTTGTTTGGTCTGTGGGAAAGATTTGAGACATAACTTGTGGCCTGCCTGCCTTGAAGAGAATAATAATAATATAATCAGTAATGCCTTAGCAACATGTCCCAAAATATTGATTAAATACAGTTGTCTGTAACTATTTGTCCCAGTTAAGATGTACTTCCCAGTCTCGCTGTGCTGATTCACCCTTATGATTTCACTTGTTTTGCCCACCCTATAAACTAAACTCGCTGCTGCCAGATGGGGTCTCTGTGTCTCCAGCAGAGCGCAGAGAACCACCCGGTCCCAGCTTTTCTGTCTGTGTCTGTGTCTGTGTGTTTTTTCTTCATTCCCCATCACCTCCCCTCCGGTTCACCTGTTCACCCGCGTAGGTAGCGGCACTCTGAGTTTTTATATTGTTGAGAAAAGAAGTAATTTGGGGGTATCTGGATAGTTCCTCCATAGGAGGTCTGGGACGTTATTTTAACCAGAAAGCTCAAGTTCCTTCCAGTAATAATAACAGTGATACCTTACATGTGCACAGCATTCTAAAATTTCAAAGTGATTTTATACACATTAGCTTATTTCACCCTCACAGAACACAAGTATTTTCATCTAAGTTTTTCAAATGAAGAAACTGAGACTCCAAGAAGTTAAATCACTTGCCTAAGACCACACAGATGGTGTGGGCCAGAGCTAAATGGAAGCCTAGGTCCCGTGCTTCTTGTCCATCGTGCTTTCCATGGTACCTCATGCCTCCCCGAGCACACCTGCAGACCCAGAACCCCCGGTGCCCAGCAGAAAGTATACTTTACGTCAGGAGATCAACCATCTGACACTTCTAGGCCAGATCCACTCCTGACCCATGGTGACTAGTTCCTCTGTCTTCATCACCTAGCCTTCTGGATTATTGATCCCAGCAACTTTAACTTCTCTGATTACATTCACTTAATCCTTTGTCTAAACTCCAAACTTCCAAACCTCTCCCCATATCCTAACTGTTGAGAACCACAGAGTTCCTGGCCTTGCCTCAATAACTTGGTGTCAAACACTTAGTAGATTTTTGGGATCTTCAAACATGATTTTTACCTTCACCTCTGGAAACTCTCCTGTCTACCATATAACATGTGTTCTTGAATCTTTAATTCACTTATTTATTTTTAGAGGAGATGGAGAGAGAGAATGGGAATGGGAATGAGAATGAGCCACACAGACACCATTGGGCCTGTTCACACTGCCATGTGCTCCACTTTATGAGTGTGGTGGAAAACAGAGTCTATTAGAGCTCAGGGGAGTCTATTTCAAGGACTTTGGGATGAGGTTTTTCCTTATAAATGGAGTACTCAGAATTGGCAAAAAGTTTCAGAGATGCCATTTTACTGGCAAAGAAAGAAAGTGCTGATCCTTGAGAATACCTCATTACTGACCATATCAACCATGAACTCCTTAAATGACAGCCCAAATAGGGCAGCCTTCCTCTTTGCAGCAAGATAGAATCAGAAGTCCAGCGGGGACTGGCAGGAGGTGCCCAGAGAGGCCTCCAGAAGAAAATTACAGGCCGACACCTTGATGTCAGACTTCTAGCCTCCACAACAAATAGAGAATCAATTCCTGTTGTTTTATGCCACACAGTCATGGTAATTCGTTAAACAACCGTAGGAAAGTAGTACACACTTAAATTTGTGCATTTCATTCTATGTAAATCTTATCTACACAAGGTGGCTCTAAGAATACTGAATTCTAGCTATAATATATGAAACATTTAAATGTCTGAAGCTAAATTTGAATTGTTGAAACTAAAGTGGGTATAGGAATGTTCAATGTATAATTACACAACAACATTGCAAAACTTACAATTCTTTACATTTTTCTATGTATTTGAGATTTTTCATTATAAAATGTTGGGAAAATAATAGTGAACCTTGACTCATTAGTGGGAGGTAAAAATCAATGTACTGGGTTAGATTAGCATTTTCAAAAGTACAATGGACTATTGATAGGAAAGAACACATATAATAAGGGCAAGTGATTAATTTCAATTATATATAACACATATGCGTACTTATATGTACTGGACCATAATGTAAAATTATTTTCTTAATGAGGGTCAAGTCAAAACTATGTGAGAAATACTACCTTCGTCTCACAGGTTTCTCAAGGTTCTACTTTTCCCCTTCATCGCATTGCAGAAATGTTTTACACCCACATCTAGTTCATGCATCATTTGTACAAATTCAGAACTCTTGCTAATAATCAAAACAGTAAGGTACTGGCACAAAACAGACACATAGATCAGAATAGAACAGAGTAGAGAGCCCAGAAATAAACTCTCACTTATAAGGTCAATTAACCTATGATAAAGGAGGCAAGAATATACAATGGGGAAAAACAGTAATTTCAATAAGTGATGTTGAGAAAACTGGACAGAGACATGTAAAAAAATGAAACTGGACCACGTTTTTACGCAATATACAAAAACAAACTTCAAATGGATTAAAGACTTAAATGTAAGACCAGAAACCATAAAATTCTTAGAAGAAAATATAGGCAGTAAACTCTTTGACACAGGTCTTAGCAATATATCTTTTTTGGATATGCCTCAGGCAAGAGCAACAGAAGCAAAAATAAGCAATTGGGACCACATCAAACTAAAAAGCTGCTGCACAGCACAGAAACCATCCACAAAATAAGGAAACAACCTACTGAATGGGACACGGTATTTGCAAATAATACATGCACTACAAAATAAATTCAAAACAAATTCAGAGCTCTTTTACGAAAAGGCTCGCATATCCATCTCTCTTTGACCAATTATTGCAGTTAATGAACCACATTCTGCTAAAACAAAGACTCTTTCAAGGAAATCCACAGGGCTCCTTCTGAGCTGTATTTGTACCTACAAAATCCCAGAGTAGCATTTAGAAATTTTCTGCATCAAGGCACTAAATAGAAGCTTAAGAAAATTAGTAAACTCTCACCAGATGTTCTTCCTTTGTCATTTTTTGGAAGGCATAAGCAAAGTAAGCTAGCAGCACTTCAAGAAAAAGTTTAGCCATAGAAATTAGTTCGGACTAGAAAACATGAGAATTTATGTTAATAGTTACTGTCATCATTTGCATTTAAAAATAACATGAATCATGCTAGAGAGAATCTTGAATAGAAGGTGATGATGAAGTTATAAATAACTATTTTATTCCGCTATGTTATATTTAATTTTTCAATAATGTAATGAGGGTTTGGTTCTGTTTAATCCAACCAGCATTTATTGAACATCACCTATGTGTCAGGCACAATGGTCTAGAGTCAGGGGATAGATACCATGATAATTAAGACGGATCCCAGCCCTTGAGGAATTCACACTGTAGGAGAACGAACACATAAATGGCTCATTTCAAGAGTCAGGTAAGCGCTCTTTACAGAGTTCTGGAGGTGCACAAGTGTTAGGCTAAGCTGGATGTACAGTGCCTGAGTAGAGTGAGTCTTGAATAATGTGCAAAAGTTATCTAAGGAAAAAGGGATCTGGGTGGTGGTAGGATGTGTTCCTGACTGCTTTCTAAGAAAGGTGGCTCTGGCTAACCACAGAGATTTTATTTTGCTCCATAGAGTTTGCGAGCTCAGGACAAGAGCTGAATTGCTCCAGACAAGAGAAGCTCCGCCAAGCACTGTCTCTGGTTAGGCATCTTCACCTTCTCTCTTCCATCAAACAGGCAACCCCTCCTCCAAGTATTAGAGGGCAAGTTGTCAAACAAAAGTTTAGACTACCTGTTTGAAAACCTGACAAATGATTACTTTGCCTGTATATAAAATAATCATTAGCACGAAGGAATGATGGCAAAAACAAGGTAGCATTAGAAGGGAACCACTGTTCTGTGGATCAGAACACAGTATGAGGGAAAATTCAAATAAGAGGAAAACAATACCTACCTGAAAGCATTGCCAAGAATTTCAAGGCAAAACTGAATACCCTTGTGTACCCAAAGAGAGGAGGGGAATTGTCTCCTAACGGCAATGCTTAGTGAGTAGTCAAGAGTCAAGAACTGCTTCTTAAAGCCATATCGACTAGGGAAACAAGGCTTATATTCTAACCATGAGATCTAGAACTGCTTAAAACCTTATAAAGACTTTATATATTGAGAACCTAGGACTGCCTGTCTTGAGAAGGAATGGAATGCTTGAGGTGGGATAAGGATAAAGAATGTCACATGACTCAAATTCATCCACTTTAACTCCTATGAAATTGTAAAGATTTAGTGGAGGCACTTCTTCCTCCAAAAGGACCGATTCAAGAATGTGTATAAGGACATGCTCTTCTCAAAGGTGAAAACACAGAACCTTTACTGAAAGATTTTTAACATCTTCCTGGTGAAAAGGAATTCAAAATTCCATAGGAGCAAAAGCACAATCCCAGTTAACCTTAGTAGCAGGACAGTACAACAGGCAGGAGAGGCCCAATCTCCCTCTCTGGAGGCAGGATTCTGTCTAGCCCGGGTAAAGGACACAGCATTGGCCCTAGACATAGACCCAAGTGCACAACAGTGTCCAGAGGTGAGGTCTGACTGAATTTATAAAACATCATGAAAACAAAAGAGGTTATTTCAGCAACAGCAAGCTATAGTCTGAAGCTGACGGTGGTCAGTCCGGAAGGTCATCAATTAGGGACTGATAAGAACATATATCCAAGGTTAGGGTAAAAGCAAACAGAAAACTGCATGTCCTTTGAATGTCAAATTGGACCAGGCTACTCTTGAGCAGAGATGTGTAAACTATGGTTGCCATGGGGAAGGGAGGAAGGAGGGGTGAATAGCTGGAAGCATAGAGGACAGGTTAGGGCAGTGAACCTGTTCTGATTGATACTGTAATAGTGGATACATGTCATACCTAAGTCAAAACCTACAAAATGAACCAAACCAAGAGTGAACCCTAAAATAAACTTTGAGTAACAATGATGTGTCAATGTAAGTTCATCAATTATAGCAGATGTACCACTCTGGTACAGGCAGATGTTGATTTTCAGGAAGTTCATCATATATGGGAGCAGGGAATATATGCAAACTCTTCATACTTTCTGCTCAATTTTGCTGTGAACTTTTAAAAAAGGTGTATTTTTAAGGAAACGTATAGAATGAGAGAAACTATTTGCAGATTGCATATCTAATAAGAGGTTTGTTTCCAGAATATGTACAGAACTCTTAGTAATGAGGAAAAATCACCCAATTAAGAAATGGGCAAAATATTTGAATAGGCATTTTTCTAAAGAAGACCTAAAAATGCCAATGTGTGTGTGAAATGATGCTCATCATCATTAGTTATTACATAAATGCAAATCAAAACTGCAATGAGACACCACTTTGCATCCGCTAGGATGGCTGTACTAAAAAAGATAGACAGTGACAAGTGCTTATGGGAATGTAGAGAAATTGGAACCCTCATACATTGCTCTGAGAATGTAAAATGGTGCAGCTGTTTTGGAGAATAGTTTGGCAGCTCTCCAAATGTTAAACATAGAATTACCATATGACCTAGCAATTCCACACCTGAGTATGTACTCAATGTAATTGAAAACAGGTGTTCAAAGAAAAACTTGACCACTAAAGTTCAGAAGCACTATTTACAACAGTTAAAGGTGGAAACAACCCATATGTCCATCAGCTGATGAATAGAAAAACAAAATGTGGTATATCTATACAATGGAAAATTATTTGGGAATAAAAAGAAATGAAATATTAATACATACTATTATTTGCCAAGATTAATATAGGGATGAACCTTGGAAACATTATACTAAGAGAAAGAAGCCAAAACCAATGGCTACATATCATATGAGTGTGTTCAGATGAAGTGTCCAGAATAAGCAAATCCATAAAAATGAAGGATTAGGGTTATAAGGGGCTGGCTGGAGGGGAGGGCTGGAACGATTGACTGCAAATGTGTAAGCAGTTTCTTTGTATGGAGATGAAAACTTCTGAAATTAGATAGTGTTGAAGGCTGCACAAATCTGCACAAGTCTGCACATACCAAGTATCACTGAATTATATGCTTTAAAAGGGTCAATCTTCTGGTATATGAATTACGTCTTAATAAAGCTGTTAGAAAGATAACTCTGAGTTGGCAAAAATTCAATTGCTAGAGTGTAGAAATATTTTATTAAACTATCCCAGAGATTCCAGAGGATTATAAGCATACTTACCATTTCTAAGAATATGTATAATTGAGTTAAATAAATCAGGCAAATGCTTGATTTGTGCTTTAAAACAACTTGAAAGTCTGCAACCCAGTTTCCTAATTTCTCCACAAAGATTATGATCTGATTTGTTGTTTTGCAAAGCTTACTATATTTCCCTAATCGATGTGGTCCTTTAGACAGATCCTATAGAGCTAAGAGTGTTCAGAAGAATCAAATTCAGGTTTATTCCCTAAAATCCTATAGAAAATTTAAATAGCCAGCTTTCAGAATAACTCATTTAAAAACTTTAATCTCCACTGAGTAAAGCCATAAAACAGCCAAATTAAATGAAAACTCTTTCCTTACTGGATCTTTCATTCATGAACACGATTTAATGCCTGATCAGCCATATCTACAAGCTGGTCGCCTTATTAACTACCTTTTAAAAATCCTTGGTGAAAGTTTACCTACAGTTCACATTTATTCACCCCATTGTCTCAGTTCTTATTGCTAGGACACCACTTTTCAGTGATGTCAATCTATTGGAACAATAAAATTTTATTTCTAATTGGTTTGTATTCTCCATGGCCTTAGAAAAAGAAGAAAACATAGTCCACACACACATGAAACAGCTTCCAGAAGTCTTTAAATCTCTGTAATAATTCTGAACATATTTTTTATTTAAAAATTTAAGTTTTAGCTTTGTGTAGTACCTGACTCCGTCATTAAAATGTCAAGTTTTAGCTTTGTGTATTAGTTTGTGCCTAGGTGGAAGCTCATATCACAGAAAACTTTTCTTCCTTCTAAAATAGCTGATTCATCTTTGTCTCTCAAAGACAAAACTTCCAGTGTACAGAAAAAGGTCCTTTAGAGAGGATTCACTTTGTCCTTTTAAGGGCCCAGGTTCAAAACTGAAAACTGAAACAATTTCTTTTCCTGACTTCTAAAAGTGACAGCTATTAGAAGGTTTAAATATTGGTATTATTTATTTTTATTCCAATTAATTTAATTCAGTCATGTGTATTGAGCATCTCCCATGCACGAGTCAGTGTACTGACTGAAGTGGAGATAGAGATGAACATACAGCAGTCGCTGTCTTCAAGATGGTCACAACCTTGTGAAGACATGAAGATGTGCGTAACATCCAGCGACAGTGTCCAGGGGACCTCCAGATTCACTCCAGGCCCAGCAAGAAGAGACCCAACACCTGCTCTGGGGTCTGCAGAAACACAGGTCTGGAGCTTGCACTGGGTGTGAACCAAAGGGGCAGTTAAGATAAGCAGCATTGTCAGGGTGCCAGAGGAGCACCAGAGTAAATGTTCAGAGCAGGTCACCCCCCCCCCCCCCCAGGGAAGCTGATGTGTGAGAGAATTCATAGGTCACGGCTCAGGTGGGCATTCCTAGGTGGTGCCTATGGTCTCTTCCTCAGACACTGAAAGGGGGCTGGTAAGGAAGGGCATGACCCTACCCCGACCGGGTGTAGATGGGTTAATACCATGGGGCGGAGCACATGTATCTGACGGGAGAATGGATGGAGTTCAAGAGGGCTTTGCGAGCAGCATGACAGTTAAGCTGGCAGGACATCATTTAGCAGAAGTAACAAGGACTAGGTACACAAAGTACAAAGAAGAAAACACATGAAGAGTGTTTTCTGCTGTGTTAAGGCAGAGGCTGGGAACGATGGGCCAGGCGTGTGCGATGTACTCAGCTGTGGGCTGAGGAGACAGTGGCGTGGGAAAAATAGCTGGGATCTTGGAGAAGGTTAAGAAAGACCTGGAAATGCCATGCTAGGCAATTTGAACTGTACTTTTATGTGCAATGAGGCTCCACCTAGGGTTGTTGAGTTGCAATTGTAAAATACTACTTTTCTCACCCAGTCCAGCTGCTGTTTGACTACCACTGAGTGGCCCCCATGGATACCATGTGGAGAGGAAGGCTTGTTCAGCCAAGCCCTTCCCAAATTCCTGACCTTTTTATTTCCCTGTAGTCTCAGGGCCTCTCCAGGTGGTTTTTCCAGCAGGTTAGTCACATTTCTTACACAACAGCCACAGCATCCTCCTGACATATTCTATGGTTAAAGTAATCACAGGCTAACCTGGATTCAAGGAGAAGGGAGATGGTCCCCACCTCTCACTGGAAGGAGTGCAAAAGAATTTGTGGCCAAATTCATGGAGGTCCGTGCATGTCTGAGCCACACGCATGCAAAGATTCCTTAAATAAACCACCCTAAACTACACCTTGTTATTCCGTCAGTTAGAGGTGGACACCGGAAACCATGGCTGCAAAGCCAACGCTGGCACACGGCGCGGGGACCTACACGCTTTGCTCTTTGTTTCCCTCCTCTTCCCTACGTCGCTGTGCACAGAAATGCCTCCGGCTACAGAACCATTCCCCTGCAGGCATGGAGTCTGAGTCCCTCACACCACACACATGAGGTCGGGTCTTCCAACAGAACTGGAGCTAAAAACCCTTTGGCAGTGACTCTTCCTCGCCTTGTCTATTTTTTTCAGAGGAGCGTTTGTCAGAAGAGTGAGGTGTCCATCTGTGCTTATGGTTTGTTTACCTCCTGATTCGGGCCAGGCCGCCGCACCCAGGCCTGGATGACGGTGATCCACCTGAAGCCATCCCAGGAGGCTGTGTGCACGCCTTGTGCCCAGGAGAGAATGAAGCCACCATATAGCAATCCTCCTGAAAAAGCCCCTCTACTGAACTGCACTTTCTGGAGAAGGTAGCACCTGTGAGGTTCCAGCACCCACCCAAGTGGCCACTCCAGAAGTCACTCATGCTACCTGGGTAAAATTGCCCAACTGACACACAGGAGCAAGTAAATTGAGGGGAGGGAGAGAAGATTTTAAAGGGCTTTGAATGTATTGCTAATAATGTCTGTTATTTCCACACACATTTTTAAAGTGGAAAAACACTAAGAATCATTTGCAGCATAAGCACACACAAAGCCCTGTCACGGCTGTAATCCTGGGGGAATCTCATCTGGTGCTCTGAGAAGCACAGCCCCGCTCTGCAGGACATGAAGTTCTGACCACTTAAATCAACTCCTCAAGGTCTTCTGCAATCAAATTACACACAGTGAGAAAATAAAAATAAAACACCAAAAAAAAAAAGGTATTGTAACATCAGACTCACTATTATATACATTAGAATAAATAATAAGGCAAGGACAAATAAAATATGATTTGATAAGTGAAAAAATTATACATTTATCCATAAAACACATAATTTTCTCATTTTTAACTTGAAATAATAGAACAATAAATTAAACCACCCTGGGCTTCAGTATTCTATAAATAAGAATCTCCTATCATCCCACACTTGGTTCGTAAGGATTTCTTCCGTCCACGTTGCCAAGCACCACCTCGTTCTGTCCACTTCACACAGCTGTGCTGGCAGGGTGTCTGCCAGCCTCAGGTTCACACCACACATAAGGAAGAGGGCAGTGACCCCAGGGAGTCCTCTGACGGCTATTTTGGGTACCATTGCTTGAGCCAAAGAACCATTCAAACTTCGGAGTGCGAGATCTGATCCTAATAAATTATATAGGGGCTCCTTGGGAGTCAGCTATGCCTCCGCCCCTCAATTCTCTGTCTCCCATCCGAACCTTAGAAAACTAGAGTCTTTTGTTCACAAGCAAACTACACGTTCCCTTATTTTTGATGAAACAGCCGCATGCCCATCACCCATACATTGAAGTACACAGATTGAAAGTTTAATCACTGACTTGCCTTTTTTCTTTGTATGTCTATAATTTGACTTCTAATGACATTAGGAAAAATCATCCAACGAATAATCCAAAACTCGCTACCATCTGTATTAGAGGATGGAGTGGGAAACATCACTTTCCCTTCGCTAAGAGCCTGCCTGACAACCAGAAGTGTCCATTTAAACTCAGTTTCAATCTCAGACCAATTTTTTCCCCTTACATTTGGTTAAAGCTTCTGTTATATATTTGCTTCCTCTGACCACTTTGACTGTAATAAATAAATAAAATAGTATGCTTAATTTTTTTTTGCTTTGAGTCTAAATGCACAAAATGTTTTTCCTACTTTTTCAAAAGCGTCTAAGCCAACCTCTTTATCGAAAATCTAACAAAAGCTTCCACCCAGATAATCATCTTTTTCTTTCCACCTTTTTCTTTTTCAACCATGTGTTGTTATGGCAATTGCCCACTCGATTTCAAACAGGCTTTGCAGTGCAAAAGTGATTGTTTCTACAGAACAAGAAGGCTGAAAAAAGGGTACCCTGACTATGGTCTATAGCTCAGAGTCAAAGCCCTATTTAGGAGTCGGGGAGACAGATCAGACACCAGTTGGCTGTAGGACCTCAGAGCAGTAGGGAACCAGACTTGTCTAAGGTCACTTCCAAGCCCCGAAGGTCTATAATTCCACAAGCTAATCTCTTCATCCTGGAGGAAATCTGTGGGAAGTTTCAGAAAAGCTCAGTTTAGTGCAGTTTATACCAGGGAAGCAGCTATTTTGCTTCCCTGTTGCTCGCCGAGAGAGAAGTAAAAGCAGAATGAGTTATATAAAGAACAAGGTCATTTTACCACAAAGCTTCTTAAAAGTAGAGATTTCTCAATAATATAAAATACTCATATAGTGTCTCATATGTGCCAGAAACTGTTCTACAAGTTTTACAGGTGTTAACTCATTTAATCCTCACTACAACCCTGTACAGTGGGCAATAGCTTTCACATAAGGAAACTGATGCAATAGATGCTGTAGGTGATCTGTCTAAGGCCATTCAATACTCAGTGGTGGCAATGGATTTGAACCCAACCGGTGTGATTCCAGAAGCCAGGTACTTGCTTACTGGCCGCAGTAACTGCCATCTACCTATAAATATGCGGACTGGGGTAGTGGGAGACGTCAGATGTTAGCAACTAACTGTGTTGAAATCCTGCCTTTACCATACCCTGTTGTGTTATTTCCAGTGGCTGACTTAGCCTGTCACAGCCTCAGGTATCTATGTGTAAAACAGACCTGCAAAGGCTGGTAGTATTGTTTTAACTAGATAATGCAGGAAAAAGCATTTTGTAAACCTTTAGAGCATTAAGCAAACAGTAACAATACTCTATCTGGGGTAGATAACAGCTTAAAGTAGCAGTTTCATTAACCAAGCTTAAAGTAATAGGCTAAAAAAATATAGTTCTAATCTTAAAAATACAGGCTTCCAATTCTGTTTTGCGGTGGCAGGAGAAGAGATGAGGGCCAGTGACTAAGGGGAGAGAGAATACTGTTTTGCCTGAACCAAAATCAGAGCAGGACAAAAGGCTCCTGAAGCACATACTTCAAACCTTCTCAGCATCATTAAACACTGGAGGAATCTGGGCAGGACTCAGCGACCACTGCCCCACGATGGGACTCATTCAACCATCCAAAATGGGAACCAGAAGAGTCCAAGTAGCAAAACAAAGGAACATCCCGCAGTTGGCTTGGTCCCGTTTCCTTGTTGGCCGGCTCCTCTCTGACCCTCCAACTCACCCCAGCGGGCTTGTTAAAGGGTTGAGGGTGAGTGGCTGGGCTTCAGCAGGCGCTCCTCCACCTTTCCTTCCTCCATGCCTCTTTCCCAGGGGTCCCAAGCAAGTATTCAACCTGCTTTTATTTCCCTTTCAGGTTTGCCTATTTTGTCCCATACTCCGTACTTTGGGGACCCTCTTCCATTAAGACATGCTATGACAGAGGATAGTCTCCCCAGCCTTTCTATTCTTATTGGCTCCCAAAATAAACAGGCCTCTTTTATTTTGAGGATTTTAGCACTAACTAGTTAGGAGACGCAGTCAATGGGTAACCAAAGGATCTTAAGGGCTCATTACATTGTCACCGCTCTTCCCTGCTTGCCCCAAGGCCAGAGAACCTCCCCGAGAGCACCTCTCCCAGAAGATGGTGTGTGCCAGACTGAATCGTGCACCCCAACCCAGCTCTGTAAGAATTCTGCGTCCCGTGAGCTACTTCCTAGCACTCGGCTCTGAAGATCACTCTTGCCCATGTCTCAGTGTTAACCCCTATACTCTTTCCAGGACAATCAATCTACTTTGTCTACACGAGGAAAGCTCTTTCTCCATTGGCTTCCAAGGGAATATTCTCTGGTTTCAGGCAATTTTGCCTGACACAGCAGAAGTTCTCTTTACATTTCCCCGAATGCTTCGTCCCTGGCTTCCATCTCTCAACTGGGTGGTTTCTTTAGTAAGTGTTTCGTCAGTAATCAGCCACTCAGAGAGGACAGTTACCCCTTATTTAGACTAGAGTGCCTCTTCTTTGTTTCAACTAGAGATTTTTCTCTTCTTTCTCTTCTAACTCATTTTTATATGTCAAACAATAGAGACAAGCAGTTCTTCAGAAGGTTATAGGCTGCTGGCATCCTGACCAGTTGATTTTTAAAATCTATGGACTATCTGTAAGAAAGAAGAATAAAAAGGATCCAAATGTATGCCCTTGTAATCACAGTTCCAGAAATTTATCCTAAGGAGTAATTTTTTAAAAGGAAAAGATGTAAGGCTAGGAAGAAGGGCCTAACATTTACTGAATGTACTGGTTTCACGGTTAGCACTTCACCATCATCACATTTAATCTTCATAAGCATACTGAAAGACAAATATGGTTTTATTTCTTCTTTTTGGAGGGACCAAAATGCTGTGTGATCACCATAGGTCTACACAAAGCCATCAGAATTTTTTCATTTATTATAGAAAAAGCTAGAATGTTGGCCCAGTGTGCTTCCAGGGACAGTCAGGGACTTGGGATGACTTTTCCCCGAACAGAAGGATCATAAAGAAAACTTTAATCTGTGTGTTTAATCTATGTTGGTGATAGGCAGCACCACAGAAACATTTAGCCTTGGAGTCTGGGGTCTGCTGCTTATCATCTTTTTGGCGTTAAGCCAGTCATTTAACTTCCTCAATCTTTATTTTGCAGATAACAGATTAGAAATTCTAATAACTTACCTCAATAGAGCTCTCGTGAAATGCCAAGAAAGTGTGTGTTTGGAGGAGACTTGTAGTACTCGGAAATATTGGTGAAATATCAATAGTGTTTCTTATTATTACCTATTGAAATAATGCCAGTGAAATGTAATAGGCATTTCTGAAGGGAAATAGTGCAATAAGTTCAGAATAATAAATGATAAAATGATCAGA
Source organism: Lyroderma lyra (assembly GCA_004026885.1). NCBI lineage: Eukaryota > Metazoa > Chordata > Mammalia > Chiroptera > Megadermatidae > Lyroderma > Lyroderma lyra. The sequence goes on from PVJL010002673.1 coordinate 76,364, forward strand.
TTTCTCTGCTCAATATTCCAAAGAACCCATATAAGTCAAGATGTTTCACAGAGGGTGAAAGTCAGGGAATAGCTCCTAGAGTGAAGAAGTTGGTTCAGATGTCATGGAGTTTTCCTTTGGGCAAGGAACAAAGGAGAGAATAAATCAACAGGAAGCTTTCACTATCTGCCTCCCAGCAAAACACTCAGGCTATTTACAAGACTCGGAGATCAACAATAGATCTCAAATGGCACTTACTCCCAATTCTATGGGGCTCCTGTAATTACTATGTCTTTTTAACAACATCTTCCAAGGAACAACTCCGGGGGAGGCTCTGTGTAGGTAGCATGCAGTGTGAGCCTTCAGTCCTAACGCTGCTGAAGCCCAAACAGTTCGATGCTGCAGAAAAACTTTGTTGACTTGCCAAGAATCACCGGGACAGTGTGCTCCAAACGATACATCATGTAAGTAATAAACTCTCACAGTTGTTAGATTAACCTGGGTTTGTTTCTGCCCTGAGGAACAGAAATGGACTGTGATTCAAATTCCTCAGGAATAAAAGCCTTTGGCCGCTTAGCAAGTCCTCCCTCTGGGGAAACTGAAGTCAATGGCCAGTGGCCAATTTGGCTCTGAGATTGGATTTGGAGCACCTCTGAAATGCATAAACACTGAATAAAACCTGCGGAAGCCATATTCCGTGATCATGTTGGCCCCAGACACATATCACATAAATACTTGTGTCTGCTCTTCGGTTAAGGAGACAGGGTGGGGAGGAGAGGCCATCTGACTGCAATGCTCAGCTCTTCTTCTGGTGATGTAGGGTGGTAGGGAGCTGCAGACCAGCAGCTTTCTCATTCCAAAACTCACATCTCCATCTCAAAAATGGAGATACTAGTTTATGATACCAGCCTAATTCCACAGAGAGATCCCCCAAAGAGTAACAAGGAAAAGGCATCTATAAAGTGGATCAACGTTCTTGCAGTCAAGATTTTTAAAAAGTGTTAGAAACACAGTTCCCTTGGCCTATTTGATATGGAAAATTCACCATGGCTTGTCCAGTGTGACCTTGGACTTCAGCTATACTCCCTCAAGACTCCATAATTGGCATTTCTCTCACTTCAGACACAGTGTCTTCCTGGTTGCTTATCTCTGTACCCCACTATAAAGGATTCATCCAAGCCATGGATATCTTCTCTGGTATCCTTATAACACCCGCCTTTAGACAATCCTACAACCAAAGGCATCTGCCTCTTTTCTCCTAATAGTGTTTCTCTATCTTCTGACAATTATTTCCTTTCCAATTACACACACACACACACACACACACAGACACACACAGACACACACACACACACACACACACACATTTCAGGGGACGGTCACATTGTCTTATTTGGGGAGGGATTTGTTAGGATTTGTTAGTGTGACTATATTTCCAAATTATAAATCTTGGGGAAGAACAAAATCAAATCAGAGTATCTCTATAAAAAATCAGCAAGTTGGAAAAAAAATGCTGCTTTCTATCTAGTGGGAGAAAAAATATTAATAGAAGCACTATACATAAATCATTAGCCCTCTTCTAAGTGTGGTGTCTTTGGGAACCCTAGAGCCATATTACCTGATTGGAAACCCTGGTTCTGTTATGTATCAGTCGTGTGATGTTAGGCAAGTTATTTAACCATTCTGTGCCTCAATTTTCATCTATAAATAGTGTTAGCTACTAGTGTTAATCCATAGAGTTACAAGGGCCATTCAGAAAGTATCCAGCCACATAATAGGAAAAATAGAAGCATTAATGGTTGGATTTTTTTTCTGGACAGCCCTTGTACTTTGAAGGTTAAATAAAATTACATATGTAAAGCACTTAGAATAGTGCCTGTGACATAATAAGCACTGTACATATTAGTTATTATTAAGGCGAACTTGGCTTAAGTGGTTAGTTTATTTCAACAAGGATAATTCAAATCTAAGGTAGAATAAAAGAGATACATGCACATGAGATATACTAAGGGCTTTGTACACTGCCTGGCACATAGTAAAAGAATAAAGAAATTATAACTATCATGGCAAAGCCACAAGCTCAGTTGATGGAAGACAGTGACAGAAAGTTCTGTCTCTTATGGGCACAGCTGGTGGACTGCAAGGGAGTCCCATTGAGAAGGAGCAATAGGTGGGCCACATTATGTCATCAACCACATAGAAACCACTTTCACTAATGACAGAACAACAACAGTGCTTGAGTTTGTGAAGGTCAGCATATTATCTGGACATAGAGCACTGTTAAAAAAAAAAAAGACAGTGGCATAATGCATCTCTTAAACACTCACATACACTCCCACCTCCTGAACTCCCTACAATGTAATCAAACTCTTTCACTGTAATGAATGTGACGAAAATACCAGGGGCTTTATCAAATTGTGAGTCATATAACATTTAAAGGTGTTGATGAGGGTGAGGATGGGGGTGCTACTGCTGACAGAGAGTTCCCTCCAGGTCCCACAGCCTGCTAAAGGCAGAGCCAGACTTAGCTGCCACCTTCCTGATTCTAGTCCCCCCCACCCCACCCATGGTACACCACCTCCCATTCCCACACCCTTCCCCACCTCAGAAACTCAGTAGCAAATCCTCCTTCCTGAGACGCCACGTCTACATCCTTGTTGGCTGCTGCCACCTAGGGAATTAAAGTGAGCTCTCCTCCTTGGGTGGTTGCTCAGGACAGTGGTCAAGCACCTCCATCCTGTTCAATGCCCAGCTCCTTAATGAATCATCCTTAACACTCAACTCACCGATGTGCAAACGATTCACATCCCAGATGTGAGGCTAACACTCACCCGACTCTTGCTGCTGAACACATTCTTTGGTTGGTTCTCTGAAATACCATTAGGGAAGTATTCCAACTCTGGGGGTTAAAAATATTACTCCAGGGAGTATTGACTAGTTGCTGAGAGGTGGTTTGATATTTAATTCTTTTCAAGGTGCTGGTAAGAAGGAATTCATCTACTTAGTTCTCAACATTGCAGGTAGGAGAATAGCAAACCAGCTGACTCAGGTTCAACATGTCAAGACCTTTTAACTCAAGTTCATTGTTAACTGTACTTTCACTTTCTCCTGATTGCTCCCCATTGCATTGTTTTATAGCCAGATGCTAGTAGTTGACCACAAAATAGCCATTCATTGCTTCAATGTTGATTGCTTGCAGGCCTGTACTGAGACAGAAACACCCATGAACTAGATCCCCTAGAGCAGTGGTTCTCAACCCTCCTAATGACACGACCCTTTAATACAGTCCCGCATGTTGTGCTGACCCCCATAAAGTTATTTTCGTTGCTACTTCATAACTGTCATTTTGCTATTGTTATGAATCGTCATGTAAATATCTGATATGTGTTTTCTGATGGTCTTAGGCGACCCCTGTGAAAGGGTCGTTCGACCCCCAAAGGGGTCGCGACCTACAGGTTGAGAATCACTGCCCTAGATCCTAGCAAGTCCATCAACTGATTATAGAAATGATTATAGAAATGATGAACAGGAACAGTCCAGGTTGTCTTTCTATACAATAAAAATTTACAATTCAAGGACAGAATAAACGAAAATAATCATTGTTGATTCTTTTTCTAAGCAGAGAATGAAGTATCTTCTTTTTGCATATAAGTATCTTTTCAGCTGCATCTTTATACCATGCCACATAAAGATATGGCTGCCCCCTTTTTGCTAACTATTGTTTTAAAAATTTAAAGAATCTTCTAAATAGTCCTATAGCCCTGAGTATTTTTCCATAGACTTAATACTCTAATGATGCACAGGATAGCACAGTGGTTTAAATACTCAGGCTTAGAGGCAGTCAGACATAGTTTCAAATCCCAGCTTTACCACTTGCTCGTTGTGTGACTTTGTGCAAAGTTTTCTTAATATTCCTAAGCATCCGGTGTCTCATCTTGAAATGGTGATAGTAACACTAGTTTCAGTGAAGAGTTGTTGTGAGATTTGAAGATAATGAGGGCTTTGTGCTTAGCACATTGCTTGGTCGAGAGTAAGTGCTTTCAATAAAAGTTATCTGCCATCATCATCATTATCACCACCACCATCACAACCTCCACATAGCCATGGTCAACAAATGATCCTCAATTACACGGAGAAGCTGGAGAATAGGGAGGAAGCTTTTGGGTAGTTCTGGTAGACAATGGCAGGACTAAGAAATATACTAGATTATAACTCAGAATTTCTACATTCAAATCCCAGATCTGTATGACCATTTGTAATTACTTAGATTCCCTGGTCCTCAGTTTCCTCAGCTGCAAATTGAGATAATAGCAGCAAATTTGCAGATTGGTGTGAAGATTAAATAATGATACTGGAAAGATCAAGCCCAGTCCCTGGTCCACAGGGAGCAAACTTTCCTTCCATTGCCCTTCGACTGTCTCAGTGCCCTTGCCTTGGTCCTAACCTTGTTTACGACTATCTCCTCCCACAGAGGAGGCGAGGGTGACAAAACTCCATCGAGGATTCCGTAAGGGAAGCTGGCTTCACGATTCTGGTCTTTTTATCCCATCATCCCAAATATAAAGAAGAAGGCCCTCAGAAGTTCCTTACCAAGTATACAAGAGAAGAAGGCAGGTTATAGTGGCTGAAAAACCACTTGCAGAAGGCAGGTCCTCGGAGAATGAGGAACACCAGCAAATTTGGCCACAGATTCGTGTAGGGGCCAGGATGGCTGGGACCCGGTGTTACTTGTGATCGGTGCCCGCAAACTGGTAACCCATGTCCTCCTAGCTCTTGGCCGGCTAGGCTGGTACATCACTATTTAGTGAAATGTGAAGGCTCTCGGAAATATAAGCAGCATTTTCTCTCCAAATGTATTTTGAAAAGATGGCACAATTTGGACACATTATTTTCCAAACTGAAGCAATATTCGCAGTGTGTTAGTGTATTTAAGTCAGTGAATGCCTGTCAACGTGTGTGTCTGTGTGCATGCACGTGTGCATGTGTGCATAGAGTACCCCGTCATGCACAACATGATTGCACATGGAAGGGATTTATCTTAAAGTGAACAGCTATTTGTTTGGGATATCACACTCCAGAACTCTTTACCAGCTAGTCTATGGGCCTGCTGGGTTTGCAGAGATCAAGGTCAATTCTCACTATATTACGACTTAAATAATTGTGTCTTTGACACGCCCTCACCACTCACCCCAAAAAACCTGCAACAGCTTCTAACCCCCACGCTCAATACCACACTGGAGGCTCCACCCAAAGCCATAGTATCACCAGCCCTTCCTGTCCCGTCTTCTAAGGAGAGGGAAATCATGTTTGCCCCCCGCGGTTCAAGGCCATAGCTGCACACTCAGCCTTCACGGTTTTTTGACTGTTTACTATCAGGTTGACCAGCAGATAGGTGGCCGATCCCAAGTGTCCAGTTCGGGGACGTCTTCGAGCTGTGATGTGGAGGTGTGTTTGCACGCAGTGAGGAACCTCAACGTCTTTGGGGCTATGGGGCATGTAGCTGTCCGTGGTGGGGTATCTTATTTGGCATTTCCCTTTTTCCACACACCTGGTAATATGAGAAGGGCTGGTGGCGTCCTCCTCTTGTGACAACCCCCGATTTCCCCACTCCGAAGACCTTGTCCTGTCCTCCCTGCCAGCCTTCCTCTCTGCTCTAACCTGTAGCCAGGGCCCATGAGGTGGTGTAGTGCACGTGAGAGAGGTTATCCCAGAGCGTCAGAACCTTGGGACCCCAGGAAAATCCCGACTTTAAGTCTTGCTTCGACTATGAAAGTGCCTTCCCAGCCCCTGCTTTGGATTTCCCAGAAGTCCATCTCATCACTACCTTTAAGGGCCCTAGTGTGCACCACTTACCAGAATGTTCGGGGAACTGGCCATCGTAAGGGCCACACGGGGATCACCACTTAATGTACACGCCTGTTTCCAGTGCCCCCCACAGCTCCCCGCTATCCTGCTGCTGTGACAGCTACGGAGTCATCCGCAGACTGGGGGCTCCTTAAGGCAGCGTCTGAAATTGCTTCATAAATTATTACTCCCAGCACCTAGTACAGGGCCCAGTCCAGGTCGTAGACTGAATTATGTGCCTCCAAGTCCATATGTGGGAGCTCTAATCCCCAATCAATGTGACTATATTTGGATATAGGACCTTTACGGAGGTAATTAAGCTTAAATGAGATCCTGAGGGTGGGACCACGATCCAATAGAACTGGTTTCTTATAGGAAGAGAAGAGACACCAGAGATATCCCTCTCTCTCCCTGTAGCCACAGAGATGAGGCCATGTGAGGACACAGCGTACAGGTGGCCTTCGCAGGCTAGGAAGAGAAGCCTCACTAGAAGGCAGTCTTGCCTGCACCTTCGTCTTGGACTTTGTAAGAAAATAAATTTCTGTTTAAGCCACTCAGTCAGTGGTGTTTTGTCATGGCAGCCTGAGCAGCCTGATACGGAAAGGAAAGCTCTTTAACAAGATTTCTATAACCAGACCATCACGCAGTTCTAACTTCCAATGAAGGAGGGAGGACAGAGACCAGGATGAGAGCTGAGGGATGTGGCAGCACTGTGCCAAATGCTCCCCAAGGACATTCACCAACTGTCTCCTTATCTAAGAAGCACTTTTATGTATCCATCCAAATGCCCACGGGGGAGGCATTTCTCCGTTTTGTGTTTCTCCAGCAGAACCACCCCAGCTGCTGGCTGTCGGTGATTTCATGGGTAGGCGAGCCTGAAATCAAGTTTTCGCTAGGCGAGATGACAGGAGGCAGCACACGGCTCTCCCGTCACCCCACGTGTCGCTCCTACACGTCCCCGTGCGTGTCTGCAGGCGGCCGAGGAGCGAGCGCTGCGCCTCCCGCTGTGCTGCGACACCCCGACTTCCTGCGAGGGCGGAGCCGAAACCAGCGTCAGGTTTCCATCCTGAGCCTTGTCTGTCCCTTCCGTCACAGGCCTCAGGCCACCTGCGAAAACACTGTGCAATTACCAAGGACTTTTTTTAAAAATACATAAATATTCACTACAGATGTGTGAGGGAAAGAGAGGACTGTTGCTCCTGAACTTCAAGTGAGCCAACGGGAATGTCGTCCGCGTTGACCGCGGAAGCGAGGCCCGGGGGGGAAGAGGCGGGGCCGCGCCGCTCCGCCTCCCGCGCAGGGCCGCTCGGGGGCGCCGCCGTGAGTCCCAGGCGCCTCCCGCGGCCGCTCGACGGGAGGCCTTGGATGAGTCTTGCGCCCTCTTCGTGTCTGAGTTTTCGCATCTCAGGACGGGCCTAGACCGCATCGTAGTGAGGGCGCAAAGAGGTAGCGCATAGAGCATGCTTCCGCAGTACACGCCGAGGAGTGCGTGTTCGTAAGTGCTACGAATGAGAATAAGAAGGCAGGACGAGAATAAGAAGGCAAAGCGATTATTATTAAAAATGTGACCTTCTCTCTCTCTCTCTCTGTATGTGTATACACACACACACACACACACACATACATATAAAATCTTACAAAATTTTTTTCTACAGCTTTTTTTTGGTTGGTTTATTGTAAAGCATAAGAAAAGTACATGTGTCAAGATAGTATATTAAAATGTCCATCAACATTTTCTTCTCCGTGTTTCCTTAAAAGAATGCCTCCCTTGCCCCATTCAGTTGGAGGCTCCCCCTGAGCCAGGTAAAGGTGAAACTAGAGAAAAGGAAAAAAATGCCTTTGGTGACTAAAATTAAAGTTTTGATTTGTAAATCCTAGACCAGGACGGCAAGTCCATGAATAAACATTAGATTTGGGAGACTGTAAGGTGATACAGGAGGCAGTTTGGCTGTCCCAGAGGAACAAAAAAATTCCCTGGGTAGAAACACAAAGAACAGCACTGAGGAGGTGCTCTGTGTTCTGCCCAGCTGTGCTTCAGCCTCCAGCCTGTCCCAGGGAGCAGGGGACCACGGAACCCACAGGAGGGCTGGGGGCAAGTGGGTGGAGCTCAGAAGGGCAGCAGGTATCATGCAGCACCCTCAAACGTGATGAGGGGCAGGGGGGATGGCTGCAGGTGTACTCAGGCAGCTAGGGCTGGTGTGGCCTCACAAAGTTCCCTGTTTTCTATGAGGCTCCTGGAGCAGCCAGATAGTTCCCAGAAGGGCACAGAAGTCCTGAGAGACAACACAGTCTGGAGAAGCTCTGGACCAGTCAGCCAGGAAGGGGGCTCCAGTATAGTCTGGTCAACCTTCTCCATTGGAGGCTAGATGGGAATCGGGGCATCTTAGCAAGGACAGTGTCAGTGATGAAGACTCTGGGGACCCCATGCTTTCCTTGCCCCCCTCCTAATCCAGTGCCTCCATGGAAGCTTCTGGAATTTACCTAAAATGCTCGAGTCCTAAGTTAGCTGAGCCCAGGATCACCAATTGTAGGAGTGCAGGTTGTTCCCAGCCCAGGGAACAGGCAAGGGCCAAAGTCGAGTCTGTGCTTTACCCGCACACCACCTGTGCTGGCACGGGGCTGCCTCAGCCTGGAGGCACGAAGGCGCCACGGGACTGAGCAATCCTTGATTTGACACAGATCCATCTGAGTTGACTGAAAAATGTTTTACCACAAGCAGATTGGGGCTCACGGTAAAAATTAAGATGTAGTATATAAAAATAAAGCTACATTTCTTGTACACCTGAGTCTGTGGCCTGAAGTTCATGACCACCCTGTAGAGAAATATATAAAGAAACCCACTTCCTCCTAAAAAACACACCACTTATTGTATCATGGTCAATATTTTGGTATATTTTCTTCCAGGATTTCCTCTATGTAGTTCTCCGTAACTAATATCACAAGGAGTATGTTCTTTGCTATCATGTATCTACTGAAAATGATACCACAGGTGAAATCTTATAGATAGTGGAGCTCAATCTTGCCTGCATTTTTGAAACACCTAAGGTGCTGACACAAATGCCAGTCCCCAGAGTCGTGGCCCAGGGCAATGGAATCGGAATGGAGTTTGACACCAGGTACCAGAATCACTGAGTCCAGGCACAACTGTATTTAGAGTAGAGAAGATGTCTGAGGACTGAATCTTTAAGAACTTATTACCTGGATCAGTACCTTTCAAACATGAATGTGGTGTGAACCACCTGGAGATGTTGAAATGCAGATTGGCATTCAGCAGGCCTGGGACGGCCCAAGCTTCTGCATTTCTCACCAGTTCACAGGCGATCCACGGGTCAGCGGACCATACTGAGGACCAAGGGCTTAAAGGTCAGGAAGAAGCCGAAGGATGAGAAAAATGGTTTGTATTTTCAACATGTTCCCAAGTTAGTAAAAACGTTGCAACTATTATTTTTAATATTTATGTATTCCTAGAATGAATAGACCATATATTTTAACCAGCCCCCTATTGTTGGTCATTTAAACTGTTTTCAAATTTGTTATTAAACCAATGCAGTACTAAACCTCTTTGTGCATACTTCCTTGTCCCCAGCTTTTAAATGAGTAGCTAACAGAGGGATATAATGAAGGTGGTGAAGCAGGCCCGGTGTCCCACAACCACCCAAGGCACAAAGCTCCCTTTCAAGGTGGTTAGTATTACTATGTGTCCTCAGGCAAGTTGAGCAATGTTTTCTTTGCCTTAAAATTTTCTTTTTTATAAAATAGGCTCCCCTCTACCCCCCGCCTTTCGTATTCTTAGAATAAAGAGTTCATAAAGTGGTCTGCAACTCAGTACTCCCTTCTGTGGAGCCATTGTGTCACAAAACATTTGTCACGGCTCAGGGATAATGACTGGCTGTGCCAGTTGCAGTCCCTGGGGTCACCCTACCCCGAAGCCTACCAGGTACAGCATCACTGGTGCCACAATAATAAACAAACACTGGGATTTGGCCCATGCTTGGCTGCTGGATTTCAGTGCCAAGGGTAGGAGGTCTGGAAAACATGAAAAGAAACAGCTGAATTCCAAGACACTCCTTCAGATAAAGTTTCCTTTAAAACATTTGTACCATTCTTCATCAATATTTATAATGTGATGACTAGATACAGCTACATTCCTCTTGGGCTGTGCCTAGAACACACCCATAATACCTGATCAAAACAGTTGTCGTCTGTTGGGGGCAGGGGCACGTGCTTATAGGCAAGCTTCTTCGAAAATGAGGAACCATATCAGCCCCATGTAGCAGAAAAGAAAATCGAAGTCAGTTCCCTGAGCACAGAAAGAGGAATGCAGGTTTTTACGGGCAACAAGATGTGGTAGGAGAATTACGGGATTCAGGATCCTGGCTCTGCTTCCAGGATTGGCCTCTTCCTCGCCGACTCGGAACAAACTGATTAACTACTTTGGGCTCCAGTTTCTGCCTCATGAGTTACTGTGGAAGTCATTATAAATGCAGAGAAAAATACAACTTTTGTAGAAGGTGTGACTAGATGTGTCTGGTCTTTCAAGCGGGCAGAATGTTAGGAATACTTGTCACCATGTTGAAGAATGAGACCCCTTGGGGTTCCATCTTGTGTGCTTGATCTAATCTTTGAGAAGCACTAGAAATAAGTCTCTTGGTAGGTGCCGCGTGGTGCCTCAATTTCCGAAGAACTCACCATTGGGTTGGAATTCTCGTCCCCTGCTTAGCTTAGAATTGCCTGGGAAGGATGTTTTAAATGTTAGTGTCCAGGCTCCACCCTCGACCATCTAGGGCCGTGGCCTGGTATTGTTTACAGAGCTCCCAAATGATTCTATGTACAGCGTGAGCTCAGAACCAGCGAGCTACCGTCTTAAGACACCTATTGAAAATCCAAGGTGGCTAAAACTGTCAGTCAGTTTTTTTCAAGCGATCCCAGTTTCAAGTTATTTATCACATTAGCTCGTCAGTCCCTTGGCAGTGCAGTGCAGGAAAGGGCATAACCAGGTGACTCTGGATGCCCAGGTGATGTACAACAGAGAAAAGCCGAGAGTACCAGAGAAGACTAAACCTCCTCAAAGAGTCAGAGAAGGAGAGGCAATGTGATAAACCTGTCCATCGACAACAATTACTTTTTATTGAGCCACTACTAGGTGCCAAGTACCGTATGCCAAGCACTTCACATTTTACTCTCACAATACTCCTGTGGAGGCTGGAGACGGGGTAGGGGAAGAGGACATGGAGCAGTAAGATAGTGCAGCTTTTCTGGAGAACAATTTGGCAACATGGGCCAGGAGCTCCCCAAAAGTTTACATTCTTTGGCCAAGGAATTCCATTTTGAGATGACTACTCCTGTGGAAAGGGTCACAAATGCAAGTGGTGTTCACAAAGACAATCATTGAAGCATCATTTATTTTAGTCAGAAACTGGAAATAACCCAACAAATGGATGGTGATGACAGAAGTGCTGCTATACTTCACACTGGAGTACGATACAACCAGTCGAAGTGTTTTCCGCTATGAATAATGTTATGACAAGGTACAATTTACAAGAGCTGTCCAGGAAAAAAAATCCAGGCATAAATGCCTCTATTTTTCGTATTACACAGCTGGACATTTTTCTGGACAGCCCTCGTGTACTACAAAATATGCATCAAAACAAAGTATGATTTCAAGTAGTATCTACAGTGCGATCCAAAGTTCCAAGAATGGCAAATAATATAAAACCTGTTACACTACAAAGTTGGTAGCCCTTAGCAAGACTCCATCTGTACTGCCATCTCCTTGACATGTTTGAAAAGTGTATTGGCAAAAGGCAACGCTTCCTAACAGCACACGCCTTGCAGTGTTAGGTGCCGTGGGGTCGCCCTGCTTCGGCCTGTGCACTAGGGCTCAAGCCGCACCTCGGGCCGGCAGGTGACGGCAGGCAGGTGTAAGTCGTCAGAGGAAGTGGAAAACACATGACGACCCATGTGTAGGACAACCAACATATTTGTTTCACGAGGTTTTCCACACTGCCGGAATCAGGTTCTCTGTGGGTGTGAAAAAAAAGTGGAACCGGAAAGAAGGGGAGATTTTCAGAGGAGAAAAACCAACGGCGTGGGGGGCGTGGGGGACTGGGCGGGGTGGGGGCGACAAGCAGACTGCATCGCGCTCCGCCCTGCTGAGGAGTTTTGGCTCTCCCAGACCTTTGCAGTCTGCCCTTCCCTCCCACAGCCGGGTTTGCTTCCAGGCTGTTGCCGTTTTCTGACGCTTTGCATCTGTTCTGGGGGTTACCTGGGCCAAGCTGACGCCACCACGTTTTTCGGGGCCACCCTCTCCTGCTGCAGCTTCTGATTCCCTCCTCAGTCCCCAAACCCAGGCGCCTGCAGTCCCTGGGCTACCCACACCCTTCCTGTCTCCCCGGGTCAGGATGAGATTCCAGTCCCAAACTGGACAGTCCCATTCTTTTTGAATCGGAGACTGCTTTTTTTATTTTTATTTTTTAAAAAGCAGGGGGGGTGGAGAGAAAGACCTGCCCTCCGTTAGCACGGTTGTGCTTTAGTAGTCCGTTGATTGAGGGCATACAGAATAACCAAAGCTACCATAAATTCAAGTGATTCTTAATGAAGTTGCATTTTTAGGGACCATAACAGCATCCATATTCTTTTGAAAAATATTAATAGAATACGTGGGGCATTTCGTTTATGCAGTCTGCAGACAACACGGGACACTTAAAAGGTTTCGAAGACAGAACGGGATTCTACCTGCCTAACACCGTTGCCTCTATCTGTCCTGTTCTCTCAAGGCCTGAAGATGAGATTAGTCCTTGTGCTCATGGCTTTGCCCCTCTTTGGAAGCTAATCAGGAACTCCCCCACCCCGGGAGCTGCCCATTTAACCTAAGGGAGAAGTACACTAACGTGCACTGAGCCCGTGCGAAGCTCCGGGCACTACAGTATAAACAGCTACACTTATTCTCCCCATTTTACAGGTGGGAAGACTGAGGGTGGGGAGGTTAAGCTAGTAAACCGTGGAATGGAGATTCTGTGATTCCAGACCTTGTTTACCTTGTAACCTACTTGAATCATCCAACTCCAATTAACTACCCTGTGGCCTTCATACCGAAGGGAGATTGGAGCACCTTCGTGGAACTCTTTTGCAAAGACACGGGGATCTAGCTTCTAGGACCGGTCACCTCAGGCAACCTGGGTGGCCGCGATCCAGGCTATTTTAATAACATACATATAATGTATCGTATGGTAATTATATAGTAAAGAATATAATTATGATGAATCATAAAAGTAACCTAGTTCTTTCAGTTCTACAGTCTGGAAAGGTAGGATTCAAGAAGGCAGCAGAAGTGGAATTACGGACAGCTCTGCCTCAGAAAATACAGGAACTTGCTCTTGTGTCAGGTTACTGTGCATTTGAGTATAAAATTGCTCTGCAAGTATTTCAGAGCCAGGCAGGTGACTCTTTTAGTCTAAAAACTAACTGGTTAAATTAAATTGGGCTTTGAGGGCCTTTGAGAATACCAATGTTCTTTCAAGGTTTCTTATAATCCAGATGTTTAACTCCTTGCCCAAATCCATTTGCTCAGAGTGAATGCACCTGGGGATGTATCAGAATCCTTTTTTTCTATGAGTTTTTTCTATTTCTTCATCACATCCTGGTTCCTATTAAGTCAGAGCTCTCCCATGACCTGTCTTCTTAGTATAATGGCCCTCTTGTTTCCAGAGAGATCATATGTACATGTAAGTTAGTTATAAAAGTTTATAAAAATTGCACAAAGGGTCCAACCTTCTTCTCTCATGTCAGGAGAGACCACTATTCTCGAGCCTTTGAGTTCATCTTTGCTTCAATGGCCAAACGAAATAACTATAACTTTAAGGAAATCCAGTATGTTCCAGAAGTCTTCTGGGAGGACTCACATCACGCTGGGGCTCACCTGTCACCTCCCACTCTAAACCTTTACTTCTGGTCTCATTTACACACACACACACACGCGCGCGTGCACGCGCGCGCATACACACACATATACACACACATACACACATACATACACGCATACACACACATACACACACATGCATACACACACATACACGTATACACACACATACACACGCGCATACACACACACACATACATGCATACACACATACATGCATACACACATACACACATACACACATACATGCATACACATACATGCATACACACATACACACATACACACATGCACACACACATACACACACGCATACACACATACACACATACACACACATATATACACACACATACACACACATACACACATACACACATACACACATACACACATACTTGCATACACATACGCATACACAGGCATACACACACATACACACATACACACACACGCATACACACACACATACACGCGCGCGCACACACACACACACACACACACAGACACACACACTTTCCTCATCACTGCTCCTATCAGCTGCTGTCTTTTTCATTGTTCCATTGTCCCCAGGGTGGACACCCTACCCTTGTGTCATTCCTCCAAGAAATACTGTTTACTAAATGCTTGAAGTTAACAAATAAGAATCACAGTCCAGATGAAGAAATGGCTCGAAGTTAGACAAGTAACATCAGCATTCTTGAATGTTCTTGGGGATCATATCACTTTGCCGGCTTCCTTTCTTGCCATCTGTTCCAACAAGAACTGGAGCGTAAGGTGTGCAAGCACCCGGATAAGGCCGTCCTCACTCCCGCAAGACCCATTTTATGTCCCAGACACATCCCCGGACCCGCAGAGCCCAGACTCACATGGCATCAAGTTCAAAGAAACAGCTCAGGAGCCAAAAGGTGCTTCCATCTCTGACTGCATCTGTTGAGGGGTAGAAAGGCGTGGGGTCCACCGCCCGCCGAACCCTCCTCCTCGCCTCTCCTCTCTCCTGCTCTCCCACCGCCTACTGTCGTTCTGGAGCCTCCTCACTCTCTCAAACTCCTTACTCCCAATTCTCCTCCAAGGTGGTGTTTGTCGTTCGTCTCCTTTTGCTTTTAATACTTTATTGTGTGCACCAATTTAGCCTCTCAGGCTTCCTTATTTCCTCTGTTGGCCGGGATTCAGCACTAGAGAACGGGGTCTGGGAGCTGGCCATCCAGCAGGACTTCCTTCCCTGAGAAGCTGGGAAGGGGAAGATGAGCCTGGATGGCAGAAGACAGGAGAAATCTGAAAACACGTGCTTCGATCACTGCTGTCCCGGCTGCACATTACTATTTTTCTTCGCCGCAGGTCAGTAGACGAGCCCACCTTAGTGAGTTAGGAACGTGGTAATGGCCTGCTGAAAAGCAGTAGCAGCACAGTCTACGTAGTAGTGGGGGAGCCAACAGAGCAGTGGTTCTCCATGTGTGGTCCCTGGACCAGCAGTAAGATCAGTGCCTGAGAACTTGTTAGAAATACAACCCAAACCTACAGAACCATTAATAGACACTCCGGAACCCAGCAGTCTGTGTTTCAACAAACCCCATAGGTGGTTCAGAAGCAGCTAACATTTGAGAAGTAAACTTTTGTTGCTGGCCTGGACTTCTCCAGGTCAAGGAACCCATTGAATTTTATTCCAGTTCTAGCTTTGCCTCTTTTTAGTTCTATGACCTCCCCCAGATCAGTTCACCTCCCCAAGCCTGGGAGGAGACCACATCGAACCTTCTGCTACGGAGTCCCAGGGCTCCTTCTCATGTCCAAGTCTGGCCCCCAAAAGATGATCTTTCTTGGCTCCCACCCACAGGGCTTAGATGTGCTTTCTTTCTCCCTCTCTCTTTGGAGAACTGCCATCATCTGCTCTGTCCCTTGGGGTGCCTTTCTCCTAAGTTTGCGGACCACTTCAATAATAACAATAACAATAATAATTCCCAATCCCTTTGTGATAGTGATATTGAAATGGCAGCCCCAGAATCCACATGGTCAGTTCATTCGTGGCCAATATTGGGATCAAGTTCCTTCCCCAATGCAAGCTATGCTCCCTGAAAATCAGCACCCTTGGAACTGGGGTAAAGCACTTTGAACACTGAAGTTCTTTTAGGTAAATGGCTCACCTATAACAAGAACCTATAACAAGGACCCCAGCAAAAAGTTAAAATAAGGAGTTAAAACAATGTTTCAACTTTAAATACATCTCTCTACTCATCACTTCTTAATTTCTTTTTTCTCCAGCAAGCCCCTAATTATTATTATGAATTAATCTTAAGTAGCAAAATTTTTTCATTTTTAAATCATTTAAAACTTGTTCTAAGTTCTGTCACTGGAGAGTGCAGCCTTAAAACTTTGCACATTAGTTAGTGCCCAGTCAGAACGCTTTTGGTGAATTAGAAGATTGCTTCTGCCTGGTTTCTGATTCTCTGGGCTCAGTGCTTTTCAGGAGAAGGCAGTAATTAACCCTGGTCAATGTGTGACACATGTGACACATCCTCGGATGCACAATGAGCCAGAAGCCACAAAGGGGACATGAGGGTGCACTTTCAGGGTGCCAAGAGATACTCCAGGTACTGCCTTGCTCATGTGCTAGATGGAAGAAAGGCAGAAAACAGAAAGTCATCTTCATGCTCTGGAAATGTGCTCACATTCTCCAGAGAAAACTTCTTGGCTACCTAATCAAATGCTTCTCAAATGTTAGAGTGCTTATGAATCAGCTGAGGATCTTCTTAAAATGTCCATTTTGATCCAGCAGCTCTGGGGTGGGCCTGGGATTCTGCATCCCTAACAAGCTCCCTGGGGAGTCTGGTTCTACTGGCCCACAGGCCACATTGTGAGGGGTGAGAATGTGACTCCTCCATTTGTGAGGTCCTTGGCTAAGGGAAGGAATGAGAGAACACAAGAGATTCATTAGCTGGGAATAACAGCAGGCATTTCTGCTGAGTGTTATCATCAACCCCAACAGTGTAAGCTAAGTTAAAATATTATCTTACTTAGAGACTGTTTGTTTTCACTTTTTTCAAAAACAAATTTTTTTAAGTAATATGTGCTGTTGTTTTGTGTGAGTTGGTACGTGTTATATTTCCATTTTCTTGGCTAAGTATTTGCTTAAACATAAAACTAATTTCAGGGAGCATGATATAGGGGGACAAGTGCTATTCCTAGCCAGGAATAGGTAGAGCACAGAGTTTAGAACCAGACAGATGAGGTTCCTAGCCTCTGCCAGGCTTTCTTCCAAAACTCCACCTTGGTCAGTGCTTCTCAGACTTTTTGGGATGTCAAGTGCTTGGAAATCATGGTGCTCCTTGCAAGGCACAATGGATGAACTATTTATGTATTTTATGAAATGATACGATACAATTTTACTGGCAGAAAATATGGCTCTAGTGAATGAATACAAACAAAAAATAATAACCTGCCTTAAGTCTGTTTGGAAATGAACCTAGTTTTATTATTGGTAAAAAGAGGATAATAAACCCTTTCAGTTGGAAACAAAGACCACGCCGAAGATTTTTGCTTTTGGTACTCATGTCCTGATCACCATAAGGCACACCACGCGGCAACCATTTATTTAGCATCTACCATGTACCAGAAACTATGATAAAGGCCTTGCAGACATCTCATTAAATGTGACAACAGTTCAGGTTAGGTATTTTTATTATCTCTGTGTTATAGATGAAGGAACTAAAGATGAGAAAGGCTAAACCAGTGGTTCCCTGATAGAGTTCATCATGCTAGGAATTTGCTTTCTTCATCAAGAAATTAACACGCAGCTTTCGACCAAGCAGTCTCTGTGGCAGTGTTAATCTTTTCTGAGTCGCAATGCCTTTGATCATCCATTGAAGGCCATGAACCCTCTTCCCAGAAAAACACACATAAGCAAACATACCACCTTGCATTCAACTTCAGGGGGTTCATGGGTCCCAACTAAAGAACTTCTATCCTACAGAGTTTAGGAAGACAAAGAGGGCTCTTAAAAGCTTCAAGCTGAACAGAACATGCTTTTCCAAGCTCTGTTCTGAAATGTTTTCCTTAGCCTTTTTCCTGAACATTTTATTTTTCAAATATTTACATTGATAGAAGATTAAACAAACCATAAATGTCAAAAATATTCCAGGGCAACAGGGTGCCTATAGGGTTTCCAATTTTTTTTTTAGGCATCAGTCATCAAAGAGACTATCTTTTTTTATTAGTAGACAATATCAATTTGGATTAGTGAATGTCTAGAGAACACTTGTTTCTCTTTCTCTTGGTATCTAAATGAAACAAGATATTTAAGCAAAACAGTATCATTGCTCCCTCCTGGTTGTTTGACATAAAAAGAGATGAGCTATTGACAAAAAATACAAAGGTGAGAAACACAAAGTTTGGTGGTTTCTATAACATACAAATTATAGAAATACGATATATTATTATATACTTCTAGATATATAAAACTAAGTTCACGAACTCATCCATACGTCACTGCTGAATATCACTACAGTCACCTTCGAAGTACTCCCCTTGGAAGCTAGGCACCAATACCAGCACCTAGTCCACCCTTCAAAGCAATTTTGAAACTCTTTTTCTGGAATGGATGGCAGAACTGTTGTTGTATTACCCTTGATGTCCTAAATATCATCAATGGTCTTCTTTCAATATTTCCTTTATCTAGGGTAAAGAAAAAAGTCACTAGGGGCCAGATCAGCTGAGTAGGGAGGGTGTTTCAATAGAGTTATTTGTGTACTGGCTAAAAACTCCCTCACAGACAGTGCGGTGTGAACTGGTGCATGGTCATGATGCAAGAGTCATGAGTTGTTGGCCAAAAGTTCAGGTATTTTCATGGAACTTTTTCACACAGCCTTTTCAGCACTTCCAAATAGTATGCTTGGTTGACTGTCTAGTTGGTACAAATTCATAATGAACAATCCTTCTGATATCAAAAATGATTAGCAACATTGTTTTGAGTCTTGATTTGAACTGATGGAATGATTTTGGTTATAGAGAATCGACTGACTTCCATTGTGCACTTGGACACTTTGTTTCAGGGTAGTACTGGTACACCCATGTTTCATCACCAGTGATAACAGGGCCCAACACGTTGTCTTGTCTCTCCAAAAGGTCTTGGCAAACTTCAACTCTCCTTTGCTTTTGTACATCGGTGAGCTCCTTCAGGACCATTTTTGCACACACCTTTCTCGTGCAGAGATTTTCGGTTAAGATTCTCTTAACTGTTTCTCTATCAATGTTTACTTGGTCTGCTATGCTTCTCACAGCCAACGATTCTGACACAATTCAACAAATTTTTGCAATATTTTCCTCAGTTCTGCTTGTAACTGGATGCCCTGACCTCTCTTCATCAGTTGACACTTTCTCTCCCCTCAGAAAACCATTTAATCCAATTGTACACTGCGGTTTTCTTCATGGCATTATCCCCACAAACTTGGACTAATATGTCCCTGATTTCATTTCCACTCAGCATTGCCAAGTTTCACAAGAAATTTAATGTTTGTTCATTGCTCTAGTTCAAACTCTGACCTTCCCGCGACAGCACACAAAACATGCAGCAACAGTAATGAATGTCACTCAGCAAGACACCACCACACATCCACGCAAACACAGCTGTGAGACACAGACATAGTAAGGGTAGGACACCTTACCGAGTTGTTTGTACAGTGCTGCCAACACAAGACGTGGTGGCAAGTTCACGAACTTAACTGTCAGACTTTGTATGAAAAAGCTAAAACCAGTGGTGAAATTTTATAAAGGTTAAACCACTACATATGTGTACACACACACACACACACACACACACACACACACACACACACACACACAGAAGGATGTCCGGAAAGTATCCAGCCATGTAATGTGCAACATAGAGGCATTTATGGCTGGATTTTTTTTTTTCTGTACAGCCCTTGTATATATGGAGTGGGGAAGGAGGGAGAAAGGAGGAAAGACAGAGATCAGATATTTATTCTTAGAATAATTTGATGTTAACCTTCTTTATGTATCATGTAGATTCCTAGTTCTCAAAGTGTGGTCCCTGGACCAACAGCAGCAGCCTCACTTGGGAACTCGGCTAAACATGTAAATCCTCTGACCCCACCCCAGGCCTAGGGAATGAGAGGCTTCAGAGCCCACACCCAGCAGTCTGCTTTCAACAAGCCCCCGAGGTGATTCTGATGCCCACTAAAATGTGAGCAGCATTGTTACGGAGACAGATCTTCTCTGACAGGAGTCACCCCCACTGCTGGTCCTACATCAAATGGCTGGTCCAGATGAAGGGGGTGGGGGTGTGAAGGAGAGCACAGCCGTGAGGAAGCAGCAACCACAAGCCAGGTGCTGTGTGTTTATGATTTCATTTCTCCCTTCTATAAGCCCTAACAATGTTTACACCTGTCTTCATTTTAAAGAATTTTAAAAGAGAGATTCCAAGAGATAATGTAGCTGCTTGAGCTTACAGACTCCCTAAGTAGTGGTCCACTCCAATAGAAGACTGGAAGAGTACAAAAGTTGTAGAGAAGGATATAGAGATGAGCCAAAACAACCACTGCTAGCCTTTAATACACCTCCACGTCCACACAATTATTTTCCCCGTAGTAAACCCCCTCTGGATTCCAAAGCTACTTTGTGCACTCAAACACAGTTCAGGCTCCAGAGAAGGTTCTTTTCTCCGGGTGCTTAAGACCCAAGAACTAACGCGTTAGCCCCCAGTTTTGTCCTGATACCCCTCTAAGAGCAAATGTCTGGCCCCTTTGGTTCTCCCTCCATCCCGACGTGTGATACTGCACGGAAGTAAGAGCCTAGTGAATTGAACAAGTGAGCTAAAGTAGCTGCTGAAAGCTAACCTGAACTGAAAGGGGAGCAAAGATCCTACTCCAAGGCTGAGCAAAACCTCATCACTTGGAGCCAGATTTAGAGCCTGCTCTTTGTGCTCTATTCCCTAGAGAAAGGGTAGAGGCTCGGTCTGAGACACGCGTCCTCTGCTGGGGGCTGAAGGGGCTGCTGCTGTCTGGCCCACACCGCGGAGTTTGTCCTGGGCGGGACACCACTGCCACTGCACCACCAGCCAGGCACTGTGCTCCAGCGTCAAGGAATGGAAGTCATCAGCATGCTGGACCACGCTTTGTGATGTTTGGATGGTTCCCTATTGAACCCCCTGTGGAGGCTGGTGTGTGTCTGTTTCAGGCCAGAGTCAGAGAAAATAGTAAAGATAAAAGACAGGAGGCTTAGGCTTATAGATAATGTTTTTATAAAGTGTTCGTTTTCCTTGCTGTTAAGACCACTTGTCCAAGTGAATCATTGTGAGTTGCATTTTATTAAAGTACCTTATTAAAAACCCTAAATATTTTTAGAATATATAGCTTAGGAGCCCAAACATAATGAGTTCCCTTTTGGGGGGCGGAATTATATACATATATATATATATATATATATATATATATATATATTTAGAGAGAGAGAGAGAGAGAGAAAGAAAGGAAAGCTTAGCTTTTTTCCCCCAACCCTGCCAATGATTCTATAAAACCTGGAAGCAATTGCTTCCCAGATACCCACCAAGACCTTAGTTTTTGCTTAATACCATATGAAACTGGAGGATTTGATAGGACAAAGATTTGACATATTTAGCTTGTGGATAATTGAAATTTACAATTAACAATTTTGTCAGGGTAATGCCTTTTTAATCTCAGGGGTCCTTTATTATGTATGCTAATAGCACAATTTAGAATAAAGCAAGAAATGGGTTCTAAAGAAAAGCACCATTATGTAAGTTAAGGATGGAGACAAGATATTCCCTGTGAAAGGAATGTTTTAACAAATTTTACTTATCTACTTTTGAATAGGCAATACACTCATATCGTTCAAAATTCACAGTACAAAAAGATAGAAAGTGGAAAGAATCTTTTCACACCCCTGATCCCCACTCCCCAGTTTTCCTCTCCAAGGGTATTTAGAACCACCAGAGTCTTTTGTGCTCTGTCAGATGTATATTACGTGTAAACAAGCAATACACACATAGTCTTAGACCCTATTTTGTAATGCAAACCGGAACTCACTGTTCAACACACACTGTTCCATACCTTGTTTTTATATTTAAACAATGTCTCTTGAATATGTTTTCATTTCAGTCATATAAGAAGCTTCCCCATACATAACCCCTACCTAAGTTATGCTCCATAATAGAGGTCCCTTCTGATTGCCCTTATTTGGCCTGCTTTGTCCCCCTTTTTTAATGGTTTTTTTTCTGTCTCTGTTTTCATTGTAAGCCTTCTTTTCTCCTCTTAAATTTCATCTGGCTGAAAGGAAGATCAGATCTTTGTGCTGCAGTGACTCTAAGCTTCTAAGAACTCTTGTGATAACAAGTCTGAAGAGACTTCCTGAGGTTGGGAGCTTGTACCTCTCTGGAGAGACAGATATGAGATGACCTGTCAGGAGCAAGAAGTAGAGACAAAAATACATTTAAAAAAAAAAGAAGTAAAGACAATGGGAAATAAAACCAAGACTACTAATCATCAAGGAAATACAAATTAAAACCACAATGAGATACCACCTCACACCTGTCAGAATGGCTATTCTCAACAAGACAAGGAGTTTCAAGTGAAGAGGTAACTAGTATGTTAAAGTAGTAGAAGGGAGATTGTGCTGGATGTGCAGACAGAAATGTGCACAGTAAGCTACAGAAATCAATATAGTCTCTATACATGTGAATGTAAGTTATTACATTTCTAGTTGCCGAATTAGAAAAAGACCATGAAAAGAATTAAAAATACACACACTCTATGAATCAGGAAAAAATAGAAATCATCTAAATATCAAACATAAGGGATTAATGTACCAAATTATGGTACATTCCATAAACTGAAATACTATCAGCTATAAAACATGTTTATAGGTATGAGAATATGTTCTCCATAACTTTCTAAATTATAAAAAGATTTATAACAGCAAAAAGGCTCACCCCGTAGTAGTAGCAATAGCAAATGTTTATCGTGACTCACTTTGTACCAGATGCAGCATTCTAAATATCTTAACTCATTTAAACTTTATAATAACCTTATCAATTAAGAGATATGACTGACTATTTCCCAGTTGCCCATGAGAAAACTGAGGCACAGAGCAGTTAGGCAACTTGTGTGAGATTGCCATGGGCTGGTGGACGACTGGGAGTCGGATCCAGGTATTCTGGCTACACTCACACGCTTACCACATGTGATGCCTATTTATGTATTGACTAACCTCAGCGATAAAACAAAATTGGGCTATTTCTGAATGGTGAGCATAGCAGAAGAAATGCATCTCTGCGTGGAGAGAAGTCGTCCTCTGAAAGCAGCTCTGGGGGGCCCTGAGGGAGGTGGGCCCAGGCCAGTCTGCCTGCATTGCTGTGGGGTTCAGGTAAGAATGACCTAAAACACTGAAATCCAGGGTAAACAAATCAATCTAAGGAGACCTGGAAGGGACCAAAATGTGTCAACTCAGTATCTTAAAGATTATTTAGTTGACAATGCACTGTAGAACTATATGCCTGAAACCTATGTAATCCTTGCTAACAGATGTCACCCCAATAAAAAAAAAAGATTATTTGATCACAAAATATGCCACAAGAGCATCTCGATTAGAAAAGCAAACAGCATGCAAGTGTTTATAAACCTGAATTTGCAAAGTGATCGACTATTTATTTATCTATTCACATAAGAAATTATTTAGTCTAAATATTATCAGCTATAAGACAGTTTGCAGGTATGGGAAAATGTTCTTCATAAATTTCTAAATGATAAAAAAATGGTGACAGCAAAAAGCCTCACTCTGTATACTTATTTTAAGTAATAATATCAAACGTTTATGGTGACTCACCATGTACTACATGCTCTTTGCAGCATTTTAACTATCTTAACTCATTTATGACTGTTTAGGACGCCCTTTAGAAGTGAGCTCTCATTGTGCACTTAAATTAAAATATTCAAAATAAAGGTAAAATGAAGCTCTTTGTTATAAGATAAAGTCCAAAATATCTCAATATTTATTTTACATATTGAAAAATCATGTGAGATTGGTCATATTTTGTGCTTTCAAAACCATTCTTATTTTTAATTTATTATTCTACATTTTTTTTAACAACAACAAAAATCACTTCACCATTCTAGTCACCAAATGACTGTGTTTCCAGACGTCCAAACCCATTGACAAACGATGATCTGCCACCACAGAGGCTATTTTTAAAAACGAATTGCAGCTTTTCAAGACTCAAAAGCCACTCCCAGGACATCACTAGTGGTGTCAGCAGTGCTGGGGAAAGTATATCTTCCTAAGATGGCCCCTGAGAAATTCTGACAATTTGTTGAAAAACAAAATTAGTCACAGTACTTTATTATATGTAACTTTGAGTGAAAATATCTATGGTATGAGTTAAGTTGTATTTATATAAACATATTTAGAATTTATTTCAAGGCACGTGAGCACAGTCCTCCTTAAAGTACAATAAACACTATTTTCCTCTTCATCGCATGATGGCCTGGGCCCTTGAGCGAACTAAAATAAACTATACTAATTTCTCCGTTGTACGTTAAAGCCTTAAATCCACCACACACATAAATATTCCAAAACCAACTCAGAGCAGTAAGCTGCCGGCTGGCTCCAAAGCACAGAGGGATTATGCTAAGGCTTTGGGGGAGCGAAGGGTGGGGAGGGACCGCGTTTCTTGACCTTCTGTACTGAAAGGCTCCTTTTCATCTGGTTTCAATTCTCTTGTTTGTGCGCCCTGCCATATTTATTATTGAATTCCTGATTTCTTCTTCTTGTTTCATGTTCCATGTTCCAATGATTTATGAGAAATTGCTGATCTCGATATTATCTTTGGCATCCAGTGAGCGCACAGAGCCCCTTAAGAATGCTGAGGAATAAATGTGTTTTGAGCTGCACAATGCCCAGGCTGAACAGATGTCCGTCAATTCACAAAAAATGCCAGCTGAAGAGGCTTTAATAAGATGTGTATTTCTTAAACACAGCAGTAAGAGGGATGTTTTCAAAATCACAGATATTTTTCCATCTTTTGTGGATGATTGTTGTTTAGAAATAAGACTTGGTCCTAAACTAGTGATTTGAGGAGAAATCTGGTCAAAGATAGGGTTTTCGTTGTTACTGTTGTTTGATCAAATCCATGTGTTGCTTTTCTAATTTTACTCTGAGAAATAAGATGGATATGAGTGGAGAACCTAATTTTAAATAATTAGGACTTGATAGACTGAGCTATCTCACCTTGTACCCACTTAAAAATTATTGAATTCTGTGGGCAAAGTAAAAAAGCACTAAGCCTATTAAGAAATCTATATACATGTCTAGGGTATTTGATATAATATTTTGGTAATACAGAGGCCTTGTCTAGAAAGATAAGGCTTGGTTTGGCTCAAGATGAAGTGGCATCTTTTCTATATCAGGGATCTGTCTTGTTTGGTTTGACTAAGAATTGAAATATGCTGATGACATTTCAGTTCAATGTAAACAAGTCTGTGAAGATGCTCTAGTTTATAAGTGTGTAGGGAATTAGAGGTTTTTTTTTTTAATGGTGGCCAACTTTCTCTCACTTAACTAAGTGAAAACCAATGAGCAAGTCTAATGTGCTTGGAGAAAATCACCTAATTTGATAAATTTGTAGACTAATCAAAATATTTGGGGAATTTTTCCCTATACTTCTTCTTCTCCACTAGAAAGGATTGAACACATCCCCAGAGAGCATTGCTCTCCCCGAACCTTCTCTTTCTGGGCAAGGCCTCTATATTACCAAAATATTGTATCAAATACCCTAGACGTGTACATAGATTTCTTTTTTTCTTTTTTTTCTTTTTTTTTTGGGGGGGTGGTATTAAAATAATATGTGTATTTATTGCATATATTACATACATAAAGAGTTGGGGAGATATTTTGGTCTAAGAGTTTTAGTAAGCAAGTGTTAACCTCCTTCTCCTTTACAACTTGTCACAGCATGAATATTCTTTTGCCTCCTTACATAGATTTCTTAGTAGGCTTAGTGCTTTGTGACTTTGCCTGTAGAATTTGATAATCTTTAAGTGACTATAGGGTGAAATGGCTCAGTCTATCAAGTCCTAATCATTAAAATTAGGTTCTTCACTCATATTCATCTTATTTCTCAGAGTAAAATCAGAAAAGCAACACACAGAATGCAGAACACATGCAAAGAGGTTAAGGAACACTACAATAAACAGTGCATGCACATTAACAGATATATAATAGTAAAAGGAGAAAAGAAGCCTCCTTTTCTCACGATAAGGGAGAGAATGGGTACTTTTCCCCATTTCTTCACACATAAGTATTTGCTGTGATAGAAGACCTGGAGCAATGAATACTTCTCTAGCTTGGTAGTTAAACAAATTAAGTAAGGGAGTAATTAGAGTAATATTAATAAATCAAATGTTCCTTTCTGTAGTCCCAAATACTTGAATCCCAGGGTACTTAAGGAATCATTGAAAAAAAACCAAACAAGACAAAACAACTGAAGATTTCTCCTGTAAACTTCAAGAATATTTAAAGGACGTATACACATTAATCTTGGGAAAGGAAAGAAATCTTTGATTTCTGGGGTTGTTCTTGACAGAGCTCATTTACTTATTTCCAAAACTCAAAGTTAAACATTGTAGACCACAAAACATTTCTTTCTGGGTGGTGGAATTAAGTATGATTTTCATTTTCCTCTTTATGTTTTCCTATTTGTTATTGTTTTCATAGTGTTTCTCTTTATAGTGTTTACTGCTGTCATAATTTGGGGAAAAGATTGAAAAGAAACTCCTGGGTTGCCAAACAGACACACGAAACACTGTTCACAAATGTGTGGTACCATGACGGAGGGAGTTTTGTTGAGACAACTTTTCATAAAGATGGCTGCTTATGTACCCTGCGTTCTGAGATTTGGAAACACAGCCATACATGTAAGCTTGTGTCCAGCCAGGTTAGGTAGCTAAGTGTCTTTTCTAAGAATTTTGTTAAAAAGTTTAATTAAGAAGAACCAATCCTACATTAAGAAATGATTTGTGATAAAGTTAATAAACATTTCAACAAAGTCCAAAAACAAAACAGAAACATTCCCATATAAATAGCATACAAATAAAACAGTGTTATCTCCAAACAGGTTTCTCTAGGATACAGAGGAAACTATGAATCAGAAGGGATTAGAGAAATCACTTGGGGAGCCGAGGTTCCATCTCCATTCCCGTATTCTCGGCCTAACTCATTGCCATCCCCGGCTACTGCCTGTGCCCCTCGCTGGACTGTATCACGTGCTAGTATGAATCCTCACTCAGACATTTCTTCATACTGTGCTTGAATTCTTAATCTTTCTGTCTCTAATTGTTCAAGTCTCAGACTATAAGAAACAATGTCTTCTTTAATTATGCTGCTAACTGCCAGCTACTTCAGTCTCTAATTGCTGTCTCACAGACCTTTGCAGATGCAAGTCTGTTCAAATGCCGTAAATGTCCACTGTTGTTCCCTGTTACAAAACACCTTCTTCTCTCCCAGACAATGGGTGCAGAGGGGTTTTTAGACCCCTGGACCTGCCAGGCAGTGCCCTGGTTTCCTTTATAATGAAGACATGGGCTGTCATTCATCTTTACAGGCCAACTGTCTTTGTCCAATACCAGTAAGTACTTAGGTCCCTGCCCTGTTCTACACAATAAACATAGTCATTCCCAGCATTTTGAGATTTTTAAAAAACTGACTTTACTACAGATTTCAAAGGGGAAACAGCAAAGTGGTCTACATTACATGTCCTCAGCAAACAGCCACAAACATCCAAATCAGAGCTGACGCTCCAGCTTGGCTGCCCGTTGGGGTTTTCCTTGTCACCCTTCATCTCCCAGAGAGCTTCACCCACAGGCTCTCTGTCCTTCCTCCAACCTCTCACTCCCAACCTGCATACTTATATACCCAGTTGTCAGCAAATGAAAAGCCTTCTTTACAAAGTGAAGGGAGATTATGAATAACAATTCTATTTCCTCCTGCTACGTTCACATGATGTGCTCACCGCAAGCCTTCACCAATAGGTTTCATCATCCTTTACACTGAGGGAAGTCCAGGGTACAAACCCAGGTTCTCTCTCTCCAGAACTTTATTCTAAACTGCTGTGCCATGTCTGTCTCCTTGTATAATCCTAAAATGTCCATATAACCCTCCATAAATGAATGTGAAATACCCAAACACCAACATCCAGGCAGCTACAGATACAGGGATGGCTTTTATAATGCAAGACAGGAAATAGTGTCAGAATTATGTTTTGGGTTATTTGTCTTTTTGTTTTAACAAGGAAGGAAAACATCTCAAGGTCAAGCCCAACTTTGAAGTTGTTTCCCTTAAAAAAAAAAAAGCTAGGTCAGCCTGTATATTTTACCTGTCAGTCACATAAAAAGAAGAAATCATCTTCCGGCATCAAACATGTATGCAGAGTAACATTGTCTTAACCTCCAGCGTTTGTAAAGATGCATATTGTAGCAAGTAAGTTGCGGTGGGGCACTAGAGATAGAAATACAGTTGGTGAAGATCCTACACTTTAAAATCCAGACTTGAGAACTATAAAAAGAGAGATGAAGAGAAATCAGCACCTTTATTATCAGTGCTATCAAGTGAAGGAACCATGAGTGACTTACCTGAGATGTGAGCAACCATGGAATATAGAAGGACAAAAATGAATGAACCTGGATGAAGGAGAGAGACAGAGAGAGAGAGAACGAGAACACCAGGCTCAGCTCTGGGGAACTACTAGCACAAATATGTCCTGATGCAAACTTGTAATGTTTCCTCCTGCATCACTCACACTCTCGGCTCTGTTGTACATCCTTGCACATAACCAAAAGAGCTTCCATTATCTTCCCTTTTAACAGAGGAAACACAGTACATAAAGCAAAAGCTGCTTGCGATGTGGTAAGGGGAAAAGATGGCGTATGCACTCTGGAGAAGAAAGGGCTGCACAGGAATGAGACTACCCATGGCTCCGACTCGCCGTAGATGGGGACAAGGCCACTCTCCCACATGCAGTTAGTGGGACTGCAAGGTGTGTGTTTGTCAGAATGGGCTACACTTTGCTGCAGAAACAAATTTTTAAAAATCTCATGGGCTTAAAACAACGTTTATTTCTCCCATATGTGTATCCCTTATAGATTGGCTCACTGGATGTTCTGCTCACGGAGCAATCGGGGACCCAGGGTGATAGAAATGCCATGTCAACATGTGCTTCCACAGTCACCAAGGCATGAAAAGGGGAGGTGGCAAAATGTACACTGATTCTTAAAGCTGCCACTCACAATGGACATCTACGCTTTCCTCTTCACATTCCGAGCAAGTCACGTGGCCACGTTAACTTCAAAAAGAGTTGGGAGTGTGCAGCCTCATCATGTGCTCAGAGGAGAAGCGGAATGTTGGGAGCATGCCAGTTAACTACTACAAGGAACCTCAGTGCTCATTTGATAAGGGAGGGGTGGCAGGTTGTCTTCTCAATTTCTCTGCCTCCAAAGAAGAACCCCAAATCTGTCCATGTGCCCCCACGCAGCACATCAACCATTTTGTCTTAGTTCTACTACTCTTTAATGAAGAAAAATTAGAATTAACATCAGAAACTCTCTGTACTTCTAAGTCTATATTAACTAAAGCCCATACACATCAACATTGGGTTTAATAAACTGCATATCATTCATTGCAAGACTGGAGCTAGTCATTTCCAGGTAATGCTTTTAGTCATCTTTAAATAGAAATCTTGAGTAAAAAGTCCTATTAATTACTGTTAAGAAATGGGATTATCCTATTTAGGTACTGGACAATTGCATTTAAGATCCTTAGTACCCACTTTCATATACTGCTAGTTAAAATATAATTTGACACAATCCTTTTGGAAGGAAATGTGACAATATGTATCAAGAACCTTAAATTATCCCTCATTCTTTTACCCAGCAATTTAACTGTTGGAAGTCTATCCTAAAGGATCCCAATGTTTAAAAACAAACCATTATGTTCATTACCATGTTGTTTATAGTAGTAAATAATTAAAATGTAAAATAGCTAATGATTTAAGCAAATTATGGTAAATCTACATAAAGCAAAATAAAAATCTTGGATTTTTGTCCTAATAAAAATTATGTTTGTTGAGAAAGTGATCACATTATAATATTAACTAAAAAATAAGGATACAAAATTATTCATGTTGTGTGATGAAAACTATGTTGACTGTATCTATATCATATAAAATAAATTTTCATACATATTTTGACATCCATTGTGAGCAGACTACTTCATATAATGGTCCTAAAAAGACCTGTTTCCCTTTGGATATGATTTATGTTACAAATGCACAATCAGAGAATTAGGTTTGTTTCTTAATGACACAGAGCACCACTAATGCTGGCAACATGAGGGTATGCAATAAGATTTTAAGTTGATTTTAGAAAGTTGGAAGATAGAGACAAAACATATATATATTAAACACACACACACACACACACACACACAAGAAACAGGAAACAATGGGTAATTCATTTGTCAAAAACCCATTTTCAAAATTATTGGAAGAAATTGATTTGGTATAAAAAGAGTCAGGAGGAAAGGACCTAGTAGATGCGTTGTAAACACTGAGACTGTCATAGAGCATAATTCTTGGATGTGTATATATAGTCAAAATTGCCTACAGGAAGGTAATCCTCCTATATTTTATGCCTTTAATACATCAATGAATATAAGATTAAAGCTAGTTATTTTAAAGTAATAATTGAAATACTATTAGCAGCTACTCTTTTAGGAGTAGAGTTTGTGACTGATTCTCTTTTTAAGAGAGTCCCCAAAAACCCCAAACGTTTTATTAAATATGCTTTTTATCAACAGAGTATGTATAAGACCTGTGAAAAGGCACCTGTATTAACAATTTAAGATATTTCAAAAGTTAGAAATAACATGGCTACTCTAAAGACAATTTGAATTTGCAGTTCTTTTCTGTGCCAACTTAAAATGAATCATCTATAAAACATTCCTTTTATAAAAGTCATAAAATTGTCCTATAACAAAGATATAGCTCCATCTAATGGAAAAATATCCAATAACAGCCCTTTATAGAACTAGGAATATTTCCATGAAATATTAGTAAAACTAGTGTGTGTATATACACTACACACACACATACAGGATGCTTTCCTGTGCCTCTCTGTTTCTTGAAACTAGATAGGACCCAATGGTACTTATTCATAGTTTTTGTAAGATTTGTTCTTTTCCTTAAATTTGGACTAAGAAATATAAATATATTTATATTTATTCCTACTAAGCTCATTCCTACCCTATGCCCTATTCACCTACAAAATAGGACATTCAGAGTGTTTCATTTTCTGCCCTTGAGAATCATGGCCTCTTCAGAGGTCGAAAGGGGCAGTAGAGATGATCTAAACCCATGGTTTTCTACCTTGGCTGAGTATTAGAATCACCTGGGAAAATTAAAAAATACAGCAGTTTTGGGCCCACCAACAGAAATTCTTATTTAACTGGTCTAGAGTGGGGCCTGGGCTGGGGTACCGTGTAGAAGCTCCCCCGAGTGATTCTAATGCGTGCAAGGTTTAAGCAGCTTGGCCCAGTGAGTTCTAAGACAGCCCACATATTTTACATTTGAGGAAACCAAGCACCAGTGAAGGGAAGTGAGGCTCTCAACTGTGATGTTGGAGACTCCGACATTTAAGAAATGGGTCCTTCCCTTGGCATCCGTGTCCTAACCCCCTTTCTTTCATGTTACACTTTGATCTAAGAAGATACGAGAGAGCAGGAGCAATCTCATAATTCAAAAGCAATTATATCAAATCAGAAATAAGAATTGTCTTCACTTCTGAGAATCTGACCTCAAGGTTCCAATTGCTTCCCTTCATCCCTCTGTCCATTCCATCATTAAATCCGCAGGTGCCTTTGTAAGCTCTGCCGGGGCAGATCCTGGATCTGTCTTGCTTATCACTGCCGTCCTAGCTCTGAGTACCATGTTCGGGTCACAAGAACCCATCCATAAATATTTGCTAAACTGAATAAATGAAATCAGGGTGTCTTGGATCCATTCACCCCTTCTTCCCAGACCAAACCCTCAATTTCTCCTCCCTGGGAAACTGTTACAGTCTCTTTGCTATTTTTTTTTCTAATTTCCTGGGCTTGTTTGCTAATTTCAAGTCTTAATTCTCTCCCCACGGATATATTCTGCATGTTACTTTCAGAGGAAATTGCCCGAAACCTGGCCTTCCTCATTTCATTTCTCTGCCTGCAAACACGCATCTCCATTTCCGTTTCTTCCCTGCTTCCATTCCACACCAACTCTGACCTTGCCCCTGCCAGGTTCCCCATTCTCTTCCATTCGTGCCGTGTTGGTAGCCCCACTACCTTTTGTAGTGCCTGGAAGCAGTGGGACAGAGGCCACGAGATCAGACGGATGGTAGTGGTTTAGATTCCACCTCGGCTGCTTAATGGCTCTAAGCCTCAAATTCCCTCATCTATAAAAATACAATACATACAATTTGCGCTTTCTGTAATTTGCCCCCTCAGGAGTCTCCCCTCCTGAAAAAGAGAAAAGCAGCCAGGAGCTGGCCTGACACTCATAGGCAGACCAAGATACTCTGTTAAATGTAAAAACACTTCACAAAACACTAACATCAAAGTCAGTCTGTGACCATGAGAGGGCAAGACAACAGCAAGGCAAATCAGTCATTATGTCTGAGCACAGACCAAAATAAAAACACTGTCCAAACCACAAAAAATGATCAAATACTCCATTTTCTGGCTAATATAAGGGACTGCTGTTGCGTTATTATTACATATTTAACCCTAATGTATTCTTCCCACCTCCTAGGTAAGATTCATAAAGAAAGCCAATCACAGAACTGCTCCTAATTTCTGATAGCACCCCAACTTGAGCAGATGCTTGTTGCCTTAACCCGGGCCCTGAATCACCTAACAGAAGCTGCAGTCCTGTGAGTCCTCTCAGCACCCCAATCCTGTGATGTCCCCGTTGTCCTTCACGGTGTGCTGACTCCCTTACTGCAACACGCCACCAAATCCAATGTGGTCGGACATCAGGTGGGTTTCTAGAAGTCTTTGGACTGATAGGCATCAATATTGGATAAAGTGTTTATTGAAGCGATTATTAATTCTGGCTCCGTAGCCAAACCTCCTGGTTTTGTATTCTAGCTTCTCAGCTTCCTAGTAAATTACTTTGAGTCTGTGCCCCAGTTTCTTGATTCATCACATGGGATAATAAAATTACTAAATAACCTATTACAGATAAAGCCTTAATAAATACTAGCTATCTTTTTTATGAGTTCTGACCAGAAACTCTTACATACAAGGGCTGTCCAGAAAAATCCAGCTATTTTTCATATTACATAGCTGGATACTTTCCGGTTACTTATACCAGGTCCTTTCCTGTGGGAGTTATGAGTTTGAAGGGGAACAGAATATGCAACCCCAAAATATGCCTCTTTGGCATATTACTTAGTTTGAATTAAAGTTACCTGAGAAACAGCCTGTGCAAGGACACTCTGACAGCCTTTGTCCCTCTGAAAGCAGGAAATAGATCTGCCCTGTGAAAGGTACCCTCCCGGCACCAGGAGCAGAGAAGGCATTCCTGTCGCCAGAGACAGAACGTTTAGGGCCAAGAAGGCTGTATAAGCAAACTCGGTTACTTCTTCACCGATTTACTACAACAAGCCCAAACCCCTTTGCCTTGTCAATTCCTCACCTTTTCTAAAAAAATATAAACTCTTTCTGCCTTGGTCACTTCTTTGATTCTCATATTTTTATAGGGCTCCTAAAGGGAGGAAGGGGAAGGTTTTCCTTCTCTCCAAACTGTATGCAAAATCTTGTGTAAATTGGATGTGTGTACTTTTCTGGGGAAGATCTAGAATCCTCATTAAAAGAGTCCCTGACCCACTGAAGGTTACGAATCTTTTTCTGTACTGCCACCTACTTCCCCCCAACACTTGTCACCTTTGCTCCAGTGTTTTCCTCAGAATGACCCCACACTAACCCTGTACCAGAAGTGCTCTCTCAGCTGAGGGTCAGAGAGACAGGGAGCCAACATAGAAAAATGCATTCCTTCAGAATTTTGAGTTGATCTCATTAGGATTTTTGTTAAATAGAATAATTCAAAGTTTTCTTACTAATTTTATTTTTTTCAAGATTTATATTTATTTATTTATTTCCATTTAGAAGGAAAAACCTTTCATTCTGGAAGTACTTCAGTTGAAATTTTTGAGTCCTATTATATACAGTCAAGTCAGGTCTTTGTTTAAAGTACTTGAAAATGAACTGTTATAAACAAAGTTCAATTTATTTTGAAAATATCTCCCTCTAGAGGGCATTACTATATATGCATCCACGTCGTACAAACTGGACACTGATTTTACTGGTGGGTGGAAACAAAGATGAATTAGTACAAAAATCTTGGAGGACAACCTGGCAATATCTATTAACATTTCAAAACCCATGAGTACTAAGACACAGGCCAAAACAGTCATGAAAGTACTATGCGGAGTAACAAAACTGTAAGCCATCTAGATATCTAGCACCAGGTGACTAGTCAAAGTATGGCAATGCAAACAGTGAAACAACATGTGATGGTTAAAAGTCAGAAAATCTATGCATACTAACATGGAATTGTCTTTAGGACGTTCTTGAATACACACATTTGTACAGGTATAAAAATACATACAGATGAATGCTGGTGGTAGTGCTGCCCCTGTGAGAAGACATGGGTCAGGAGGGGTCAAGGAGAGGAAGATACATTTTTCACTGTATACCCTTTTGCATATAAACTGATTTTTTAACTATCTATATTATCTGTAAATAACAAATCCAGTAAGTTAAATGTTTTGTAAAATTTTTGAAGTAGAACTTGTATACAAAAGTACAGAAATTACAGTGTAAAGGAAAACAAATTTTTACAAAGTTAACATACCCACATAATAAAAACTGGTATCTAACAAAAAAGCAGTATTAATAGACAAGGGCTGTCCAGAAAACAATTCCAGCCATAAGTGCCTGTATTTTTCCTATTACACGCTGGACACTTTCTAAACAGTCCTTGTATATTTAAAAGAAAATCAAAGACATTTTATCATTTTACCAGTGAATACAATTGTCCCCAACCCTTATCTGCAGACAATGCATTCCAAGACCTCTAGGGGATGCCTGAAACCACAGACAGTACCCAATCCTATAGACATACTGTTTTTTTCCTATACAGTCATACCTATGATCAAGTTTAACTTATAAATTAGGCACACTATGAGACCTACAATAATGAAATAGCACAATTACAATGATATACTGTAACAAAAGCTCTATGAACATAGTCTCTCAAAATATCTTACTGTACTGTACTCACCCTTCTTGTGATGATGTGAGATGATACAATGCCTATGTGATGACATGAAGTGAAGTGAATGACATAGGTACTGTGACATAACGTTAGGCTACCATTGACCTTCTGATGATTCATAACAGGCACTTCATGGCTTCTCTTTGGCATATCCAAATTGCCAGCATTGCTGGTGATTCTTGAACTTTGGGGTCATTATTAAGTAAAATAAGGGCTACGTGAATACAAGACCTGCGATACTGAAAGGCTAGGTGACTAATGAGCTGGTAGCATATACGCCTTGGCTACGATAGATAGGATGATTTATGTTCCAGGTGGGATGAGGGCAACAGTGCAGGATTTCATCATGCTACTCAGGAAGGTGTGAAATTTAAAGTTTATTATTTCTGAAATGTACCTTTAATGTCTTTGGATCACTGTTGATGGTGGATAACTGAAATCACAGAAAGCAAAATGTGGATAAGGGGAACTGTTGTTGTTTTTCAGTATGTGGCTCTTGTGAAATGCATTCTAAAATGAACCAGAGGGTATGAAGTGGAGGATCTCACACAGGCACCTTTGGGAAAATGAAACTTAAGAACTGAGACTGATTTCTCATAAATGCCTGATTTGCAGAAGACAGAAACTTACCTCCTGACCAATGAACATCCACCAAGAATTTCTCCCCATCCTCAAGTCAATAAACTTACTGTTTAGCCCAGTGGTGTCTAATCTTTTGGCTTCCCTGGGCCACATCAGAATTGTCTTGGGCCACACATAAAATCCACTAACACTAATGATAGCTGCTGAGCTAAAAAAGAGAAAGGTCTCAAAAAAATCTCATATTTTCAGAATTTGTGTTGGGCTGCATTCAAAACCATCCTGGGCTGCAGGTTGGACATGCCTGGGTTAGACTCTGAGCAGGACCCATAAATATAACCCACCCCAAGCCTTCAATGGACTCGCCTTGCTATAGCATGCATTTCCCACGTTGCAATCCCTCCGCTATGTCTGAATAAATTTAATCTCTGGTCATTTGAACTTAGCTCTTTAATAGGTTGACACTCTCAAAGATAAAAGAAACCCAAAATACTCAATAAATTCTTAAATACCCAGTTCATGTTCTGTTTTCTTTGCTCATCTTAAAAGTGTCCATTTGATTTGTTTGAATAATTATCCAAAAAGGTCCACAAATTATATTTGGTTGATTTTTTTGTTACATAGAAAGTTCAAGTTTTTTTCTTTCTCTCAAAGTATACATTTCTGAATTTCTCAAAGATTTATCACTAAGAATCTTTAACTACATTTGTGATATGGGTAATGCATTTCTTAGACTACATTTACTACCTGTAGCCCCTCAGTATTTGGTATTCTACACAGATGCTTTTTGTCTGAGATCCCATCTCTCTTCCAAGTAGTTCTCCTAGGTGAACAAAAACATGACATCTGGTCCAGAGAAAACACTCACACATCCTTACATCTGTGGGAATGCACTTCTCATTGCTTTGCTCGGTAACTTGCTCCAGCCACTGCCTTTAGCCTTAGTTTGTCAAGGATGAGTTGAACACCCAGGAGCCTTCAACTTCTCATGTTCTGGAAGTAGATAGCCAACTATGGCTTACAAACTGGAATCTGAGCCAACTCTGCAGATTTGTAAATACCTGACTTTGGGAAGTGGAACTACTTGGCAGCTTTAGTTTTGTTCAGTGTTTGGGACCTCAGCTTAAGATAAAGAAGTCCCATTGTAAAATCTTGTTTCATGCCTAAATGAAAAGTACAGGAGCGATGAAATAAGGACTCTTCAATGCTGTTTCTAGAAAGCAGGGGGCCAGTTCCCATGACTGACTTTATTACAACAAAGATGTGTGCCAGACAACCTGTTAAGCTAGTTTGTGGGTCTCAGGCAGGGGAAAAAAAAGGAAAAAAGAAAAAGGTTTCAAGTCAGTTGAATGGGCATCACTCTAAGAATTGCCTGGAAGAATCTTACATTTACACTAAGGCAGTTCAGAGCACTGAAGTCAGACAGACCTGAATTTAAATTCTAGTTTGGAATTTATTAGCTATGTGACCATAGGTAGACTGTTTGGCACACTAAGCCCTTCGTCTCTGACTTCTAAAAGGGAAATAATGGCTACCCTGAAGGATGTCTATGGAGGTATTAAATGAGACGTAGCATGCAGTTTCTAAAACAGAAGGCACTAATGAGCAGTAGCCACTATCACCAGTCCTCCCCATCCTAGAATCCCTTCCTCCTCCTTCTCTGGCCTATTCTCACTCTTCCTCACAGTTCAGGGTCAGCCACCTCTTCCAGGCTTTCCTAGGTGCTTTCCCATTCATTACTGTATAGGTGCTTCGAAATCATCTTGTGACCCATGGTGGCACTAACCACAAGTTTTTTGTCCCTCCCATTAGAACTGTGGGCTCCTTGAGCACATTAAGTCACAAACTATGAGGACAGGACATGGAAGAACAGCAATCAGTGACCATGGGTTTCTAACCTGTGGGATCTGCATGATCTATGCCACCCTGATAGAGATAGGGAAAAAGCAGTTGTATGTTAATGGTTCTCTCCTCTGGGAGAAGAGATACTCAATCCTAATTCAGATAGCAGATCCCTGATTCCTAGTCTGGTTCTGAATCAGAACTTCAGGGCAGGAAAAAGCTTTAGAGCTAAAGCGTCCTCAGGGAGGGGGAGGGGCATCTGTCACTTTCAAAGAGCTTGCGCCTTCAAAAACACATTCAGCATAAATTTATACTGGGAAATTTAAAGAACTTTGTTCTTTTAGAATAGTAAGGCCCCCCCAAATCTTGGTTCGTAGAGGAGGGAAATTTTGCATAATTCATATAATGGGGAGGGTATCAGAACTGGGGCACTTATTTGGGAGAAAGGGTCCATCAACTGAGTTTTCTTTTTTTTAATTTGCGGGGGGAGGGGGGGTATGTGGGTAGTTCCCCCGCCGGGAAGTGAACCCAGGCCGCAGGGCCGACAGTGCCAGCGCCGAAGCCCTAAGCCACTATACCACCAGGGAACTCCTTTAGTTTACTTTTTGCTTTTTGGTATGTGGGTAGCTCCCTGACTGGGAATCGAACCCAGGCCGCAGCACTGACAGTGCCAGCGCCGAAGCCTTAAGCCACTACACCATCAGGGAACTCTAACTGAGAAGTTTTAAGTAAATGACCTACATTTTCAGAATGGTTAGTGTGTTGGTGTTAAGCAGACAAGATTCCAACTGGCTGAGTAAATTATAATTTCTCAAAGAACAAAGTAGACTTAGTAGGTAAGAGTTCAGATTTGGTATTGAGTTTCCAGTGCCTAGAAGGCATCTGATTAGAGATATCTAATGCAATTAAACATTGGTTTAGAGCAGTATAATGCTCATCCATGGAGTTTTTGTACTAATTAGAAAGTCAGCATCCTCTGGCTTTCAACACTCAGCACTTGTGTGTAAGAACTGTTCTAGGCACTGAAGATTGCACTTACAAACTGCAAAAATACCTGATATTTTTCAAGGGAATTTAAAATATTTTACTATACCCCAAACAGTGTTTCATTATGCCCTATAAAAAATTACACACTGTAATCTGAGGACATTTGTAAAAGCAATACATTTTAGAAATCCTGGGAAAAAAATTCCACTAGTTATAAGCCATTTAAATATTGCTTACAAAATCTATCAAAGGATAGCCAGCACCACCAAATAGCATACACTTGAATAAAAGAGATGGAAGCTTAATATGCAGAGTAAGTTTTTTATTCATTTGATCAACTAAAGTCCATTTCTGGATGTTTCTTTCTCCTGTAAGCTTCATTTGTTTTAACGTGCTTCACCTAATCCTCAGACTCAGAGCCATCTTCATCTTGACTAATCTGGAAATAACGAAGTTCGTAAGTCTCCTTGTCAGATGCAACCACACGAAGCCAATCACGAAGACTGTTCTTCTTGAGGTATTTCTTGGTAAGATATTTCAAATACCTTTAAAATAAAATAATGGATTTCATTAAGAAAATAATAATACCTACTAAGTGCTTATTATACAGAAGATGTACACCATCATACTTATCTTTCATGTTCCCAGTTCTCTCCAAGATACTCCATTTGTATTAAACATTGTGCAAGATTGCTAGGCATACCAATAAGGTAGCCTCTCAGCCCCAATGAGAATCAGTTTATACCCTATAAAAACCCTTATTCTCCCATCTAAAATAAACTAATGTTCTCATGTTGGAAGCCAGTTATATAGGAGACTGGTACAGTAGCTTCCTCTTCAGCCTTACTGACAGATTATTTTCTAATCAAACAATATACGGTTTCATTCTTCAAATATGTAGGTACTAAAACGTCACCATTCCCTTCACCACTATCAATCTCCCTAACCTCAACTCTATGTTGGATCAACAAGAGGCGTCCTGTCTAGAGGGCTGAATCCACTTATAACTTCACCATAACCGACAGGTTTGTAAGTAGCATGTGGCCCAGCCCTTGCAATTTCATCATTCCAGCCATTCTCCCTTCCATTTATACTGTACAGCAGTGGTTCCCAACTTTTTTCCATTGGTGTACCCCTTTTAAACCCATTTCTAGAAATTACACCCCTTGTTTTTATAACAGCTGTTTTTAAATACTGACACTTTGGTTCAGTGCCTATCTTAAAATAGTGGAAAATGAGGTAATAACTTAGGGAAGAAAATTTACTACATTAAAAGTACAAACCAGATTTAATTTTATAATTCGTAACAGTTAAATATTGATGATGATCAAACATTTAACAAACTTTTAATTTATTATTAATAATATTTATAATTGTCATGCAGATCACCAGCTGACTGAAACACTGTGAGATCATTGAACTTGTGATAAGTTATAATTCACAAGTTTTGGGGTTTTTTTGGGGGGTGGGGA
This sequence comes from Lyroderma lyra, assembly GCA_004026885.1. NCBI lineage: Eukaryota > Metazoa > Chordata > Mammalia > Chiroptera > Megadermatidae > Lyroderma > Lyroderma lyra. The sequence goes on from PVJL010002673.1 coordinate 116,373, forward strand.
TAGTTCCCTAGCTGGGAATGGAACCCAGGCCATGGCGTTGAGAGCTCCGGAGCCTAGCCATTACACCACCAGGGAACCCCCCAGTTTTGGTTTTTTAACCATTCCTGTTTTCAATCACTGATCTATAACTGACACCTTAAAAATCACTGACAATAGTAACTGTTAAACATTAAATAAAAAATAACTACTTGAAAAGAATCATGATTAAAGACAATGCACTTACTTTTTACTCAGTCAATAACTAAACTAATCAAACAGGCTGGATTTAGTTATATGTTTGGGGAAGTTTAAGAAACTAGCAAATGGTTCACTCTGAAACTGTGTAATGATTGGTAGAGAAGTGGTTTGGGGGGGAAGCGTTCATAGCCATGCCCTCACTATTTCTGAAGTGTCTCCATTAACAGTGTTTCAAACTTAACATTTATTGTTCCATAATTAACATTTTGCATTTTTTTTTACTTTCTTTTTTCGTCATTACTGATTATGTTTCGCATACTCCTGAATGGCTCAGCATGTACCCCAGCAGTACACATTCCACTGTTCCATCGCTTGGGACCCAATGGCTCCCAGCAATTCCTATCTTCCAAACATTCCTCTTAAGTCTGCCCTGTTAATGCTGCTTCCTATGCTAGGAATACCTCACTCCTCTGGCAACTGTTCATTCTCAAGTTCTCCGCAAATTCTTGTGCCCTATTTCCACTTTCAATACAGCAATTACAGTGTTGCATTTATCTGCATGTCTCTAAGATAGAGAACAGATATTACCCTTTATCTCAGAGTTTATACAATTTGGATTACAGGGTTTATTACTGAATGGATAAGAGGCCTGGCCAATCACCTGTATTCTTACAACAAATTACACTTACTGACAACCTGCCTAGTAACTGATAACTGCTACTTAATATATATGCCATTTATATAGGCCTTTTTAAAGTTCACTTTTGCTGTACCTCACTGACTTACTCGTATCTATTCTTGCATATGAACAGAGACTATCAGGATTACATAATCAATTAGCACAATTTCACTAAAATATAAAAAAATACCAACCAACCTTTTTGAGAACTGTTTCTCAGAAACAACTGTGATTTTATTCTTGAAACGTTCAATGTGAACAACATTCCCAAGATTTCCAGTTTTTCCATTGACTTTAATCTTCTCCCTTAGAAACTGCTCCTATTTTAAAACAGAAAAAATGCAGAACTAGGGAAGAAAACCCTAGATATTCACTAGGGAAGGTACCCTAGGAATAGAGCTTAGGTTAAAATCAAATTATTACATACTTAATCATTATTAGGAACAATAGTTAAAAATAACAGAGTGATACTTACAAAATTTCCAGAATCAAAAATGCCATCTTCTACTGGATGAGTAAGGTCCAAACCAAATTTCCAGACTGACTTCTTAGGTTTCTTGACTTTCTGCTATAGAAAGTTAAGATACTTATGACTCTCTAAAATTATTCCCTCGATACACTTTTAAAATTTGTATCAGTGCAATAATGTACAATGTACTATGAGATTATATATATGAAATGGTGCAAAATTCTAAAAATATTGCTTAACATCTATCAGATACTCCCTCACTAATTTTTAACCAGACTGTCTGAAGGATAGGCTTGGTTTAAACCAAATTTTTGTGAAGTCTGATGGAAATATCCCCTGGTCATCATATAAATGTCTCACAAATGCAAAACTCATGAATGCTTGAAGTATCATTTCCTTCATCCAGAGGACTACAGATGGAAAAGATGAAGAGGCACAATCTACCTTCTATTGCAAGGAAAAAGCAGGAACATCCACGAAGGTTGGTTTGAACCTTTAACCAAGCCCACTGTATTAAATTTAACAAGAAAAGTTTTATGAACTTTTATTATTTTCTAGAACACTGATGTCCAATGTTATACAACCAGGTACTTATTTGGCAGGCCAGGCACTGCTTTACTACCGCCATTGTCATGGCAGGTGGGGAACAGATAGTAAACCTAGTCCTAGCTTAATTCCCTGCCAGAACAGGATATTCCACCCACTACTGTCCAGAGAAGTCAACCCTTACGCTGCTTAGGTGAGCAAAAGGGAGGGAAGGAAGACTTTTAGTCTGGTAAAAAAAAATTTTTTTTTTAATTTTAAAAACATGTAACTTAGGTTTTTCATACCCTCAACTTTTAAATCCATACCACGTAATACGGCTACACAAGTAAAATGGTGCTGTGTCTACTAAAAATATATATTTAGGCAATGTAGTGAAAACAGACAAATCAGCATTCATTAGAGAATATCCTCTCCAAATTAGATCCACTTAAAGGGATACAAAGTACTAACGTTAGTTTGCCTTTCTAGGCAATCGAGGAACTTGTGCCAAAAAAAAAAAAAAAAAATGTCCAAAACTAGGAGCCCCATGGGCTTGACTGGGCAGCTGATAGCTCTACTGGGGCACTAATTTCAGAGATGCAAACAATTCTGTCCTGTGGAACAAAACACCCAAAGGGGTTTACGACCCCCTTGGATATCACTCAGTTTTGGACATAACCCAGTAATCTTACCCCCTCCCCGCTTTTTTTGTAAACTGCCGACACACCATTTTTCAAATGCTCTGCGGATCGGTTTTAACCTGCTAGTGGTTCATTAATAATGTCGACAAAATTTTTGAAGCAAATTCCCTTTATGACCTGTACCTTTAAAATAAATGTCTTCCCCAACTTAGTTCAAAAGTTCTCTGGGCCTTTTAGAATCAGGGCGATCGCGGGAGCCGCGCGCCTCGGAGATCCCTACGAGGCTATCAGACCCGCCCGATCGCCCACATTTCCTTACTGGTGCAAATAAAGGGGGTAGCATCGGCACTACCAAGCCTGAGGAAGAAAAGAAATGACCCAAATGCTGTCTGTACCCCGAGTCCCCGTTCACCGCTGCGCTCCCACGAGTACGTATCCTAAGCCGAGGCCGGGCCCAGCTGCAATTCCACCACACCGCGTGGCAGAGTCGCCACATGCCTTGGAAAAGCAACTTAGAGCCGTAACATCCTGGATTCATTCCTGACTCAGTCTCCATTTCTACTCTCCCTTTGTCTCTAAGAAGAGATCCCCAACTCTCCCGATGCAAAAAGCATCTACACTGAGCGCAACACACTCCCAGCGAGACCACGCTCACTCACCGGCGCCATGTTGAACGTAGGTCGCACGAGCAAAGAGAAAGCAGCTGCTGACGTCTGGCACGTATTTACATCGATGCGTGTTGCGTCACGCGCCGAGAACGTAAGACGCTCGCCTACCGGAAGAGAACGAGGGGAGGAGCGCGGAGGCCAGTAACCCAGGAAACCGGGGCGTGGCTCGGGAGGCGTAGGATCGGCAGGGAGTCAGGTTTCCTACGCGCGTCTTCCAGCGGCGGTGGTTAAAATGATTCACCGTTTTCCGCTGGTGACAATGCAGGCGCGTTGGCCGGAGTGGCTCAGCGATTACTCCCACCCAGATATGCACACCCGAGGGATGTAGAAATAATCTTTCACTAATCGTCTGGGTCTTCTTTCCAATCACAGCAAGGTATTGTTTCTCGTTGCTTTGAGATCTCCTGTCTTGTGCTGCAATGAATAATTCTCTAACGAAAAAGTTATTTCCCTGTATAGGTTTTGTTTATGAATCTTGTTTTCTAAATGTTGAGTGAAATCAGTATTTCGGGGAGTTAAAATAAACTAGGTTTTAGGGAAAAATAAAACCTTCAAGAGAAAACCATGTAGTGCTCACTTGCTCACACGGTGGTTGTAATACCTTGGGTTTTAGAGTTAATCCTAGGGCTCACTTTCATCCAAAATGCCTTCCAGTTAAATTCAGCGAATATTTTCTGACCTAACTACTGAAATGTATAATGCACGAGAGTCGATGGTGGGATGGTGACTGTCTTGATGACAAAAGGAAACAAAATAGCTTTTTAACTTTGAATTGACGTCAGATTATGAATATGGCATGCCTCTCAGAGTTTTGTAATATTTTTTGTGGAAGTGAAACTATCATACCTAGGGGGCAGGAGTAGGGACTGGGGTGGACTTTCGTTTTTAATTTAGAAAGTAACCCTAGAAAGTGACAACTTTATATGTCCTTTATGACAGAGATAAGTAGTAGTGGGAACTATGCTTTAATGAAGCATACAAGGTGTCGGGGTGAATAGAGATATTGAATACCTGGAAATCTGTTTCAAGATTTTTTGGTTCTTTGCTTCAGTAGAGACCCACAGTGATTTCATTTCTTTTCCAAACATTAAGGGGAAAAAGAGGAGCAAATTAGCATTTCCTCCTCAAGGGCAGCCTAGGCTGCAGAGCAAAAAACAATCCTTGTATTATTGGCTATTTTGAAAATAAGCCACGAGTTGTGGTATTTATTATTTTACTTTGTTTTGGGCAGCCTTCCATATTATGAGGGAAAAAAAACTTATGAACTATTAAGCCATTTGTACAGAGGGGCTATTAAAAACAACATGTGTGTCAAAATAACTAATAATCTCAATGTAACTACTTAGAAACTATAATAGAAAAAAATTCCTCTTAATTAGAAATAACAAGTTAAAAATATTAAGAAATGTGCTGACAGAAAGATTAAATAATTTAAAAGACTCAATTCTTCCCAAACTTTACACAGTCTATATTAATACAATGCCTGTCAATGCCCCACAGATATTTATTTTGACAATGGAGTCTAAAATATTTCTTTTCAGAAATAATAAGTGTCTGAAAAGAGCCAAGACAATTTAGAACAACAAAGGGAAGTTGTCTTTCCAGCTATTCAAATATAAGATTTTGTAATATATGGTCGGTACAGTTCTAATATATTATAAACTTCAGTCATTGACTGTACATTGATACTGGAGTCTGAATAGGTTAGTAAAATAAAATATAGAAGGACAATATGGCATATTCACAGAAAAATCCCTCCATATGGAGCCATCTTAAAACCCTGGCTAAAATATGGTTTTATAAATAATTACTAATGTATGGTTAAGCTGGTGGAAAAGCAAAAGAACTGTTTTTGGAGGCCGGAATGACAAGCCATCACGCTCATAGAAATTTGGAACTAGAATGAGCTCTGCCCAAATAGCATGAAAAAGCTGCAACCTGAAAATGTAGTTTAAAGTGTGCTTTGATTGGTAATGCCAAGCAGAAGTAAATGCAAATGCTCTCTGGAGAAATGCACACAGGATTCCCTGAGATAAACTTCCAGAAATGAAGCTGACAATTTTTTAAAAATCACTTAATAATACTGGTTGGTGTTACATACTTTCTCTTGAGTGGACAGTTCAGATGTCCATGCTATATCACTACATGGAAGTTCCCAGTAGAATTAATCCTCATTTGTCCCCCAGTTTCACACTTCCAGTTCCTTACTGCTTTTGCTCCTCCCAGTTTCCCACTTCCAGTTCCTTCTGTTACCTGAGATCATTTCCCAAAATAAACCAAGGCATGCAACCAATAGGTTTTCAATTATCAACTTAAGTTTATGAGGCCAGTGTAACTTTGATACTAAAGCCTAGAAAGGATGTTTTTGAGAAAAAAAAATATAGTTCAATCTCATTCATGAAAATATATATAATATAATATGTATAGTATACTTTATATACATTTTATATTCACAGATATATTATTAGCAAACTATATCCAGCAATACACATGCAGCAAGTTGGGTGACAATGTCTTTATTTGGAGTTATATAATTGTATATGTACAAAATTTAAAAGAATTATCAGAATATGTGAATTAATCAATATTACTGGATACAAAGTTCATGTACAGAAATCAAATGCATATTTATAAACTAGCAATAAATTGGAAGATAAAAGTTAAAGAAGGTGTTATTTTCAATAACATAAAAATATCAAATACCTAAGGGAAAAATAATAGAAGATGTATATGACCTTTATGCTGAACTATAAAATGTAATTGAGAGAAATTTAAGAAGACCAATAGGTGGAAAGACATTCAGTATCCATGGATTTGGAAGACCCAATATAAAAATAAAGATGCAAATTCTCCCCAAAGTGAGTTATAGATTCAATATGATCACAAATAATAGCTTAATAACCTTCCTTCCTTCCTTCTTTCCTCTCCCTTCCTTCCATCCTGCCTTCCTACCTAACCAATGTGAAAATTTGTATGAGAACACAGAATAGCCATAATATACTTGGAAGAAGGAAAAACAAAGTGGCAGAATTTTTCTATAGATTGAGATTTAGTGATACCATAATTAAGACAGTTGGATATTGTTTCAAGGTTAGACATACAGACGAATAGAATAGACTAGAGAGCTCAGAAACAGACACATACAAATATGTTTTTGTCATCTATGGCAAAATTGCTCTTCAGAATAGTGGAAGAAAGACAGTTCTCAAAACTTTCATTATTTTTTTAATTGAAAATGTGCAAATCAGTGTACACCTGAAGAAACATTAACATTGTGGTTGACATTAAAATCCACACTAGTATTTTGTACTGGAAAGATTATAAATATTTTAATGAATGTTTATAATATTCCAATAAACAATTATCCATGTAAGTACCAACATGTATTTTGAACCATGAAAAAAATGCTTGACATTTAGTCAAACAAGGCTCTGAACAGAGTTCTTCGTCATGTTCCATTTGTATTTCACTTATCTGCTCTTTCTGCAGTTTTGTATCTGTCTTGGATGTTTGCATCACACAAGGTTTCTTTCAGGATCAGATGGTGTATCGTATTCTCACAGTGTTCTCTTTTGGAAGATCTCAGCTCTCTGAACATCACAAAGGATCACAGTGAAACAGAAAGTAGACAGTGTCTGCATCTCTGATATTTACTTATTAATTGTGAAAACCCATTTTATTGCTAGAAGCTGCTTTATAAGACAGGAATCTAAAATTTCCTTTACCCAAACAAACTTTCTCATCATCAATGTTATCACCATTTAAGTATTGTAAAAAATAAAAAAATTGTGTCTAGGCAGTAAAAATATCATTTCAGTATTTTTAATGGTATTTTTTCTTTCCGTGCCATGAGCTACAAAGTGGAGCCTGTTGAGCATCATGAGGCATTGCACTACACATCTCCAGAAAAACATACTCGAATGACATTGCAGCACAAACAATTCTTTGACAGCAAACTGCATAGCTCTGACAAAAGATGTGCTACAGACTTCTGTGCAAGCAGTTTTGAAGCACTGGGAGAACCTTATTATCCCTGAAGAATACTGCTTTTAACTCCTATAACATATGAATGTGCTTAGTTAGATACTCATGAACGAAAGTCAAGGGCACCAGGTGGGGGAAATAGGAACTGAAGTCACCTCTGCTGGCCCTTTCTTTACTAATTTGATTAGAGAGCATTAAAAACTATGATTTAAAAATGTATACTTGCTTCAATGTATATTTTCTCTCAATATACATTTAGGAAAACCCAACTTACTATTTGTTTTTATTATTTTTTTTAACAAGTGCAGTTTCAGGGTAAGATTTCCTTGTCATACATTGCCACAGGAACTCTGGATAATTGGTTGACCTTTAAAATGAGAAAAAGTGTCTTTTTCCATTGCTTAATTTTATTACCTGTCATTTTTAGCTTAGTCATTCACCTATTGGTGGCCATTTAGATCATTTCCATTTTTTCACTGTTATAAACAATGCTTTGAGGAACTTTTTAAGTTAACAAAGTTATTATCTTCTTATACCAAAAGAAATGCTCATGAAAGGAAATATAAAGAAGCAAGAAAGAAATTGCAAAAAAATAAAATCCCACTTGCTTAGAAATTGCTATTTAATGCTTTGGGGGCATTCATGTTTGTAAATGTATGTGTATATATATGTATGTATGTATACATATTCTTTAGATTACACAAATAATTACAGGTAATTACAGACATTTATAAAATTGGTACTACACATAATTCTTTGAATTTTAAAAATCTTTATTTAAAAATTATTTCAAACTTACTGAGAATTATATAGTTCTAATAAAAACATACATAGGAACATATAAAATATGAATGAAGGATATATAAATATATACGAGGTCGGACAATTAATTTCACGAATTCATCCTAGAAAAGGTGCTACGTACCTCATTGCTGAATATCAACTACGGTCACCTTTGAAGTACTCCCCTTGGGAAGCGATGCACTGACACCAGTGCCTAGTCCACCCTTCAAAGAATTTTGGCACTCTTTTTCTGGAATGGCCATCTGAGCTGTCATCGTCCCCAGAATCTAACAATTAAGTTCGCGAACTTGCCATAGTGCGCTTGCGTTAGCAGCACCATACAAACAACTCAATAAGGTGTCATAACCCTGGTAGTTCTTGCCTACTGGGCATTCTTGCCTAGTTCTTAACATTAGTGAGAATGCCTTTAGTGTCTTTTTTCATGAAGTGAAAGTCTAGCTTTTGAATTTTACACACACACACACACACACATACACACACGTGTGCATGTGTGCATGAACAGACACACATGCATACGTATGACCTCTGCATACATGAGGGCTGTCCAGAAAAAATTCAGCCATGAATACCTATTTTTCATATTACATGGTTGGCCCTCATATAATGTGTATACTGTTAACATGTATATAGATATATTGATAAATAAGTATTCATCCACTTTTATTTTCTCAAGAAATTTTTTTGAGGATGGATATTGTTTCATCTAGTTTTTTTCAGTATCTGGAGAAAATACTGTGATATTTCCCTTTAGATCTATTCATATCATAAATACTATTAAATCTCCTAAGACATTAATCTACTACCCATGGGAGTTATATTAATAGGTTTTCTAATATTGAACTATTCTTGCATCTTTGATATAAACTCCATGTGGTCACGTGTATTATTTTCCTCATGTGGTAGTTGAGTCTAATTACTAATAGTATATTAGAGCATTTGCATGAATATATTTTTGTTATCGTTTAGGGTAAAAATTTAATACTTGTGTCATAAAAAGAATTTAAAAGGTCTCATTTTTCTGTGCTCTAAAACAATCTATGTAATTTTGGGATCATCTCATCTCTAAAGGTTTGGTTAATTCTTCTGTGAAAATATTTGGGTGTGGATTTGTTTTTTGGATGGTTTGTTTGGATTTTCTCGTGGGATAGTTTCTTGATAACTTTATCTATTTTTTTATTAAAATTGTTCTGTTAAAACTTTACTTATTTCTCCTGAGGTTGATTCTAATAATTATATTTTCCTAAGAAATTGTATTATCTAGGTTTTCAAATTTATTTACATGTAATTTCTTATTTTATTTTTATTTCTTCTGCATTATTAGTCATTCCTCCTTGTCATCTTATTTTTTATAGTTGTTTTTTCCTTTATGTACCTTAAATAAATTAGTGGTTTATTTTGTTAATTTTTCAAAGAATCAGATCTTTTTCTAATTTGCTATTTTTCTATTTACCTCACTCTCTGCTTTTATCTTTACCATTTCTCCTCTTGTGGTCTGTTGGTTTATTTTGATGTTATTTTTCCAGTTGTTTGGTTTAGGAATTGAATGCCCTTCTGTTCTCTTTCATTTGTATTGATACAGATGTGAAGGCTGTGAATTTCCCTCTTCACTGCTTCACATCGATTATGATGTAGTGTTTTCATTACCATCATCTTTCAGGAATTCTTTAAGCTTGATTTCAGTTCTCCTTCCATTCTAGAATTATGTAGTAAGTTTTAAAATTTCCAGGTAGAAGGGTCTTCTTAGTTTTAGTTTGTTTTCAGTTTCATTGGGGATTGTTATTAGTGTTTGTAATATTTCTACTTTATGGAAACTACTACTTTGTTCCCTAAATATGCGTTTTTTTCTTTCTGAGAGTTCCATTTGCCTTTGAAAGGAGGGTATATTCTTTTATATCGGTGGTATTAATAATATCTACAAGGGTGTTCAGAAAGTACCCAGCCATGTACTATGAAAAATAGAGGCATTTATGGCTAGCCTATCTATTACTTTATGTGTTTGAGTTCCCAGTGGAACGCACACTTTAGACGGGCTGGGTTCTAAATGTGGCAGTTCACAGGACACCTTCTAGTTGGATAGAGTGCGTAATTGTGAGGGTGGGGGGCGGGGAGAATAGACTCAGTCGGGCAGACACAACACATAATTAGCCCGCTTTCACTCTTCTTTTTTACCTCCCACACCTACCTCTGGGAAGCAGAGCTGTTGGTATTTGCAAGTAGCAAAACGAGAGTAGGGGTGAGGGGTGGAAGACTAATCTGGTGCTTCTTTTACTGCCCAGTTATGCTTGCTGCGTGTGCGAAGTCCTGGGTATCAGTAATAGTGACCATGGATGTAAGGTGACAACTGCTGTGGTGGTCATGGCATGGTACGTGTCGGGGAGTGAGAGGGAGGCTCTAAAACGGGACAGTGTGGGAAAGGAAGAAGCTGCCGGTCCATCTAGGATGAATCTGCTACATGGTGTTGATTAGAAAAAGGGTGAAGAGTTTGCTTTATGGACTCATCACACCATTCTTAACACTGTGGAAAGAGAATAGCAGCCATGGGAGGGCAGGAACCCCTCAGAGCCTGGGAGGTCAGGGGTCAGGGAGGGACCATTAACCTCTCACATTAATATGTTTGGAAGGGTGCAGAGGAAGAGGATGAAGATGAGACAATGTTTTTATTCTTCTACCTGTGAAATAGTAAACCATGTGACTATTTAACATATTTTAAAAGCTATTAAAACTTAAAAATAAAAACAGTGATACTCCAGATTTATACCTAAATCTGCAACTAAAATATAGAAATTAACATTCCCTGCCATAAAACTAGGCCAACTCTCTAGTAAGGACCTAGAATATAAAAACACAATAAAAACAATTGTTCTACTTTCTTTTAACACTGATAGACACATAAATTCATACAACTTTCTAGTATGAAATGTTTTTAGAAATGCATATATACAAGAATCGTGCAAGCTGTTAAATTAACTTTATTTTTATTGACTATAACTGAAGTTAACAAATATACTTTAACAAAACAAAAAGTTATAATCGATATGTATACCATATGTATTTTAAAGAATTTTAACAATAATTTTTTATAGCCAAAGACATTTGAATTTTACCCATTTTTGAAATGTAAAATGCACAATTATAATACCCATACTACATATCTTACAATTTTAACATGTTAGCTAAAATATGAGTCTCTGCAGGTAAAAGCAAGAGTTCTATAACTAAGGCAAATAAAATGTATTACTAATAAAGTGCCATTGGGTTACACAATGCTATTTTAATTATTTCCTTTTTTGGAGAGGAGGACAAAAGTACATAATAGTACAGAACTAGTCATTTTCATTATTCTAGTGTAGAACTAGTAATCTGCATTATACTTTGCAACAAGCACACGCGCTTATTTATATTAGATATCCACAATAAAGAATTTTTCTCAAGAAAGTCACAACTATGACTTTTGACAAGTTGTAGTCATCACTGAATATTGTTTAGTGTACAGAATTTTTTAAAAGTGCAATCTTGAACTAAGATAAACCTAAATCTACCAATACCAAGAAATCGTTTTAGGGATTTTTTATAGAAATAAAAGAACTTCTCTTTCAATTGTGAAATAGGTTTCCACCTGTTCTGAGGAGAGGGGAATAGTGATAGGTGGTAAAGCTTGGCAACTAGTATGTTTCTAGCAGGTGAAAGCCTGATGTGCATTGCAACATGATGCATCTTCCACAGAAGGAAAACGTGCTAATTAGATGCATACAGCACTTTTCAGGCACTTGACTTCACTTGGTAGTTAAGGTGATGTTCAGATATTTATTTAATGGAGTAACATTAAATTACATAGTGACTTCAAGCCATGTACCCACAGAACATCTGTGTTCTGTAAGCTAAATCCAAATGTTCTCGGCTAAAATCAAATAATGTCATATAACCAATTCAGAAAAAAAAAGAATTTAATAGAGTAAAGTTAATCTATTGAATTTTCTCAATTTTAAGATTTTCCACAATATTTTTTTTCTTAAGGCTTTGTTGCCTACTACTTGTCTGAATGCTAGGACAAAAAAGGCTTGAAAACTGGGAAGTATTATGCCTAAATGATATTAGAAAATTTTAAACTGTTTATCAGTTCAACTTAAGATACTATTTATGGAAATATGCCTATAGTTTGCTCTTACACTTAAGAGTCATATTTTCTCATTGTAAATCTGTTCCCAGTTCATATTATAGAATTCAATATGTAAACATTTTAATGTATCCAAAAGAGCATAATGAATTTCACTCTGTTGTCCCTAAATATGTTTGAGGACCACTACATCAATGCCTGGCTCTGAAAGTATCTTTGGGGTCCATGCTAAAGGAATGCATTCAGATATATCACTAAGGATAGGGTTCTAAGATAAGACTACCAAAGTCTATTCTAAAATGAAAAAAATATGGCAAGATTCCAGTATAAGTGTTCATAATGTTCCCATTTTTTTTCTTGAATACTTAGCATATAATTTAAGTATGGTGATACTAAGGATTTTTTATTTGTAAGTATTACAATTTGGGAAAATTCTGCAATATACTTTCAGGCAGTTAGCTTTCAAATAATGAAACTTCAGCTCTTCACACAAACAGCCCTGAGAACAATGCATTCAATTATAGCTCAACTAGAAATAATCTAATTGAGAAACTTTAAAGTACAAAAACAAATTCTGGAAAAGTTGTAAATTAAAAAAAAGTTACCAACATTTGAGGCACTACCAGACTACAGTACTTTTAAGAGTTAGAAGGACTTTGTAAAAAGAACAAACATACAAAGCTGTATGTGCACACGCACACACATTGTGCTGTAGTGAAAAACTGTGTTCCCAAATTTTATAGCCTAAACATTTTTATTGCAGCATCTCCTATTAAAGATGTCATACTCTGGCTGCAGGAGAGTTTTGGTAATTGTTATAAAGCATTGGTACCGAATTTTGTATCATTAGTGGAAATGGATTCAAGAGCTTGGTTAGCAACAAGTTCAAGTGACTGACAGCCCTTGGAGGGGAGCATAAAAGAATCATCATAATTATATTGCAAATGCTAAGTCACAGCAGCAATGATCTGATCTATTTCAGAGGGTATACAACTTTGTAGCAAATAAGGTATAACAAAGTCTTCACAGTAGAAATAAAGCATATTCTAGAAAGAAACACATATGCCACATATTAATATAGTATTATATATAAATTGAAATGCTTGCAGACAAAAATGGAGAATCACTGTATAATCTATCAACATGACAGTCTACATTCTATACATGGTAACTTGTGATATTTAACATTTACTACAAAAAAGTACAACAAATACTAGGAATAAGATATTAACATTTCTGATGTCAAAAAAGAATGAAGTCACTTCTGTGTTATGTTAAAAATGTTTCCCTGCTTCTTTTTAATTCAATTTATAAAGCTTTACTAAATATTTTGTTCTAGAGAAACATATAGACTTATGTGAAAATAAACAAGCAGTCCCATATCTTTAAAATCTATACTTATATTCCAGAAGATTATTTACACTTCATTATAGTACTTAAAATGAAATATTTATGCATAAGTAGCTTTTGCCATTCAAGGTAGGAAGATAGTGCTGCATTACTATACTTTATGTACACTTACCTCACAAATGAAAATATATTTATGTGAAGTTTGATAAGATAGGAAGAATAAGAGCATGCTGATCCAGAATTAACGCTAAACCACAATACTAGCATGGTTAACGGGTCATATGCATGACCAGCAAGCAGCACAGATTGGTAACTTTCTGAAATTCTTGTGGGTAGCAATGCCAACCAGCAGCAAGTAAGACACATATTATGAAGTAGTAAAAAAATTGAAGCAGTATGTAGTAGATACTTAAATGGAATACTGGAAAGAATTTAGCCTAATTCCTAACTGTGCTTTGATGGGCAAAAGCTAAAATGTTACACTAAAAGTGATTAACTACAACCTCAATATTTCTTGTGCTTTAGAATTCTCCTTGAATTTCCTTAAAGTATCTAGCTTCTTCTCCAAATGGGTTTGCTGAGGCTAACACAAGATTTAAAAGTATGAGCAAATTAAGTAACTAAAACTTCGGGATCTTCTGTTCCTAATGTTATTACCAGTCACCAATTAGATCAGTTGCAGCATCATATATATTGTCCTCTCGATGATAAGAATAAAGGCCTTGTATAAGTCAAGGCATGATGGGAGAAGTCTCATAATCAGTCTTAGAGAATGAAGGTATTACTGAAATAATAACTTTGTTCTAAGTTTCACTCCAATATAGTGATTGTTATTGAGAAGGTCCTCACAAACCCTGTAAGAGTGTTTAGAATTCTGGAACTAAGGTATATATCAGTGGCTCTCAACCTTCCTAATGCCGCGACCCTTTAATACAGTTCCTCATGTTGTGGTGATGCCCATAAAATTATTTTTGTTGCTACTTCATAACTGTCATTTTGCTACTGTTATGAATTGTCATGTAAATATCTGATGTGTGTTTTCCGATGGTCTTAGGCGACCCCTGTGAAAGGGTCATTCAAACCCCAAAGGGGTCGTGATGCACAGGTTGAGAACCGCTAGTATATATGATCTAAAAGCCTAAATAGAAATGTAGCAAAGTCACCTAGAACATCTTTTAAACTAAATCAGTTGATAGAATTCTTTCCTAGTTATATTTCACATGAGTAACTAAATTAAGTCACATGACAATCAGAAAAATAAAACATATGAACTTCTGAAGTTAAATAATGATTATCACATAAAGTAACTTTTCTTCCACAATTCACTTTCATCTCACTTTAGAAAAATGTACATAAATTTAACAAATGTTACAAATCAAATTGAAGTATGATTTGTAGTTTTTTGTCCGACAAATACTTTGATGTCAAAAAAAGGCTACGTACAAATGGTTGGAAAGGAGCAACTACTATTACTATAAATACCAACATTTATCAACATAATTTATCAATATAATTGATCAAAGAATTTAGCAAAATAATTGATAAAAAGCACTATATAGTATCCCATAAAGCAGGTCATACCTTTAAATACAGAGAGAGAGAGAGAGAGAGAAAAAAAAAACACAAAAGTTAAAAGGAAAAGAATTAGAAACTTCTACTTTTATGCTGATTACAAAGACCTCAAATAAAAACCTATAATTTTAGCCAACCGCCTTTGCCACCTTTCCTTGTGTCTTCTATACAGTATAACTTGCTCATAGTCACCCAGCAGTTTAATGCCTGTCAACCACAAGCAGGTATGAAACTCACCATATGTAAGGTTATATTAAGTCAGTCTATAGTTTGCAAAGAACAGTATGAATGAGGTAATACGGGTGGCTACACATGGCTACTAAAATAACTGACACTTTTTGATACCATTTTTGTTTAAGTATTTGTACTTACCACACACACAGGTTGAAACTGTGACAGTTCGAATCTATAATCTACTTACTCTATGATATTAAGTCTGAAATTAATGCAGAGCAATTCAACTTAAATATTGTACTTTAATACTACAAGATGCTATAATACATTGTTTGATTTAAAACCCTGGTTTATTTGTCATTTAAATCATTCAGAAATGATTTGCTAAGACAGATCATATCTGCTGAAGCCACCTTGTCTGTTCCTCACACTCACATACTGAAAACCACAGGAATGTTATAGGAAAAAGATCTACAATATTAAAAAAAATTATACATCTTGATTATTTTTTTAAATTACCAACTGCCTGCAAAACTAACTCAGCACAATTTGAAAACAAATAAAAAAATAAATGAAGTTGCTTATGAAGGCCATAGCTTTGGTGACAACTTAGAACCAAACGTTAGATCTGCAGTCGATCCAGAACTAGTTAGCTCATGCCTGATGTCCCCATTTACTTGCAGGGCTTTATGGCTACAGCATATTCTTCACTCATTGCACACATGACAGAAACCTACAAGGGAAAAATGCAAGCAAAAGTTATTCAGAAGGCAATGTACATGTGTGATACATGAGCCGATCATATTTCCTTGAGACAAAAGCAGGATATTGGGATGATAAAAACAGCACGGGGTTATGTAATGTTCCGTATTTATGAAAAATATGATAACAAAAGTTTTATTACACGAACATATTGAGTAAATGATTATTCTTCAGTGACAGAACTCATACAGAAATTTAAGTAGATGTAGAGGGGGACTGTATTTCACCACTATTGTACTACAAGTAGTAGTTCTCCAATGAATTGATCTTACGCAGCAAATTTCGGTCTTTCAACACCTTATCATAAAACTCCCACTCCATGACACAATTTTGTTTTACAATTAACATAGCCCTCATTGTCTCAACACTCAATCTATACTTCTCCTTTGATCACATACTGTTCATAAAAGAAAATACTCTTTCGACAGGTGCTGTACTTCCTGGAAAACAAAGAATAAACCCAGTATTACAAAGGTCTTGAAAGTCTAGGTGTTTTTTGCTCATTTCAGAAAAAATCTTTACCCATCTACCAGCCAGGTGAGCCCACTTAGTAGTTTGTGTGCGTATAGGCCCTCCTGGCTCCCACACACTGAACAGGGCTTAGTGACCACCTTTGGAATTCCCGCTGCTGCAGACAAGCAAGCAGGGTGGGGGTGGGGGTGGGGGTGGGCTGGGTCTAAGCGTCCCTAGCTCAAAAAGCCTGGCCCTGACTGGATAAAGTAAATGGAACTTCCTCTTTCGTCACACTGGTAGTTTTACTGCACACAGTGATTAGTATAGAGCCTGATGATAAATTAACAACCCACATTCAGTTTTTTACAAAAAATTAAAAACAGGACAAAATTTACATTTGTATTACAATGATGGGATGGTTGGGAAATATAAAAACAAAAAGGTACTGTCCCATTTAAAAACAGTACGTATGGTCAGCCTAATGGTATATTTATTTCATTGTATACTGTATATTTGCGGATAGTTTATACATACTGACTTTGGAAAGAGGTATTCAGACCAAATAATCTACTTCACAGTTTTCTGAAGTGAAGTTTCTCAAATTCTGGTTTTTAAGACAACTTCCAGGGAACAGGGAGGACTATAAATGTTTCAATACTTACTAGGTGTTATGCATTCCCATAGCATCCTTTCTCACACTTAAAGAATAGCTTCAATGTTGATCTTCAAAACACATTTGAGGCTGACCATATCTATGTAGCAAAGAATGAACTTTGATAATTTCTTTGGTGATGGGTAAGGGTATCATGGGAAAACTGCCTTATAGAGATCATTTTCAGAATTTCAGCAGTATTTAAAAACTGTATTTCATGTGTAGTATTTTATGCTAACTAGCTTAGGGCAAGTTTTTATAAAATGGTTAAAAAAACAATCTTCCCATAGGTCTTTACCTGTACATCTTCACCTGCATTGTATTTTCCTTCTATTTCTTTGCCTAGTTCACCTTCTGGCAGTTTAAGATCCTCACGCACTTCACCAGTTTCTGTCAGCAGGGAAAGGTAACCATCCTGAATGCATATCAGCTATTAAAAGAAATTATATAATTTGCAATAATTAGATTATACCCATTTGTAATGTATACATAGTTAAATTGCAATACACATTCATTTGTATGAGTACACAGTAATATGTTAATATATTTTTGGTGCTTAAAAATGCTAGATTTAAAAAGTATAAAATATGTATAAACTAAAAGTGTAAGTTCACTCTTCCCTGCACCTCCGCCTTCTCCAAGTACTTGCATTATTAAACAGTTTAGGCTTCTTTATAGTGTATCCTGAAGCATTTACATTTATGCACACAATATAAATATAGTTATTTTTAAAAATAGTTTATTTTCAGTGTTTTCACTTAATAACATGTCTTAGAAATCTTTCCAAATTGGAAAATATGGACCTACCTTTGTCTCTTTTACCACTTTGCAACTGCATAGATATACTGTAACTGATTTAACAATTTTCCCATTAATGGACATAAAGTTATTTCTAATTTTTCATGATTACAAACAATGTGTTTTATAATTTCATTATGAACAAAGTGGAAAATTCTGTCTCTAACTCACTGCTAACACCACTACATTTTTTAAAAAAAATAAAAGACTAGCTTGTTGATGACAAAATGAAACAAACCCTGTCATCAACCTAATTTGCAAAAGGCACAATTTTGATATAATTGAATTTGTTTTGTTACAGGTATAAGGAAACAGCTAGGCTGCACTCATTTATTCTAAAAGCATGTATCTCGTCACTGTGCCTAGAATTCTAACAGGCTGTATAGAAGACAATCATCCAGGATACCAGAAGTTAACATTGACATACACGAAGGAGTCAAAGACGTTGTGCTGGAACCACTATGATATCACAAGCACACCGCAGGGGTAGAGTTTCAAATCTCTCCTCTATGGTACTGCCAACTCTGGCAGTGCTTTTCCACAGAAACCTCAACTACCATGTACCACACAGAAGATTTCAGTTTTGCACATGTCTAAAATCTCAGAAACAAAAACAAAAAAACTATCCTACAAAGCAATGACAAACACTTTTAAGTAAGCTTTACGTCCCTCAAATATTTGTGAGGTTGTGGGTAGAAGAGTGGGGCATGAGGAAGGTGATGTAGTATATAATTCTTTAACAACTAACTGTAGACTCACAAGGCTTTGGTTTTGGTTTTTTGGTTTTGGTTTTTTCCCCTGAAGTGGAACTTGTATATTTCAAGAATTTAAGGTTCCCAGTGCCATTAGTGACTGAAACATAGAAGCCAAATAATAATTCTGGTATTTTGATATTTATTTTTCTAATGGTGGCACTTTTTTTGAGTTAAGAATTCATAAAATAAACTCTGGGGTGAAATATAAAGCATTTCAAATATAAAAGTGTATAGCTATATTATAAAACATCTTGTAAAAATACGCATATTAAATATGAAAATAAATTGCTTTATGAAATAAAATTTTCAAAAATAAAACTGAGCTATAGAAACTAAAATTATGAAAATGAATTATTTGATCTTTCTTATTTATTTAAAAATTTTCAGATATATAGAAAAGTTACAAAAATAATGTGACAGAACCCCGTATCTTTTTACCTAGAATCATCCATTGCTAACATTTAATCACATGTGCATTTTTTCTCTGCATTATAATGTATAAAATACATATCTCACACACTCTTAATTTTTCCTATTTTTAATGAATCATTTGAGAGTAAGTTTCACACACCATGAATCTTTAGTAATAAATACTTCAGTGTGTTTTTTCCTAAGAACAAGGACATACTCTTATATAACCACTTTATTTTTCAAAATCAGGAGATTTGATGTTGCTAAATATTGAATATATATATATATATATATATATATATATAAATTTGCCAATTGTCCCAATATTGTTTTTGACAGCAACTTTTTCCTCCCAACTCCAGGACCATACTTTGTATTTATTTAGCTGTCATGTTGACTTAGTCTCACCCTTTGTCTCTCATCACATTGCCATTTTTGAAAAGGAGAGATGCACTGTATTATAGAATGTTCTTCATTTTGGGTTTGTCTAATTGTGTTTTCATGATTCAGTAATGCATTTTGGGGAGGAATACTATGTAAGTGATAAAAGGATCACATCAGGAGACAAATATGCTAATTTGTGCTATCACTTGTGATATTAACTTTGATCACTTGGCTAAGAGAGTATCTGCCCAACTTTTCCACTCTAAAGGTACACCATTTTCCCTTTTGTAATTTACAATCTTTTAAAAAAAAACCTAATGGTATCATTTTTGAGTTTTAAGTATATTTTTTGTGCATTTTTTTCTATCTTCTCTCAAAGCCCTCTCTGACTCTCTTCTATAAAGCTAGAAGGAGAGGATGGTGAGGAGTCCATTTTAAATATTACCTTTTATTCTTCACCTTTAAACAAATGTACTCATTGATAACTTTAAAATGGGTGAGGGCAGGGTCAGAAACCTTGTAATAGAGGTGTTAGGCATGCAGTGGTGTACCAAGCTGCCGAATGACGAATTATATTATACTCCCAAAATACTGGTACCAGAATGTAGTATCTATTATTTCCTACTAAAAGAACCCAATGTATGGTGCTGTTTCTCCCATAGGTGCTATTTCTCTCCATAGGGTTCCTTGGAAAAATGACTAATTCCAAGTCCGGAGCAGGAAGTATACAAGATGAACTTGGAGCCGGCTGTTGCAATAGAAAGCATGGTGCAATCAAAGACCAGTAGGCCCATATTAAAGCGAATCAGGAGCCAGCCTGAATAAGGTACCCCTGGCCAAAGAGAGAACAGTTTAAGAATTGATAACTACAATGGACTGAAATACAAATATGGTTAAAATTCATAGTGAAAAAAACATTTGATTGGTCATCTTCAGTGAATACTAGGGAACCAACTCATTTTGAAAACTAGTAATTAAAGGGAAAGAATCATGCATTTAGACTGCCTTTTCTATTATATACTGTACCACAGGGTAAACAAAAGTAATGATGAAGGGAAGTTTCTCTTTATAGAAGTGCTCTGGCTTAAAAAAAAGAAAAAGAAAAAAAAGGAAGGAATGACAGATAATTATTTTGTCTTCCCTAATAAATTAATGGTTGAGGCTATTATCATATATCTTATAATATCATAAAAGGAAAAACAGTCATTTACCTGATGCTTGCACAGAACATCACCTATAGAATACTTTGTATTAAAGAAAGAAGAGGAGGAAAAGAATAATCTAAACTGTATCTGATCAAGCCTCTACATCTAATTATTAATTTTCAGAAAAATATATGGGACAGAGGAATATGTTAAACAACAAGGAAATATAATTAGCAAAACAGAGACTGAAAAGTCTACAAAATAAATGATATAGTTTATCAAAAAAGTGAAAAGGGAGGGAAGAGAAGAAAGAGAACTCCAGTGTGTGAGAGAGATATCACCCAATTTCAGTTGTGGTCTTTATTTAGGTCCTGATTTAGACAAACTACAAAACAAATAATAACCATCACATACAAAAAAAGACAATTAGGAACTATAAATATTGATTGGCTATTTTAAGATACTAAGGAATTGGTTAAGTTTTTAGGTGCCAGAGATACTCTGGTTTTTCTTACATTTCTTTTAGAAATGTATAACAATATTTTCAGATGAAATGGTACATCATATATCTGATGTTAGCTTCAAAATAATCAAGAGGGAGAGGGTACAGGAAGAAAAATATAGGTGGTGAGGTACAGATGAAATAAGACTGGCTATGTGTTGATAATTATTGAAGCTGGATGATGGGAATATGGGGGTCATTATATTTTGAAAATTTCTACAATAGTAAAAAAGAAAAATGCTGTGGTATGTCTGAAGTCTAGAAAGGGTACTATAACCACTAAATGGTTGGAGGCACAGGGAACTAAATAAGCAAAGCATGAACTTTCTAAAAGGAAGAATGTGGGGAGAGTTAACGACTATAGATTCTGTCCATGATGTGGTCAGTGTAAGAAAGAACACTGAAAAGGGAGAATTATAGGGAAACTTTTTTTTGCCTGTGTTTGTTTTATTGGTATACAATAGAAAGCTGGAGAAGGCATGTTATCACTGCAGGTGCCTTCTTAGCCCCAATTTCTGGGTTTAATTTTGTTCCTTAGTCTACTTCAGTCAGTCTTATAGGCCTCTTCCTTTCTATTTCTTCCTTTTTCTCTTCCCTCAGCCTCTCAAGCTGCTTCCTTAGAGCTGCTGGTGGTCCCTAGTAGAGACTTAATGATGATCATTATTGTAAAAGCTAAGCAAGTAACACTGTCAACTGGAGCCGTCATTTGATCCACCAAGCCATGAAGTTGGGTATGCACAGCTTCACGCCATCATCAAGTGGAAGTAGCAAATATGAGTTCAACTTGAGCAGGTCCCAAAGGCACAAACAAGTCATATGAGAAGTAGCTCAGATTGAGAAAGCACCTTCTCCTCCTACATCAACAACTTCTCCCTCAATTTATACCAATGGCTTTATGGGGAGTTCCCCTGTGACTGCTGACTGAAAAAGAAAAATTCCAAATGGTTTCTGGATGATTATGTATGATTTGATGAAACTACTCAGAGATGGCCCTGAAAGATAGTGGGGGTAAGAAAAACTTCACACACTGGACATCAAAGAGAGAACTAGAGGTTTGGATTTGCACTGATTATGGGCAATGCCTAAGAGTTTGGGTGGAAGGTTGCGACCGAAGAACATTATAGAAAAATTGGTGACAGTAAGATGTGGGGAAGTGGTATGTGGAAGGACTTCTCCAAATAGTTAGAGAATGTGCCCATATGAACGCTTTCCAAAGGGGTTCTGCTATAGAGAAGTCGGACAATTAGGTGGACAAGATGATCCTATGAATGCCTTTTAATTCCTTTTTGTAGTCTTCCCAGTCCTTGCTCAATTGGCTTATGAAAAAAGTGGCCATGGTGGCTCAGTAGCATAGGCTTTCTCTCACCAAAGCTGATTTGACTAAAGCCACTACTCAGTACCTCACAGCAGAGACCAACCAATTCAGTCTTTGATATGGCACCATTCCCCAGGGGGAACAGCCAGCCTGGTAACACTGTACCCCTTCCATCAAGGAGGAGGCAGAGGTTTGTTCTCATTGCATTAGATTCTTACTCTACATATGGATTTAACTCCCCTGCCTGCACCGCTTCTGCTAAAATCTCAGCTGTGGATTTATAGAATGCCCCATTTCTGTCAGTATCGCACATGGGATCATTTCTGACTAAAATCCCCACTTGACAGGGCAACAGGACAAAGCTCAAAGAATTCACTGGTCTATGTATTCCATCATTCTAAAACAACTTGCTTGTGTGGAGTGGCCTATGGAAGGTGTCATCTTTGCCAGTTTCTGGGTGATATTTTGTGGACCTGGATGCTGTTTTATAGGTTGCAGTATGTTTCAATATATGGTACTATTTCTCCCATAGGTAGAATATATAGGTCTAGGAACCAAAGGTCGTGGCTATTCTATTACCCTTAATGAAACTGTAGCAAAATATTTGCTTCCTGTCCCTGCAATACTGGGATCTGCTGGTTTACAAATTTTTATTCCCAAAGGAAGACTTGTTCTACCAGGGAACAAAATATTCCACAATAAGGTAAAAATTATAAAAAGACTTTCAAGGAATGAATAGCATCATTATCTTCTTTGTTGTTGTTGTTCTTTTGAAAGCTGCAATAACAATATTCAACTCACATATTCCAGTACCCAAAAGGCATACCACTTACTTGATGAATATACTAGGATTTAATATTTATAGGTTTGGCAATTCACCAATAATCCAAAATATATACTTAAACATATCCTGTAGTGTAATTAGTTTTCCTTCTCATAAATGGTCTTCAAATGACAGGCAAGACTTTAGTGAATGCAGAAAAGGCATTTAACTTGTGGTGTGGTACACAGGAACACAGAACCTTCTAAAGGAACATGATTCAAGTGAGTACCAGCGTCTGAACAAGCGCTTCTGTATTTAAAAATCTGGGGATTTCCAAAAGGGCCTGGATGGATTTGCATTATATGCCATCATAGCGCCTAAACAGTTATAACTATTTTGGGGAGGAGTATTGGAAACTAGCAGTTCTAATCCTAGCTATATCATGCAGTGGAAGTCAGGAGATCGTTTTTCTTTCATTCTGAACTTATTTTAAAATATGTAAAATTAAAATTGTAAATATTAATAGTCTTTTCCTAAACAAAGATTTACTTTTTAAATTATTATAATGAATACATTTATCGATTTATTTATTTTGCTTTAGCGGACTGCCAAACTGGCACTTGAAATACTGGATAAAGCAAATTCAAAGGACTACATGTAGTCAAATAATAAAAGTAGGAATTTAATCAAAGCATTTGTATAGGTGAATGAAGACTAGTGTAGCACAATAAATATAACTGGAAAGGCAGACAGAGCTAATTTTTTTAAATGAGCAGAAATAAGTATTCTTCGGTGACTTGATAATGAAGGGATACAATCACTGAGTATTTACTATACAAGGCACTGTTCTAAGTATTAACTAATTAAATCTCACAATGATTCCATGAGGAGTTTATTATTCTTATCACCATTTTATAAATAAATAAAGGAAGGCAAGAGATTAAGTAAGTTGTCAACCACCAAGGTCACACAGTTAATGTCGAAGCAAGGATTTGGACCTGGAATGTCTGGGTTGAGTCATTCTCTTATCCATTCTGCAGTACAAATTATACACCAAAGGCTGGAACTAGAGGGAGGCAAGTGAGGCACTTGTCTTAGGTGTAAAATTTAAGGTGGCACCAAAAAGAAACTTCAGTGATCAGATAAATATTTTAATGCAATATTTAAAAAAATAATTAGTGTAAAAATTCCAGTGAACAAAATATCAAAATTTTAAATAAAGATAGAATCACAATTATTGATTTTTGCCTTTGCTTTAGGCTCCTGTGTGGCTTGGCATTGTTACTGGTCCTCTATTTAAAATTTTGTGCTCTAGGTTAGGGGACTCACTAACCTCATTCCCCTCCACCTAATCCAGGTCCTGCCCAAAACAGAACCCAAATCAAAATGTTCCTTTATGTTAAATCTTGATCTCCAATCAATGACTGGTTAAATTGATCATAGTAGTAATTATGTGAACTACTGATAATATCTTTCTGAAACATTCTATGTTGAATGCATACTAATAAATATAAATATGGAATATAAGGATAAAAACAAATCCATTTGTGGCAAAATAAAATTCTATGCTTGTCTAAATTAGATGGTTCAAGAATAATAGAATGATTAAGTGGAATTTTTATACAGGACAGGGAGAGCAGAAAAATAGTCCTTTTTGGTATATATCTACTTAGGAGGTAATTATAGGATACATTTTCTCATTTACTCCTCATATTATCCCTCTTTTGAAGATGGAAAGAGTGAGGCTCATCCAAGGTCATCCAGCTACAAAGTAGTAGAACTGGGTCCAAACCCAGACCTGCCTGACAAAAAAAACAAAACAAAAACAAAAAAACCCTTACTATTATTATACAAAGACAATTCAAACTTCTACAAAGACGCCAAAGCAACCTAGAAAACATTATGATAAGTGGGAAAGTGAAAATATAAAAGTGCATACTAGATGAAAACCATGTAAAAATATATTTACATATGGACAAAGAGTAAAAGGAAATCACTGGCTAATTACAGTTGATGGTAACATTCTTTAAAAATTATACAATACAATGAAGGTATGGGAGAAAATCAGTTTAACTGGATAAAACAAATCTAAGTGTCACACTCATATTTTTCACTATGTAAAATGAACAGAAAATTGTTCTATATATGGTATGCTTGATACAGAAATTAAAGACTTTCAAAAACGACTTTAATTATGATTAATCTGAGCTCCCACATCCTATGAGGTCAATGGTTTGGTTACTATCAATACTCCAAACAACAAAATGCTATCATTAAACATGACCTACCCAAATGTGTAATTGGAACTAAAACCTGAAGTTTATACCTATAACTTAACAAAAGGTCACAGCATGGTCACTGAATATAAATAAAACAATTACACAGTTTTGGATTTTCTTCATCATATTCAGCAGCCCATGTAGTTTATTCTTTATATTTAAGGCTTTTAACGTATTTCCCTATTAAAGAATATCAAATTCTGACTCACATTGATTAATACACAAAATTGGTTAGTGGACCATGAATTCCAATAATTTCTTAAAAGTCTAAGTTCTGATAAGTGAAAAGAAATAAACCATCTGGGAGGGAGTGATCTAAATTTGAAATATTTTACAACAAAGAGGATAGTCACTAACATTAAACTTATTCACTCACAATACGCAGTCACTTGGTTTACGAAACAGAAGTATTCAACTTCTTAAAAATGCAAGAATGTTAAAAAAAAAACGGCAAACTAGAATAATCCTAGATAAGGTACAAGTGTTAAATATCAATATATCTACAATTTCTAAGATAAGTGGTGCCAAATAATTGGTTAGAAAAACCTACAAAACTACTCCTGGCTTTTTTGTTAAATTACAATTGATAGTAAAATGTAAGAAACAAGCATTCTAAAGGAAATTAGTACTTACTTGATAATCATTTCTCTTAATATTCGGAACATCCATGTTGTGAGTAGAAGGGCAAATATCTTCATATTTTTTACCCGTGAAAATATCAATTCCAACAAGGTGAACCTAACCAAAAAGGGAGAACAGGAAACCTGTTTAATCTTTGCCAAATATATCACTCATTACATACACAAGAGCACAATACCAACGCTGATTATGACAGATTCTTTCTCCTTTCAAGGTCATCTAATTTTACATCCTTAAAAAAATGTAGCAGTCATAATATTCAGAAGCAGTGAACAACTAAATGGTATCATGTCATATTAAGACCCAAATCATATTGTGCAGTAATTCAATTATAAGTGCATACGAAAAATGATAAACTTAGGTTCCTTAGAATTATATTAGAACAGGTTTTCTTATCTGTAAACTGAACAGATTTTCTAAGTTACTAGGATTCAGGAAAGTTTCAGTTGCCCAATTAATGAAACATTTTAAGAGCCCAGAAAGGAAATGCTATCTTTCAGTGTTCAAAGCAATAGTTAATCAACCAGTAATTGTGGGGAGAAAAAAAGTACTTATTACAAAGTTGTAAGTACAGAAACCTCATGTTCTGTAATATAATACAAGGATTAAAATCTCAACGCAAAGACAGACCTGGAAGGGCCCTTACCTTGGCATGACCGTGCTTTCCAGTTTTGGAAGTTGACATCTCCACTATTTTGCATGGTCGTCCTTTGAGCACCACGAAGCCGTTTTTGCGCAGGGCCGAGCACTGCATAGGGTAAGTGCTGGAAGCCCCGGCATCTCCAGTAGTGAAATCAATTTCATCCGCCATGGTGGGCTGGGGCGATGATAGCCTTTCCGAGGGAACTACGCAAAAAGTTTTTGTTTGCTTTTTCACAACGGGCAAACATCTCATTTCGGACAGGTTACGTGCCAAGCATCGTGGAGCTATTATTTTTGCATCTACAGAACACCCACCCAAGAACAGTGGGCACTTTCTAACTCCGGCCTCCACAAACTTTTCCATCCATTCGGGGGAGGTGGGAAAGGAAGTGGCTGAGAGCTAGCTGGGAGTGGGGGATACTCGCCCAGAACGCTCACCCGCGCGGGGAGCAGAAGATCCTAGCCCCCATCGTACCACCGCAGGAGAAGCCGGCGACCTTCCCGCACAGCGCCGCACCGCCCGGCCCTCCGCCGCCGCCCTGATCCCCACTGCGGGGAACCCAGCCCAGGCCGCACGTCCCCGCGAAGGATGGGGATAACAGGACCAGGCCAGCAGCACCTGGCCCTCGCGCATCCGGCGCGCACTCCGCTCCCCGGCCGCGGCGTGGTAGCCCCGGCCTCTCAGGCGCCCCCTTGTCCTGCAGGCATCCTCGGCCCGGCTCGGCCCGCTGTGGGCCTGAACCCAAGCGGGTCCCGCGCTCGCCTCCGTTCTCCCATCCATCCTTCCACCTTCCAACGTTAGGACTCGGCTCCCGCAGCCTTTCCCGGCCCTGCCTCGCTCCGGTCCCCAGCCCCACCAGTTTTTCCCCGTGTCTTCACCTTTCAGCAAAGAAAGAGCGCCTTTCGCCTGCGACTCGGCGCCGGTCCCCTACAGCTGCAGCGGCCGCGGTAGATCCCAGAGACCGGGCGGGGCCGCCACACTTTCCACACCCCGGCCTCCCCGCCCGATCCCGCCTCCACCTCAGCCCCACTTCCGGGATAGGTCCGGCGCGTCACAGGCACCACCCCTTTAGGCTACCATTGGCCACAAGGTTCCCGAGGCCCCGCCTAGTCACGTGAAGAGCACCCTGGCTACCCCACGTGCTGCAGGTTAGTGCACTTCCGGCGTGAAGTGTACTTTCAGGGGGCCGATTGCTGAGGTTAAACTCGCCGGCAAGGAAACCTGCTCCCTCAAACTTTTGGGTTCGTTGCGTTCAAATTTCAGTCGAAGTTTATGGGAATCTAGCCACGCGCTCGATGGCCCTTGCCCTCAGGTGCGTGCCGGTTGTCACGTGTCGGCTGTCAGAACTCGAAAGGCGAGGGAACTCAATGGGTACCCCGCTGCGTGGCTGTGGAGAAAACTTCTGGCCCAGCTTGCGGCCTTCCGTGGTGGTCAAACCCACGCTGTTCCTCGAGGAAGAGCCGAAGTGCAGTGTCTTATTACCCGACTCTAAACTCTGGGCTCCGCACCCCAGCCTCCCAAGATGAGTTTATGGCAGCGACTACACTGGGTGCTCCACCCGCTTTCAGGGGTGCGAACTCGTGAGACGTGTCCTCGCACTGAAAACCTGCGGTGAAATGACCTAACTCACTCCTCCCTCCAGAGGCGGTTACGGAGTTGGGGAGGTGAATGAATGTCTGACTCCTACCACATTGTCCAGTCCGGAAAGGTGTCCTGCCAAGCCCAGCTCTTCTTTCCTCCTGGCACTGGCATTCTGTCGAGTTAGAGGTATGTCCCATACGGCCTTAGAATGGTAGGGTTGTCTACAGAATCGACCTGGAGCCAATAGAGACGTGTACAGGATTAGGGACCGAGGTTCTTTAAAAAAGATGTGCTCCCCTTTTCACGGTTTCATTTCACAGCCCACCACATTTTCCTAGTTTGGAGAGGTGACTGCCACACCCCAGGTTTTGTGGCTCTGTGATTTTTGTATTGCTGTCTCAGGAGTTCACATTCCTAGGTGGCTCTATAGTTTATACAGTTATTTCACGCGTGCTGTGGATTTTAACCTTTGCAATAAGCAAGTGAACTCTGATAAAGAGTTCAGCCTCTAGCTAATACAGAACCAGATTAGAATCGCGGTTCATGAGCCCACTTGGTTTTTCCTTACACTGCCTAACCTTTCCTGTCTGTTGTTATTAGAATGTTTGCTGATATTTAAAGAGTATTTACGTAAGCAGGTAGTGAATTAATTGCTTCGTTATTTAATCTTGACTATTATTCTCTTTTAACCACAACTTTATTAAGTTATAATTTATACAAACTAAAAATTACCCTTTTTATGAGTTTTGAAGAACATGGACATTTTTGTAACTGCCACTACAGTCACGATATCAAATATTTCTTCATTCCAAAAGGTTCCTCCTGCCCTTTTCTGATCAGTCCCCTCCTGCACACACACACTCTGGCATCATTAACAACTATGTTTTTATCTACATGTTTAGTTGTGGAAAATGGCAGAGAAAATCAAGTAAATTGCCCCAAATCACACAACTAGGAAGTCAGAGGTCAAGACTGAATCCTAGGCAGTTTGGCTCCACAATCACTGCTTTAGCTACTACCATATATTGCATTCATGTAAGATTTGCATTTAGAATTAAATGATCAATAAATGCAGTTGACTGTAATGAAGTCACCAGAACACTGACTCAGTAAATACTGAACCATTGCTCCTAGGGGAAATGCAGAGTTCGGTTCCTATGAGCCTCTGGTCACAACATTTTTATCAACTTGTATTATGTGTGTTTCTGTTTAAAGACACCTTATTTAATATATATGGATTCATTAACATTTAATTCACAGTTGACAGCCCTATAATTCATATCCAAAGGAAGCTTGTCTAATACATGTGTTTTCTCTATAAGGCACATCACAGTTTTCTTGTGCATGAAACCACTAAACAGCACTTCAGCATTATGCTTGAGGGTCATTTTAAACAGCTGTTACCAACAGAAGTCACCAAAATGTGAAAAAGTGGCACTGATAGACTGAAAAAAAGCTTGTTTACATTTGACAGGTGAAAAAAGAAGAAAAGAGCATTGCCTTGTTTGACCTTAGCTAGGAAAATCTGTGTTGGATAACTCAAATCTTTCACTGTTCTGTGCATGTCCACAAATGATGGTGAAAGCATCTCAAGTATTGATTTGGGGGTTACAAATAAATTTAGCAAGTAGGAAAATTCATAAATATGGAATCCACAAATGAAGATTGACTGTTTTTATTTTATCACCCTTAGTGATAAAATTACCATTAACCAAGACAACTTTTGTTTATTAAGTACTTATAGTCAAATGCAAGATGCAAGCTAGCATTTTAACAGATAAAATACATGCTACTAAAGAAATAACTGTAGAATGCTGAATAAAGGGACTCCTCATCTAGTCTAGGTATTGTCCAATTGAAATATAATGAAAGCCACATGTAATTTCAGATTTTTGTAGCCACATTTAAAAAGTAAAAGAAAGGTTAAATTAATTTCAATAGGATATTTTGTTTAACCCAGTACATCAAATGTTATTTCACATGTCACCAATATAATATTATTAATAAGATAATTTTAGATTTTTTACATTAAGCCTTCAACCTTTGGTGTACAATACACCTCAATTCAGACTAGCTGCGGTTTTTTATTTATTTATTTATTTTTTAAATTTAATTTTATTTATTTATTTTTTTGGTTCTTTGTATGTGGGTAATTCCCTGACTGGGAATCCAACCCAGGCCGCAGTGTTGACAGCGCCAGTGTGGAAGCCTTAAGCCACTACACCACCAGGGAACTCCCATAGACTAGCTATGTTTTAAATGCTCAATTGCTATGTGTGACTGGTGGCTATCATATTAGGCCTAGAAGATTTTGAGACTACCTCTCTGGGAATGATATCTTGATTTGACATCTGAAAAATAAGGAGAAATAAGCAATGAAGAGGGGGTTGGAAAAGGCATTTTAGGCAAGGGATTGGGCACACAAAGACCTATAGACAACAGAATTGTAGCATCATTCTGGACCACAATTGGTTTAATGTGACTGGTGCATACTGTAAAATGAGGTAGATGAATTTGGATTTTCTCTCAAGGGCAATTGAGAAATACTGAAATAATACATGGAAGAAAATGACAAGAATAGATATTTTATTTAGAAAGATTATCTGATTATGATACGGAGAATTTTTTAGGGGGAGAATATATTGGAAATAGGAAACAAATTAGGAAGAAATAGTTAATGTTGTTGAACAAAGGTGGTGACTGTGAGAGCATAGAGAAGACACATTCAATAGAATTATAAGGGAAGATGGAAAGAATGTCCTAATTAATTAAATGTAGGGGTCAAAATGGAATGGGAGACACAGGGTACAAAGAGGAGGAAAGCATCAAATTAAAAACTGGGGGTATGGTGGTACCATTCGTTGAGAAAGAAAATATAAGAGAAAAAACAAGTTTCCAGGGAAAGTTGAATTCACTTTTGGTCAAATCAAGTTTAAGTTTCCTGTGGGAGAGAGAGAATTTAAATGGAGAAAGACATTTATGAATCATCAGTATATATAGATGGTGGTTAATCTAAAGTAAGAGACTCTCTTCAGCTTTAAGGACACACACAAACAGAAGTATTAATAACAGGATGGTAAAAGATATTTGATGCAAATTGAAACCAAAAGAAAACTAGGATAGCTATATATATATATAAAATCTAAAATAAACTTCTACATGAAGACTATAATAAGAGACAAGGTCATATAACAATATAGGGATCAAACCATCAAATGGATATAACTTTTGTAAATATTTATATACCTAACATAGCAGTACTTAAATATATAAAACAAATATTATCAGACCTTATTGATATCACAGAAATACAAAGATTAGAACAGACTCAATGAACAATTATATGCCAAACAATTGGACAACCTAGAAGACATGGATAAATTCATAGAAATATACAACTTACCAAGACTGAATCATGAATAGAAAATCTAAGCAGACCATTGACTACTAAGTTGACTGAATTAGTAATCAAAACCTTCCAATGAAGAAAAGCCCAGGACCAGATGGCTTCGCTGGTGAATTCTCCCAAACATTTAAAGAAGAATTAATACCAATTCTTCTTAAACTTTCCCAAAAAATTGAAGAGGAAGGATCACTTCTAAACTCATTTTATGAAGACAGCATTACCTTGATACCAGATATCAAACAAAGATACTACAAAAAAAAAAATAAAATTACAGATCAATATCTCTGAGGAACATAGATGCAAAAATCCTCAACAAAATATTAGTAATCAAAATTCAATAGTACATGAAAGGATCATGTACCATGATGGAGTGGAATTTATTCCAGGAATGTAAGGATGGTTCAATATCAGCAAATCAATCACTGTGATACACCATGTTAACAATGAAGGGTAACAATTGTGTGATCATCTCAACAGATGCAGAAAAAATCATTTGACGTAACTTTGACATCCATGTATGATAAAAGCTCTCAATAAACTGTGTATAGAGGGACTGTACCTCAATGTAATAAAGGCCATATGTGAGAAGCCCATAGTTAACTTTATACTCAGTGGTGAAAAGCTGCAAGTTTTTCTTCTGAGATCAGAAATAAGATCACTTATAATCAGCATAATCCTGGAGGTACTAACCAAAGAAGTCAGGCAAGAAAAAGAAATAAAAGTCATCTAATTAGAAAGGAAGAAGTAATTGTCTCTATTTGCAGATGACGTTATATTATACATATAGAAAACCTTAAAGATGCCTGTTAGAACTAATACATGAATTTAGTAAAATTGCAGGATACAAAATCAATATACAAAAACAGTTTAGTTTCTATACACTAACAATAATGAATAAGAAGGCGAAATTGAGAAAACAACCTCTTTTTACAATTGCATCAAAAAGAATAAAATACTTAAGAATAAATTTAACCAAGGACATGAAAGACCTATATACTGTAAATTATAAGACTTTGATGAAAGAAATTGAGAAAACAACACAAATAAATGGAAAGATATTTTATATTCATGGGAAAGAATTAATATTGTTAAAAAAATCCATACTACCCAAAGCAATTTATAGATTCAATGCAATTCCTA
This sequence comes from Lyroderma lyra, assembly GCA_004026885.1. NCBI lineage: Eukaryota > Metazoa > Chordata > Mammalia > Chiroptera > Megadermatidae > Lyroderma > Lyroderma lyra. The sequence goes on from PVJL010002673.1 coordinate 149,158, forward strand.
TAAAAATTCCAATGGCACGTTTTACATAAATAGAAAATCCTAAAATTTGCATGGAATTACAAAAGACTGAATAATCAAATAATCTCGAGAAAGAAGAACAAAGTTAGAGACATCACCTTCCTGATTTCAAACTATATTACAAAGTTATAGTAATCAAAACTGTATGGTATTGATATAAAAAACATGCATATGGCAATGGACTAGGAAAGCAACCCAGAAATAAACCCATGCTTATATTAGCCAATTAATTTACAACAAAGGAACCAAGAATGTACGATGGGGAAAGGATAAATGGTATTGGAAAAATTGGATAACCACATGCAAAGTAATAAACTGGATCCCCATCTTACAACATATAAAAAAATTAACCCAAAATGTATTAAATACTTGAAATATAAGACCCCAAACTGTAAAATCCCTAGAAGAAAACATAAGGGTTAATCTTTATTGGTCTTAACAATAAGCTTTTGGACTTTTTCACTAAAAGCAAAGGCAACAAAAGCAAATATGAACAGGTGGGACTACATCACTCTAAAAAAGTTTCTGCACAACAAAGGAAACCACCAACAAAATAAAAAGGCAATGTATGGGATAGGAGAAAATATTTGCAAGTCATACATCTCATAACCGATTAATATCCCAAATATAAAAAATTCACATGAATAAATAGCAAACAAACAAAAATCTGATTAAAATATAGGCAAAGAAACTGAAAAGACATTTTTCCAAAGAAGATATACAAATGGCAAACATGTATGAAGAAATGAAAATCACAGTGAGATATAACTTCACACCTGTTAGAATGGCTGTTACCCAAAAGACTAGAGATAACAAGTATTGGCAAGAATGTGGAGAGAAGGGAACCCTTGGTCTTTGTTATTGGGAATGTAAAATGGTGCAGCTGCTGTGGAAAACAGCTTGCAGGCTCCTTTAAAAATTAAAAGTAGAACTACCATATGATCTAGTAATCCAACTTTTGTGTATATATCCAAAGGAAATGAAAACAGGATATCAAAGGTATGTGCACCTCCATGTTCAGTGCATTATTATTGACACAGTTAAGACATGGAAATAACCAAAGTTTTTTGCACAAGATAAACTTAGAGCATCATGTAGTGCCAGAATGTAAGAAAGTGCTGAAAGAAAAAAAAGAAGAAGGAAAGAGAAAGAAAAGAGAGAAAGGAAGACAAGGAAGGGAAGGGAAAGGAGGGGAAGGGAAGGGAAAAAGAAGGGAGGAGGGAAAGAAGAAAGGAAGGGAGGAAGGAGGAAGAAAGAAAGAGAGAGGGAAGGAGAGAAATGAAAAAAGAACAGGAAGGAAGGAAAAAGGAAAGGAAAAGAAAAGAAAAGAAAAAAGAAAAAAAGCTTACACTGATGGGGATATGTCAAAGAAACACAGGAACTAACTGAAGGAGATTCCAATGGCCGAAGCTGGAACACCTTGGAGAACAAGATGAAGTCATGTAGGATGATGATCCAAAGTATAAAATCCAAGAGTACTTACTGATACAAACAAATGATTAAATTAATAAGCAAACAGGAATAATAGATATCATCACAGAAGAATTTCAAATAATTTATATAGATATTTCAACTCCATTTCCCCACATCTTAATTGTGGACTTTATATGTGTATATTGACTTTCTTCCAAAGAGTTATGGAAAGAGACAAAAAAGTAACAGTGGAGAAACCTGACAAACATTACCTCAGTCAGGTTATTAAGATCCATAACAACAAAACAAATGAAACAGTATTGGACTAGAACCCAATGTATAAAATAAATATATGGAGTTCCTAGTGTTATAAATAAATGATTGAATGAAGAAGTGAGTGGAAGAGGCAAATGTGCCTTGCAGAAAAATTCCAAGTGGTTTATGTGGATGTTCTGCCCTCAAAAAGGGGAGCATAAGTTCCCACTGAGCATAATGACGACCTTCCAAAGAGTACAGTGTATAAGTGGGGGGCAGTGACTTCACAGTGGAGAAACCCAATGATGCTACCTAAGCCATGCGATCAAGATCAATGTCAACAGTGACAAACTATATTGATAAAAGGTACCTCTGATGTCATGTGAGGAAAACAGCACTTTCCTTTGTGGTCTTCATTCCCAAAGCCCATGTCCCCAGTCTAATCATGAGAAAAGCATCAGATAAATTTCATTAGAGGAACATACTACAAAATACTTGAGCAGTACTCCTTGAAGCTGTAGTAATCAAAATAAAGGTCTGAGAAACTGTCACAGCCAAGAGGAGCCCGAGGAGACATGACAAGTAAATGTAATGTGGTATCCTGGATAAAATTCTGGAACAGAAATACACATTAGGTTAAAACAAACAAACAAAACTAAGTAAATCTGAGTAAACTATGGACTTTAACAAACAATAATATATCAATAATCATTAATTGTTAACAAATGCAGTATACTAATATAAAATGTTAGTAATAGGAAAAACTGGGTTAGGGAGTGTATAGAAACTCTCTGTACTATATTCTTATTTTTTCTATATAAAGTGAAATTAAGTTCCACCTCTTAGTGGAAGAACTGTCAAAGAATTTGTTGACATATGTTTAAAAGCATCATAATTAATAAATATGTTGGGATAGCTATTTTAAGGTTATGCACATTCACTGTTTCTTCAAGTTTTACCCACTAGATAGTACACATCTGTGGATCTTGCCTACAACAATTATTACCATAGTATTCTAGGGGTGATTTTCTGTTTTCCTCATTCCTTCTGCATTTATTACTTGAAATTCTTCTGTAAAGACTTGTCCCTTCTCTATTTATTAGTTTGTTTGTTTATTTACATTACTATGAACTCAGAGATACTTATTTTATTTTGTGGTATATAATCAATACTATTATTATGTTGTTATTTCCTTATTTATTTATTCATTTACTTATTTATTTTTTGGGGGTAATTCTCTGACTGGGAATTGAACCCAGGCTGAAGCGTTGAGAGCGCCAAAGCCTAGCCACTACACCACCAAGGAATCCCCGATGTTATTTGAACTGTTCCAGTTTTGGCCATTGGGAGTCTGTGTCTTATTGATATGTCCACATCTTCCCATATTTTTTTTCCATGCTCTTGGTTACTTTCTGGGATTATTTGATACTCCAGGCTCATCTGGTATTTTTCCTGCCTGGCCCTGTAATCAAATGGTATGTATTTATAAATCAAGATCTTGGTACTACTAGGTATACTTGCTGCTTTTAGGCCCTCTGTAAACAGCTAGGATATAAATGTATGAATACTGACCTATGTATACTCATTGTGTTGGAGGTCCCCCAAACTATTCTCAGTTCAGTGGTTTGCTAGGTGGACTCATGGGACTCCGAAGTCATTATATTCATAGTTTATTACATCAAAAGGATACAAAGCAAAATTAGCAAAAGGAAAAAGCACATTGGATGAAGTCTGGAGGAATTCGTGTGCCAGTTTCCAAGAATTTTCTCCCAATGGAGTTTTTACAGCATGCACTTGATTCCTCCAGCACTGAATTGTGTCTGCATGTTCAAAATGTTGTGTATTAGGGAAGTTTGCCTGAGCCTAAGAGTCCAGAGTTTTCGTTGGGAGTAAAAATCACAGTCAATAAAAGTTTCTGAAGCTCCACATCCCTAGAAGGAAAGAACTATGCACCATAAATCACATTGTTTGCACAGATTACCTAGACAAGTTTGTATAGGAATTCAAGGCTCCAAGCATGCAAAATACTGTAAGTTAACTGGCTTGGATGTTTAAAAAATAGCAATGTCAGAGGGTGAAAAAATATAAAGGGTAGTGAAAAGTGTTCTATTAAGGAAGACTTTAGAAACATAAAAGCCAAGTGCAAAGCTTAAGTCTTGTTTAGATCTTAGATTAAAAACTACAAACAAAAACATTTTTATGACAATTTGGGAAATTTGAATATATATGAGGGCTGTCTGGGAAAAAAAATCCAGCAATAAATGCCTGTATTTTTCATATTACTTGGCTGTGTACTTTCCGGACAGCCCTCATATAGCATATTATATGGTGATGTAAAATTATTGTTAATTTTTCAGGTAAGGTAATGGTAATATGCTTATGTAGAAAATATATATTTTTTAGGAAGTTCATGCAGAAAATTTTGAAGTGTCCTAGTGTCCGCAATTTACTTTCAAGAGGTCTAGCATATGTAGGCACTTACAGAGCTAAAGCCAATGTGGCAAAACATTAAAAATTAGTAAATATAGATGATGGTATTGGAATGTTTATTCTAGTATTCTTTCAATTTTTAGGTATCTGTAAATTTTTTTCAAAAAAAAATTGAAAGGAAAAATGATGGAATACAGGATGGTTGGAGGGGCAATCTGAGTTATTGTCACCAGGTGGTGCTGGTGCTTTTCAAATAATGCTAAATAAAGCGGCAAATAGTCTTAGGTTAACAATTGAATATTTAGGGAAAGCTTTTTAATTTTGCCAATTTTCACTTGCTTGCATTATTATATTCTATATAGCTTGAAAAATTTCAGCAATAATTTTTTTTTTTGTCTTATAGTTGACCTCTCCTCTGGCCCTTACTTCTCACAGGGCTGCTGAAGTAATTCCCTGCACCAGATGCTGCTTTGATCTACACTGCTGACACAGTAACCTTCCTGCAGTGTTTCTGTACCCTTCCTCAGCTCTCCATTCCCTCCAAGCAGTTTCTACACCTCAGCACTGTGTTCAAGTTTGATCCTAGTCTGCTTCCTCAGTGTATCTTCCATCATTGCCTTGCATTAACCCTACCCATGAGACACCTCGATTTTTGTACTTTTTTAAATGAATGCCACACACTTTCTTGATCTCGAATGTTTTGCTTCGAATGTCACCATATCCATCATGCCCTTATACTCACTTTCAAAATCTGACTTTATCCTCATCAAAGTCCAGATTAAATGTAATTTAATTTATGTAAATTTCCAAAATGCCCTATTCAAAACTATTTTTCTTCCCATAGCACTTTGTAATTTTTCTTATTGAACTCATCACATTTTTGTATTATGTAATACTTATGTGTGCACATTAAATTATAAACACTTTCAATGTAGTGTTATAGTGTCTACATTGCATTTAATACTGTGTGGCATTCACTAAAGTTCAGTGAAATTGAATTTCAGAATTATTCAGAGTTAGTTTAGTAATGGTGTAAGTGCTGACCAATCACCACCAATTTCTAACCTTACTCTGGCTTTTCTCAGATATGCAATGAAGGAACAGAGGAATGAGAAACCAACCTGGATGAAGGATGTCTGTGGCATGTCAATCCCCACTAACCCAAAGATTAATCATTTGAAGTAAAATTGTTATTCAGTTTGACACTATATGTCAAACTCAAACTTTTACATGCCATTTCATCCATATATTACACTTCTAGGTATAGATGTGATCAGTGTGCTCATAGATTTGCTTTAAGAGTATTTGGAAGAACATATTTATAAAAGGTATAAATTGGAAACAGCCTAACTACCCAATAATATAGGGTTGGTTAAACAAATTCTAATGCAATCATACAATGGATTACTATGGAGCCATTAAAACAGAAAGAGTATCCAGTGCATTGTTAAGTGTAAAAAAAATTACACAATAGTGTTGACATTATAATGCCTTTTAATTGAAGAAAAAAATACATATGCATAGAAGAAAAAATATATTCATATAGAGAAGACTGAAAGGAAGTGATAATAGAGATATTTTTATGTTTGAAGATTGTTTTCAATTTTTCCTTTGCTGTCTTTTTCAAAGGTTTAACAATGAATAGCTATATTAAGAAAACAAAAAGAATAGGTATTTTTAGAAAAAAGTTATATCCCCAAAGTTATTCTTTTGTATACATAAAATTCAGTAATGCGGGAAGGAATTTCAGGCTCTAACACTAGTCTGTGGGCTTTGCGTAGACTCAAGGGACAGGAAAAGTTAAGTGATGACACAAGAGAAGACAGTACTACAGGTCAGAAAAGGTAAGGAACACAGGCAGAAAAAAATAAGGGTTAAGGAGTACAGTTACTATGCTCAGGAACCAAAGGAGACAGAAGTAGAAATAGGAGAACCATAGGAATCAATCAGATACCAGGTTTGTAATGTAGGAAAAAGATAACTACACTTAGAAATTGAAGTCTAATATTTAGTATTATTGCTTACTAGGTAGGTGGTCTTGACTAAATCATTTGTATTTCTAAGGGTTGGAAAATACCTTGGAGATATTCTTATTCCCATTTTACAAGTGAGTACAGTAGCACTCAGAAAATATAAATGAAGTCATAATATGTAAACAAGGGTTTCTCAACATTAGCACTCCAGGCATTTTGGACCAGATACATCTTCGTTGTAGAGAGCTATCCCGTATGAACAGGTATTATAGGATAATAAGTGATTATATCAGTTTTAAAAAAGAGAGAATTGCCCAGTGAGAAGGAAAGCAGATGAGAGGCATTTATAGTTACTCAGGAAACTAGAAGTGATATGTCATTTTACATAAAATCTCCCTAAATACTCAGTATATAGCTCATCAAGGAGTGCCCTCCCCTGACTGGGAACTCTGGAGAACTTCAGTACCTGTAGTTGGTGGGCATATGTCCCAAATCTATGCAAGTCAAGCCACCAGCAAACAGAGCTCCTTGTGTGAGTGATTTTAAGCTAAGTCTTTGCTAGAAAGGGATCTCTATATCCCTCTTGTCCATGCAGAGATGGGTCCTCAGGATGTGTGAGCCTGAGGGGGTCCAATTATATGTAACAGGGTGGGTCATTGTCTTTGACATGGAGCAAAAGCAAGAAGGGTAAGAGGGTTCTGACCCTGATGCAGCTTTTGTGTGTGGGGAGGACTCTGAAATAGTTCATGATACCATGTTAAATTGCCCCAAATTTGGAGTAGGTGTCATTTGTTAATCCCATTTATTTTTTAAAAAAGAATTGTCATTGATTTTCTTACTTCCAAAATTCACCTCAAATTTATTTCAATGTAGAAATATGAACTTAGTAAAAATGAGAATAAAAATTTAACTTCAGGTTTAACTTAAATCACAGATTCCATTGTTGAAAAATGTTTTGAATATGCAATTTAGACATTTTTATATTTTAAAGATTAGAAAACACAGTAAATAAGACAATATAAAAGAATAGAATTTGTTACTTCACCATCCATATACCATCCAGTATTCATATTTTACTCATATTTGGTGTATATCCTTTCTGACTTCTTAAATCCATAGTTCTGCACTTTAGATTTACCTGGGTAACTTAAAATGTCACCATGACCATTGTCATACAAGAATAATTAAAGCAGATTCCCGGGGGGGGGGCGGGGGGGGGCGGGCAGGGGAAGGAGGGATGGAGCCCGGCCTAAGTAACTGTATTTTCTTTAAGCTTCACCAGTAATTCTAATGTGCAGACAGTGTTGAGAACCACTGTCTTAAATGAATGGTGTATTAGTGCTATTATCTCCAGCTGAAGCATCTAGGCCACACTAGCCAAAATAAAATATGCTGGTGCCTACAGCTAAGTGGTGCTTTGGCAACTAGGAAATGAGAGTGGTAGAGAGACCACCTGGCATGCAGCAATCCTTGGTGGCCTGCCACCATCCAAGCCACACCACCACTCTCTTTGGTAAACAGTAATCAGTAATTTGGGCAGCAGTAGCTGTAGATAATTTGCAAACATCAGGCTGTCAACCACATATGCACGACTGCCAATTACTCCATTCTTATTTCAAATGAAAAAAAAGTCCAGAACCTCTCACCAGAATGTCATCTTTGAATACACAAATTCAAATTGCCTGATGAGCGTCATGAGAGGCTCCCTGGTAAGCTAAGTGGTGAGAGTATGTCGAGGGGGCAGAGTGCTTTGCCCTGGCCCCAGCATGGCAGGCTCATGGCGGGTTCTGGGGAACTGTTTGTATGCAGGGCCAGGGAGGTGGTATGGGAGAAACACACTGTAAGGTCAGACTGAAAGAAGCAGTAGTCATCCAAAAAAGTATGTGCTCCATCAGCTGTTGTCTGTGGAAAGGGGAGTTGGTAAGAGGGAGGCAGGCAGGTTGCCCTGATGGGGCCTCATGAGCTGCCTTTTCCACAATGGGATCTGGCCTCAACTTTGTACAACCCAGAGATGGGATCCATCCTCTCTCCAGGGGAGGATCAACTCCCAGGACAGCTACATACAATAATGCTGAAGTATTATTCAGAGGAGGAAAGTACTTACTAGTCACCAGAGTAATTTCTGTTCATTTCCCAAAAGACTCTCCTATCCAGGAAAGGAAACTGGAGGTACTGAAGGAACATTTACTGACATGCCATTGCAGGTGCCTTCCATTTCAGTATTCCATTTACAGATGAAGAAACCAAGGCATGGATGGTATGCCCCAGTTCCAAAAGCTGGTCAGTATGATGAGGGCAAGATTTAGAGCCAGGTCTCTCTGGATCCAGAGTTATGCTAGCCTTCCCAAGAGACAGAACAAGTATTCAGAAGGCTGCTCAGGAGACTGAGAAAAGGGCGAGGAGTGGTCCTGACAGAAATGTCATGAACTATTTCCTAACAGGGTGGGCCTCTCTGGCTACCAAATATAGTGTCTCTCTTCTGGGAAGTGCTGTATAGTACTTAAAATATCTTTCTCTCTTTTTCCCCTTGACTTGCTAGTCTCACATACAGAAAAGGGAACAAATTTTAAATGCACACTTAAGAACTCAATGAACTTTTACAGTTGCTTGCACTTCACATTGCTACAACCCAGATGAATTATAGAACATTTTTAATGGTACAGTAGCTTTCCTCTTGCTTCTCTGGTTAAGAACTCACCCCATCCTCCTGATCCCTCCAAACCCACTATTTTGAATTATGGCACATAGGTTTGTTTTGTGTATTTTAGAACATCATGTAAATGGATTATACAGTATGGACTTAAAATTTTTCACACTATACTACCGTGTGGTATTCATCTATGTTGCTGTGTGTAATTCTTAATATGTATTTTTTCACGTGCTCTAAGAAGATCACTCCTAGCCACATTCCAGTCTTGTGCTGTCAGATTACACACATTTGTTTGGATTACACCTATCTATAATTATAGTGCAGTTCCAAAGACGGTCTCTGTACACCTAGATTAGAGTCCAAGTATATTTCATATAGACATCAGCTAGTTATCTAGCGACATTTCTTAGGGTGGACACTATCTCTAGATGTTTAACTTACCCAGTATGTGTTTATTTTTAATGTTATCACTATCAATAGTGATTTTTTCTCTCCACCTTATTGCTTTTTACCTACTGTAGCACTCTCTTTTAAAAAATGCTTTGGGTTTCTTGTTTGTTTGTTTGTTTGTAAATGCGTGGCCATCTCTCAATAGAAACATTTTCTTTGGTGAAGGAGATTTTACTCAATATTGTGTTTTTCTAATGCAAAGAGTTTCTATGGCTTGTAAGGAGGTCTTACAATAATGATGAATGGTTTCCAGGTAATTATTTATATGACACCAAGGTGTAGAGATGGACCTGGCTGCCCTCTGATTATTCCGTAATCTCATCTGAAATGTCACTCCACTGCCTCTTTCTTTGTTACTCTCCCAGTCTTGGGCGGAGAACTCTGACCCTTCCCATAGATGAATGGAGGGCCAATTTTAGTGACTCATAGGCACACCCTCCTCCACACATCCTCCCCTCTTCTTTTTTTAAAAATTACATCCTAACCGTTGCCTGTATCAGTTGACAACTGAATTCTTTAACCAGAGCCAGCACCACCTTGCTCACCACCTTTTCCCTTCTCTCTTACTCTACTCTCCTCCCCACTCTCTACCTCATCTTTCTGTTACAACCCGAGAAAAAAATTTAAGAAGTTGAGATCCTTGCATAATACTTTTCAGAAATTGCCAAATCTGGTGTTTTTAGAGGGAAAAAATAGGAAGACCTAAAATAAAACATTTAGAAAAACCGTTTTTGCCTGGAATTTTCATACATGATTTCCCCCATTAAATAAACATCTCTAGGCCAAGAACCATCACTGTCTTAACAATTGTTTACTTTTTTTTTTCATTTCTATGACCAGCACCTGTTCTTCTTTTCAGTGGCACTTGTTATAATGAAGGATTTGTTTTTGCTTGCTTGTTTGGTTGATTTTAATCACTTTAAGAGACTGTTAGTGCATTTATTACAACCAGTGGAGAAAGACAAAACCATGAGGTGATTCTTGCTAGCACAGTAGCCTCTGAACACATTAGTCAAATTGGGGTGATGATGGTCTACTATGCTTTTGTTTCTACTTCAATGAAGTATTTCCCGAGAGCCTCCCTTTCCCCTTATACATACGTGCCTATACACAGTATTTCAATGAAAGAATTAAGAAAAGAGATAATTGAGCACATGGGTAGACATTTCACCCATTCCTTCCTAATTATTTTATACAAATAATTCATTTGTATTTAGCAAACCAAACCAAAACAAAACACTCCCTCCTCCCTTTTCTAAGTGGAATACATGTTCATTGTAGAAATTCTAAAATTGTTCATTGTAGAAATTTTAAAAATAGAGAAGTGGAAAACAAAACTTCACCTGTAAAAAATAAAAATTTGTCCCTGGAGGGGGCTTCCCTGGTGGTTCAGTGGCTAGGCTTTGGCGCTCTCACCATCATAGCCTGGGTTCGATTCCCGGCCAGGGAACCAACCAAAAACCAAACAAAATTTGTCTCTGATTTTACAGCAAATGAAACCTATGTAATCCTTGCTAACAGATGTCACCCCAATAAGTCTAACAATAAAAATGAATTAAAAAAAAAATAAAAGGGAATATGAATCCTATTGAGAGAGTTGTGAAAGTTACAAATAAAGTGGTGCCATGAAAAAAAAAAAAAAAAAAAGAAACATCATTGCTATTTAGGGGTATAACATACCGTTTCAGTAATGTTTATGTGTATATACTACTTTATTTCTCTTTTCCTTCCTCACATGCACACACACACACAGAGACACTAAATGGGCTTACTGGTTTTTTTTTTTTAATTTAATGTATTGAGAATGTATTTCCATGTCATTAACTATTATTTTGAAGCATCAATTTTAAATAGAAGCCCAATATTCCACTGGGTGAACAGATCATCATTTCTCTAAACAATCTTCTATTGTTAAATATTTAGATTCTTTTATTAGTAAGCGACATGCAATTAGCATGGAAGGACATGCATTTTAAGGACCCTTAACTTTTAGTGTGTGTGCACATCTGTTCCCTTAAGGCTTCATTCTGGAATCTAGTGCTGCAGTAAGACTTGCCAAAATTTAAATTGTAGAACAATGGGATTTTGCCAATGGTTCATTATAGCTTCCATTCCCTTATCTAACAAATATTTATTGACTGCCTAGGTTTTGCCAGAACTGTGCTAGGAACTCAGCATACAATGATGAAAAAGTTAGAAGTGGTCCTCATTCTGAGGAAGCATAGCTTTTTGTGGGAGAAACACAGTACCTAAGTATAAAGTGGTTGGACAGGGACTGTTACAGAGGAAGTACAAGTATCTAAGGGGGCACATAAGAGAGGTGACTATTCTAGACTCTAGGGGAGGGATGGTTAAGGGGGAAATGTCCACATTGCATGAGAATTCCCTGCAGAGTATGTCTTCATGGTGGGAAAAGTCTTCAGATGTCATTTAGTTCAAACCTCCTTTGCTGCTAGAATTTTCTGTGTCAAGTGGTGATGTAATGCACAGGGCTTACCAGTGTGGTCAGTAGATTTAGACTATCTGGATTTGAGCCCCGGCTCTACTCATTTACTGTCTGCTTGTGTAAATGTGTGATTTGGGGCAAGTTTCTTAAAATCCCTGTGACTGTCTTATCTGTAAAATGGGATAACAGTAGTACCCACTCCAAGGTCCTATTGTGAAAGAAAATTTACCAAAGTATGTGGCACATAGTGTACGTGCAATTCATGTATACTCAACTCATGGAATAAGTCATATTGATAGGGAACTCACTGTTCACCAAAGCATTTGGGTTGTTAGAAAGTTACTCTTCACCATAGGCTGAAATTGGGTCCTGTACCTTTTACCTGGAAGATGTTCCCACCTGAAAAACAGAAGAAATTTCAGGCAGCCAGATCCTGGTTCAAGTTAATGAAGTAGTTTTCAGCATTTAGAGCTGTCTAAAAGAAAAGGACTGCCTCAGCAGGGCTGATTTTCACAAGTTTTAATAACCACACACCTTATTTATAGAGTTTCTTGGATAAAATCCAAAATAGTAGATTTCAGAGCTTATCTGTACAAGTGGACTCTGAAATGCATTCAGAAAACATGTGAACACAGATACATTAAACTTTGACTTATGCTATAGTAACACTCTCTCTTATTGGCAGACCCAACTTGAAATTATAGATTTACGTCAGAACATGAGCACATTTTCTTGCCTTGAATTCCACAAAGGAATGAATAGTTCCACAACTGTCAGATTAAACTTTGCTGTATAACAGAGAATTGGGAACCATTCTCCTTTGTCACTCTTGTATCAATCAATATTTATGATGAAATTTAGATTACCGTAGTTTTCTGTGTATATGACAATACTTTTGTCTAAAATTGTTAGACCAAAAATTGGGGGTCAACTTATACATGGAAGTAACCAGTTGAGAGGGTTTGTTAATTTGGGTTCGAAAAGTAGGGGTTGTCTTATACATGGGGACATCTTGTACACCTAAAAATATGGTATGGCATTGGCAATCAAAACCAGCCTTCTACCAGAACCCCTCAAAATATTTTTCCTGCAATGAAGATATATTAAAAACAAGACAAAAAGAACCATGCTGCCCTTTGCTAAGCTAGTTCCCAAGGCTTAAGCGAAATAAATAACACTTATTCCAAAGAGATTCTCACCGTGGGTTACTTAGTGTGAAAGGTTTATGAAAGAATTTGAACTAATGGAAACAACTATTCCTCGGAACATAGTGTACATGGGAGTTGATGTGTGTTTATCGGTTTTAAACTGATTTATAGTTCATGAAGCCCTTAGATGGCAGTAAAGAATGAGTACTTCATGAGGCACCTCAGTGAAGGCCACAGAGATAATCAATAGAGGTCAACAGTCAATGAAGGCTGCAAATGGAGCCTTGCAGGAGCTGGCTACCGCTGCAGTGCACGTTAGGTAACAGGGAGGGACTGACCTCTCCCTCCCTGTATGGTATTTTCATGTCCTTCAAGATACAGTCTGAGTTATATAACTCAGTAGTTGATTCTTCGAGGATATTACTCAAGTTAGATTATTTCTAAGGTCCAACTACTATAATTCCTAGGAACTATGTAGAGATTTACATTTGAAAATTACATTATAATATGTTGTGGGGCTTTTTTTCTTTAAAAACATATTTGTGTCTTCCACCTTTAGGTAGGTTTATCACCTTTGAAGGGGCAATTTCTTTGGCTCATTTGAACTCAGAACTGACTTCCTTATCTCTCTCTTGAAACCACTTCTCTTTTCTCAGTGAAGTTCAGCATCATCTACAAGTGTTCAAGCTAGTCAGGCTCAAATCTCAAAACTGTAGTGTCTCCTGATTGGACCTTAAAAGGAACCTTAGTCAATTCACTCATTTGATATTTAAAGCCTCTACTGTCATCTAATTGGTGATTTCCCAAGTATTTGAGTACCTACTCAATACTGGGCATTGCATCCATTTTACCAAATAATCATTTTTGCCAGATATCAAGCACCCCTGGGGAAAAAAAGGAGTCATAATAGGATGCAGCTTGCCATAGTGGAAGGAACAGCTTAGAACATTTTAATATGCTGTAGCAAGTGCTTTGTAGAAAGGTCTGAGGGAAGACATGAAGGGAGCCTAGCCCAGAGAAAGCTCCAGGAAGGGGACTGGGCCTGCTTTCCAGAGGAGGGAACACTAGAGCCTAGTCCTGAAGGATGTATTAGAGTGATCCAGGTGACTGTCAAATGTGTGTTCCAGGCAAGAAAACTGCCAGGGCAAGATTCTAGAGAGACTGTGCATTAGGCTGACCAGATGGACCACTATAAACAGGACAGAAACAACAGGACTGTCCTATTTCAACCGGTACATCAGATCAGACCAGTCTCACTGGGCTAAATTCAAGGTGTCAGTAGGCCGACCATACGTACCATTTGGAACAGGACGGCACTGATGTTTTCTGTCCTGTTTAAAATGGTACATCTGGTCAGCCTACCATGTGTGTCTCTCTAAATCTTGGTTTCCTCATCTGTAATAGTGTTTATAGGAGTGTTGTGAAGAATGAATGAGATAATATCTTCACAATACATGTAGTAAGTGCTCACCAATTGTTTCATCATCATCATCATCATAACTTCCTCAGTAGCTAGTGCAGAAATAAGCAAAAATAGCCATGTAGTGCTATTTTAATATCACTGAGGTCCATGATTCATACCCGATAAATACACTAACATTTTTACAGTAGGAATGTTCCAGTCTGAAACAATCTCAGAGCCTAATGTTACTGGATATTTAAGTAATAACAATTCCTCTGGCTTGCAAACATTCCATGTTAACTGAAAATCATGTTGCTTTGACTTCTCTTGGAGCTGGGTCAGGTCAACATGAATCTCCAGGTTGCTCAACAACTCTAATTCCTCACTATAAAATAATTTACTACTTTGGTATTATGACTAGTCTTTTACTAGTTTTGTAATAACACTCACATAACACCATGTGCCAGATAATGATCTTAGCATTATTTAAATAGTAACTCATTTAATACAACAACCTTATAAGGTAGCTACTATTATTATCATAATTTTTAAATGTGAAAACTGAGGCACAGGAAGATTAAGTAACTTGAAGCTAGGAAAAGGTAGAGCCCAGATTCAAACTGAGGTAGTTTGGCTCTAGAGTCCCTGTTTTTTCTTCTATATGCACTGTACCCTTCTGAGCTAGGCAGCTCTGGGGCCCTTTGGGACTGACTTTCTGAGCCCACAAAGCTGAAGTCAGACCCTGACCATGGTAACTGCAGCAAGACAAACACCACTTTGCTGAGTTTGCTTGCTTGTGTTTGGGAGCTGGTCTTCTGAAGTGCCTGGCTATCAGCCTTACACTTGGAGTTTAGACCCCATAGTCCTTCCTGAACTGACTAAAGAGAGGGTGGGTTATCTCTTGCATTCAAGATATTAAATGCACTGGCCGTCTGAGATTTCAGCTTTCCCTGCATTGGACCCAAAGTTTGCCCTAATCTAAACCAGAAATGCCCTCAGGTATGAAAACAAATCTGAGGCCTACAGTGAAATAGTTCTTCAGTCATATCCTGAATGGGAATTTACATTTCTTAGGTTTAGAAGTGATTATTCCATGTCCATGGAGAATCTCATCGCTTGAGTTTTTTTTCTGATGAAAAAAGAGGTGGCCAGTGGCCCAGTATTACATGTCCCTAAGAGATCTATAGAGAAATCATAGCTCAGAACACACATTGCTCATTCCTGTATAACTTTGACCCCGCTCCTATGACACATCCTGGGCTTTCTAAACAAGGTGAACTGTGAGTGAACCAGAAGGACTTCTTTTTTGCCTTTCTAGTTTAAGGCTGAATCTGAAAATAGACCTTCATTGCTCTTTCCTCAAAGCCCATAACCCATACTTGGCTTTACAGGTCTTACCACACTGATATAAAAAAGAAGCACAGATAGGTGAATTGCAAAAACCACAGAGCCATCCTGACTTTTTCTTCCCATCTCCAGGCCTCTCCAAGGCATGGACCCATCTCAAGGCAGGGCTCAGACCTATCCACCCAGCATCCTAGAAGAGAATGAAACTAGGGAAGCTCAGAACCAAGAGAAGCTGGACAGAACGAGATAACCCCAAAGAACCCCTCCTACCAAAACAAGGGCTCTTACCTTCTTCTAACCCCTGAAAGCTCCTACTCCTAACAACACTCCCTCAGAGTGTCCCCTCCAGTGCTCCTGGAGGGGAGTTTGAGATTGCGTTCAGTCAGGGTGGAGGTGGGAGAGAGTGGAGGGTGGGATGGCGCTTGAGCTTCCCTAGACATTGGCTTGAGCTGCAAACACCTTGTAAAAGGAGAATAAAACCATGCCTCGTCTTACCTGCTCTTGAAATTCACAGATGAGATAGGATACAGCATGTCCTGGGTGTGAAGAGCAGGAACTCTGGAGTCAAACTACCTCAATTTGAATCCTGCTCTACCATTTATTACCTGAGTGGCCTTGTACAAGTTGTTTAATCTCTAGGAGCCTCAGTTTCCTCATTTTTAAAATGGTGATCAAATATTAGCAGAGTTTAGAGTGGTACACATGTTGGGGGGGAGTATACCTGGTGATGGCACAGGTTACACAACTAGGCAAGTCCACTTACAGTTGGAGATTTCAATACTTTTCTCTCAGTAATCAGTACAAGTAAAGCAAAAATCATCAGTAAGGAAATAGGAGATCTAAACAACACCATCAACCAAATCGACCTGATTAACATTCACAGAACCATAAAACACTGTTCCCCATGACACAGACTATACAACTAGACTCTCCACCAGGCGATCTAATGCCACAGTTTTCAGAGGTTTCCTTTGTAACTAATTTCTAACTTGATTTAAAAAATGAAATTTTATATAATTACAGAACCAGTGTAATAATGATTCTTACTTTACAATGTATATAGCTCATCTCACTTTTTTTCTCCCATTCTGATAGTTCTCTCATATGTACATGATTTAGTCACCTTCTGCTTTTAAAACATGTGGTGTGAGGGACGTTTACCTAATTCAGTTTCTCTTCTGCCACTGCCCCTAGAACGTAGGCAGGCAATGGAAGATGGCACAAATGGAGCTGGCACGAATTTCCAAAAATATTTCTCTATATATTCTTATTTGACAATAATAATGACGTAGAAGATGAGGATGGGTCCTTGGCTATGTTGTCATACTATTGTTTGCTGTCATTTTACTTGGCTTCCACTGAACTGCTCTGGTCTCAGAAATCATCATCTGTTTCTTATTTCAGCAAAGTGGTATTAGGTGATGTAATAGTTAATTGTGTGGGACACCCAAGATTGCTTTCCCTACATACAAAAAATGCTTTTAGCACAAATTAAGAATAATGAGATAAAGCAGATTCTATACACAGGGGAAAAAATTAGAAACAAAACAACGATCAGTGAGAAGAGCATGAGACAGTGCAAGCAAATGAAATCTTTGCTGGGGTGGATGAATCATTGTCCTGATTTCCCCTAGGTTTTGCTTGCCTAGGCCCTCCTGCTGAGGTAGATGTGCTTTTGCAAGGCAGAATTGAAGGAGAGTAAATAAGAAGGTGGTTATTCACCTAGATCACCCCAGCACCCCACATGTCAGTTCAAGAAAATGCTAATGAAGAAAATTCTTTAAGTTTTTGGAATCAGAACCCAAATTACTATACTTTTAGAATTAAAAGAATTAGAATAGAGACAGCACCAGTAACTCATGCGATGAAACAGAAAAGGCCTGATGGAGATAATCTCGGCGCGTTAGGAAAACAACCTCAGGGCCCCTGCTGACAGGACACTTCTCCCAAGTACTATTAATTATAATGCGTTATTAGCTGACTGCAGGCAGCGGACAGACACCCTGTGCCTGTTTAACTAAAGTACAACAGCCACTCAGCTAGTGAGGCTTGTTCGGTCTTTAAAATTGTCTTAATCATTAGTGAATTAGTTAAATTGTAACATTAGGAGAGAAAAATAATCACCAGTGTCACTTGGGAACAAGTCAAAACTGGAACTGTTGTCAGAGGCTCTGAGTAGGGACATTCCTGACCGCGCAGATCGATAGGTGACAATCAGCAGAGCTCCAGATGAGTCAGCGTCATCCTTGCCTCCTTGGGGTTACATAACATCAACGAGATCTTTGTTAGGGTGTTGATTCCTGCTTCAGAGTGGGGTAGGTGTGTAAGACAGGGAGGGCAGGGCGGTCCACGGCTTTTACACTCAGTTCTCCACCATTCTGATACTGACGATGTGGTGAGCAGATTTTTTTTTTTTTAACTCATGTTCCTTTTAGTGCTCTTTTGGGTCCACTTCACTGATTATTAATGGCTCCACCCAAGAGGTCTGAAAATGATGCTGGAACTCAGGCAAGCCTCTTTGGCAGCTCTGGAAAGAGGTTTTGAGTGTTACATCAGAGACTGTAAAGAGAAGTTCAAATTGTGCTTTAGGATTATCTCTGGATTTTAATGATTGGCATGTTAATATTCTGCAACAAATCACTCAGGGTTAACAAAATAAACCCAGCTTAATCGGTTTGGTTTTGATTCATGTTTTGATGACTGACTATAGTCAGAAAACATGAGGCAAAATCTCTACTCAAGTGACATGAGAAGATAAGTTCATTGCCTTTTATTTTATACAATTTTTAAAAAACATTAAATTTACTTCTAAAATTTTACATGTAGAACACTTCCCTCTTTTAGGTATACAAACTTATAAGTTTAGATAGATATATAGTCCAGTAAACCACCACTACAATCAAGGTAACAGTTTATGTAGACTCTCTATAAATTGACTCCAACCCCTTGCAAAACTACTACTCTGATTTCTAGTACTATGCTTTTGCGTTTTAGATATCATATCAATGGAAACATAGATTATGTAGTCTTTTGAGTCTGGTTTTGATCATTTAGTCTAACACATTTGACATTTATTCATGTTATTACATTGTTAAATTAATTAAACAAGGATACCTAAGGACAGCCAATCACAAACAGCCAACTAGGCTTTCCCAAATAAGGCAGCTCAAATAGTTTGTGTAAACATTTCACCCCTAACTCCTGTTGTTTGAGCACTCTTAACCACTCCTATTTGGTGCTGTCTAATTTGAATTGATTTTTGCTCAAATACACTGTTAAAAATTTTAATATGCCTCAGTTTATTTTCTAACATGTATCTCAGTTATTCACTCTATTTTATTGCTGAGTAGTATTTTATACTTTATCCTTTCATCAGCAGAGCCATTTCTTTTTTTCTCACTACCTATTTCTGAAATTCCCCCCTCATTTAGTTTTATCCTATTATGAATATAATGTACATGCACAATAAAGAAAGTGTGGACCACGCACTCACACATACACACTAGCTGAAATCCTAGCACCCATGGTTAACCACTAACCACTGTTAAGATCTCTCTCGCCCTCCTCCTTCTCCCTCCCTTCCGGCCCCTTTTACTCTTTCAATCTCTCTTATATATCTAAAATATATTGTCTATATAGAATCTCATCCACTTTTTGCTCTGTAGCATTTTTCAGTTGTTTTACTATTTTAAATTTAAAATTCTGTGGTTATTTAATAATTTTTTACTTTTATAAAACAATGTATGTCTTTGATTTATCAGTAAAATAATAGTAAAGGCCCATATTAAATATATTTAAAAGAAATGACAATAGTTTTCTGCCTCATCCCTTCCTACTCATGACTCTCCTTATAGGTGACCACTTGAAAAGTTTTAAAATGGTTTCTTAAAGCTTTAATTTTGAAATTTTAATTCATATGTTATATTGTTCAGAGTCCCCACAGAAACAGATGGTCTACTGAAAAGGGGTGATAAAAGAAGTTTAAAGAAGAAACGATTTAAAAAGGAGGAGGCCAACTTAAGGAACCAGCAAGGGATGGTGAAGCACGTAGGACTAGTAGCAGTGCAAGTAACAATAGTAGGATACCCTTACCAACTCTAGGATAAAAGGGGCCACATTTGGGGGATCAGTGACCTGAACCCGGTAAGAACAGGATCCGTGGCCTTTGGTCGGGGAGGAGCCACTGCCCAGCCTTGGTGGGATGGACCTTGGTGGGATGGTAGAAGCAGAAGGAACCCATAGCTCACTATCTGCCTCTTTGTGTCCTCGCATGCCCCACCAGTGCATCCCGTTAAGCAAAACCAAGTGGAAGCAGAAGACCAGGAGACCAGATGTGGGCTGGAGAGACAGTCAGCCTTCTGAGGCACAGAGCAGTGTGGGAAGGGTGAACATGGATCTGTAGGGCACAGGAAAAATGATCAGGACATAGACTTACACTTTTATTGTTTGCCTTACAGATTTTGATTGTTGTATGTTGACAATTTACTATGATAAATAATAATTGAGTTCTTTTTCTCATTTTCTCACCTTTCCTCTCCACATATTTCATTATATAGTGCTATTATACATTTTATTTGAAAACCAGAATTGTAACACTCTCCAGTGTTTTACATAATTATATAAATAATTATTCACTGTCAAGCCAAGTAGTGTACTGACATTTCCTTTCTATGCCATTCCCCACCTTACTCTCTCCCTACGAATTCATAATTACCTCACATTTGCATTTGTTTAGTTTTTTATGTGTTTATCACTAATTTTTTCTAAATGTTCCTAATTATTCTTCATGTGCCCAAACATACCAGAGAATCTTTCAGTCTGTTTTTCTCCTGGAAACTTCTTTACCTTGCTTAAATCTGAATCAGTTGCTTTCTAGGCTCTGATACTAGCTTCCCATCGATGATTTTTGTCCTGAAACTTATCTTTCTATCTCCCCTTTTACTGAATTTAATTTCTTCCTCCCTTGTTTTTCTCCTGTTTAGAGTCCTTCTTCCATTTGTTTCATGAGAAAAGGTGCAGAAGAGGTAAGTTTGTTTTTGGGTTTGTATGTCTGGAAAGATTCCTAATTCTACTTTTACATTCATTTTGTAATATCTGAGAACAAAATTCTGAGCTGAAAATTATTTTCCTTTAGAAATTTGTAGGTATTGCTCCATGGTCTTTTAGCTTCCACAGTTGCTGTTCAGATATTACATGCTGCTTTGAATCCTGTTCCTTTGCATGTGGCCTGTCTTTTCTTCCTACATGCTTTCATATGTACTCTGAATGTCTGGTGTTCAGACATTTCATGATGAAATTTTGGGCTTTGTTCATTTATTGTGTTTGTTACACAATAAACTTTCAATCTCAAGTCTTGTTCCTCAGTTTAGCAAAATTCCAATATAATGTATCTTTGATATCTTTTTTCCCTCTGTTTTGATTTTTCCTTTCTTTTGAAATCCTAGTGTTTGGATGCTGGGCTGATCATCTAAGTTTCATTTCTATTCCCCTCCCCTAAACCCCCAGCATTAGTTTATGAATAATTTATGATAGCTGTTTTCAAATTTGGGCATGTTATCTCTTATTCATGGATAAAAATGTATGCTTTCATGCCCAGCAATGTGCCTGCAGTTGGGCACTAGGCCAGTTCTTTCCTCAACACCTATTTCATAATCATCCTCCCACTTTACTAAGGACAGATATAATGCTCATTTGATCCTAACTCTCACCATGGTACCTTGCCTTAGACTGTTAAAGTTTTAGAGGTGCCAAGCAAAGGGATATTTGGCAATATTTGACCTGGTAAGCTTACCTTAATTAAGGTGGCTTCTAAGAAATAGTATAATTTGGCCTAATATTTTGAATTCAGACATTGTAAAACAGGATAATGATAATTTTTGTTTAGCAGACCTTACCCATTTGTTTCCAAGTGCATTCCTCTTGAGGGAAAGAGCAGTAAATATAAAGAAAATATAGCATCTGTTAGAAATGCAGAAGGCAGACTAATGGCAGTATCCATTCCTCATCTATATTTACCTATGGAAGCACTGTCATTCAAATGTGAGATGGTTATCATAGGAATGAACATGAAGGTACTTATTGGAAGTGAAAAATTAAGTCAGATAGAAAGTAAGTCTCATTTGGAAAATTAGTTTGACAATGAGGACTAAATTTACCCATAAGATTATGACAGACATTTTCTATGAATCAAACAAGCCAACAAGCTAAATCTGAGCTCTGATGGTTTCATGTATATAGAGCATGAGATAAACTAGGAGAATTTTATTATATATGTGAAAATGCATAAAATTAATAATATGTCAATTTTCCCAATGCTTTCTGAGTATATCAGATTAAGCAAGTTGCCTCTCAGTGAAAGATTCAACAATAAAATTAATAGCCTTTTATTAAGTCTTAGTAAAGACTTTTTGGTATGCTGCCCAGAAACTAAGGGAGGGAATGATTGTAACAACTGGATAACAAATCCTTTCACAATACAAGTGTTTTGATTTCAACAAAATTGAGGGGCCCAATTGAGTTATTAGCTGATACATTATTAAAAATTACTGTGATGATTAATTTGTATGTGCTTTTTTGGCAATAACTTAGAAATTGGAATTGAATGACATTGATCCTTGCATTCCTATCTATTTATCTATGAGAATAAGATTTTCAGTAAGTTTATAACAAAAAGTAATAATAGAATTTATGCTGAAGGCTGTTTCACTTTAGTAGTAAGAAATATCCATCCATTAATATTTAAATTAATTGAAAAAAATAAACCCATACTTCTCATTGAGATGAATTTCTAAAGTAACTACTTTAATTTTATCAAAATTTGTAATACAGATGTTTTTTCATCAATTGTGTACTACTCATCATCATAAATGCTAACTCAGTCTAGAAAAAAAGGATAAACATTTTTTCCTTCGTTGTCAAAGGATATTTTTAAAAATTCAAATTTAAATTATAGATATTTTTGTTGCAGAAACTTAGAATCATCAAAAATATTTTAAGATATAAACTTATTATTACTTAGGATAAAATTTTTGAAAGGAATAGAATGAAAATATGAAAATACAAAAGAATGCAGTAAAATTTCTAACAGTTAAATATTATATAAATATATATTTATATTTTTTAGTAGTTATGGTGAGTACCAAATTAGCATTAAATTCCATTGGATAAATAGAGCACAGCAATTTTTAACATCAATATATACTGTATTTTGAACAAATTAAGATCTTTTGCAACTATTTAAACATTTGATAAAAATTTTAGATGTCAGCTTAAAATTTGATAACCACTAACTTATAGTTTGTTCTATTCTCTCCTTTGTACTATAACTATTTGTTTTCAAAGTGTATCCCCTTCATGAGAATACAGGTGATTGAGATTTGTGTCTTTCATAAAACTTAGCAAAGTGTCTTCTTTAGAATAGGAGCTCAATTAAATATTAACTAATTAAATTATTTTTATTTTCCTCAGAAGGAGTCATTCAACCTTCCACTGTTTGTTTGTTTTTTTCACCTAGCCTTCAGGTTAGATTTTTCTGCTACTTTAAATCAAAACAACTGCCTGATGAAAATAAAATTTGGGTTTAAAAAGTAACTCACATATTATCTTTCAAATGAGAATAGAAAAAATACCATGAGAAGGAAATGATTATATGAGTATATTGTAAACCAGTATGTTTTCTTAAATGTGATTGTTTCTTATATATAATAAAACAACACTAAGCATGTTGAAATATATTTATTATTATAAAACTACAGTGTATATGTACTCTAAACTAAAACCAGTTTCATTTCATGGTGATTCTTTCTATTGTGCACCAAATTAGAAGGCAATGGAAATACCAGCAGATGGATCAGAATTTCCTATCTCAAGGAAAGGCAATAAAGCTTTTCTTCTCAGTTCACTAATATAGAATTGTATAAAAAATTATATTTTTTACACTTCACTCAGCACCTTGGCTTAGGACAATGCAATCACAAGATATTGCTAGCATTGCTTTATTTGCTATATATCCAACAACCAGCTACTAATAAGGAATAGCTTATGTATGTACACTGGTTTACACACTTTGGTAATTTCTGAGAACTATCAAGAAGATCTTGTCCTATGTTTATAACAGGATTATAACCTTCTTGTTAAATTACATTTAAATATGATATATAGCATTTTATTTTGTACATAGTAGTATCCAAAGAAATATTACATATAGACCTCTTAAAAATAACATAACTTAGGCAAAAACAAATTTGAAAAATTCAATAAAAACTCTTACAACCTACTTAGAAATATCAAGTATGAGTTTAGGTATTAGCCTCAAATCTTTCCCGATTCTTACCATTCCCTTGCCTTTGTGAGATTGTTGCTTGAAGGAAATATTGTCTTGAGTTATAAAACTTCTTTTACTCAAAAGAAGAACTTAGAACTATCTTATATATGATAATTCCATATCCTAATAAATAGTATCTTTGTGCATAGTGATTCTAGGTAACATTTAGTGAGTACCCACTTTGTACCAGGCACTCTGCTTAGCACTTGATATTGAATTCCCACAGCAACTCTCTGAGGTAGGTATATTATAATATTATTGATCCCATTTTACAAGAGAAACCTCTAAATCAAAGTTTATAGGAAGCAAAAGATGCAAATGGGAACATTTATACCCTGGTCTTCCTGAACTCCTTATTAGATTGTAAACTCCTTGCAGAGGGGGCCTTCTGTGTCTCAGCATGCATTACAGTGCTGACCGTTCTGCAGTAAGAGGGGAGGCAGAGTTGAAGGAGACCCTTGTATGTCATTGGGCAACAGCAGATGTAGCAGATGAGTGGCCTGACCAATAAGTGTAATCATGCTTCGAACACACTAATAGAAAAATCAGATATGTGATTTTAGAGCATTAGAATATGAAAACACTTCCACAAAAATGATGGAGTACTATAAAAAAAAAAGTGTTCAAAGTCACATCTGATTTCCCTGGAACTAAATCTAATTAATTACTGTCAATTTCATTGTTTATTATGATGTATACCATTGAAGACCTTAGAGTTTTTTATTGTTTAGCTAGCTCCTCTGTCCTAGTATAAAGTGTTAACATCTTATTTCACTTCCACATTTCTTTTTAATTTACTTGTATCTCTGCAGGGAAAAAAGTTATGGAAGGGAAACAATGTAAGTTACTTAAATTTCTCTGAAGCAGAAAACTTCATGGTCTGAATGTCTGGTATTTGTGGGGCAGTCATAATAATTCATCAGTTTAAAAGTGGTCTTTTGGGTTCTTTATTAAACCTTTACTACTTTATTCTCTTAGTAAATGAGATCAGGAGAACTGATCTAATTAAATAATATTCATCACCTTAAAAATAAGTTTCTTTATCATTGCAATTTTGGGCTTATCAAAGGCCATCCACATCCCAAAGAAGACAAGAGCCATTTTCCTGCTCCTGCCCTATTCAGAGTCCCTACATATTTTTTTTTATAGTTCACAGCTTAGCACAAAGGTCTCCTGAACTATTTAAGCTCATTTTGACTATGTCCAGAAGTCCTAAGTGAAAAGAAGTATTTATCTCAAATTAGCCCAAAGGAAATAAAAATTAGTCAAAGTGAAAAGAAATAATTCATGTTGTTGGGGCTGCCAAATTACATAAAGGTAAACAATTTGACAAAAAGAAAAAAGAAAAAAAGTAAGTGTTGACTGTTTTTATGCACATTAAAGCAAATATAAAAAGGATTGAGTCGGTATTCCACTTGTGACAGAAACAACACGGAGATGCTGCTTTGTTCTCTGCTCAGCCTTTGGTACCCATCGGGACTGTATTTCTGTAGTTGCAAATTTGAGTGTAGGAGAAAGTCTGTTTAATCATCTGTGTATTTCCAATTTGCCTACATAGGTAAGAGCACTTGCACAGTTCCAGGCACGTAGGTGGTCCATGGTAAGTGTTAGCAATAGTAAGGGTTCAGCTCAGATAGCATTTGCATGCTGCTGAGACAGAGAGAAACATCAAAGGGGATGATTTAAATAGGGATTTTGGTCAAGTCTGAAATTGAGTATTCATGACTTTTCAGTGGCCAGCCTCAGGAATTCTCCAATCTTACCTTTTCAATCTGTTTTGAAACATAGTAATTCAGAAAATATTTCTTAATAAACAGAGCAATCTTTTACTACAAATTTCCTAAGTTAGGCTTCTCTAACTTACTGGGGTTTGAGGATATATACAATATACCCCACTTGTCACTGAGTATATTTTATATCACAGCTCAGAAAACCAGGTTGTGTTCAATTAAAAAGCAAAACAAAACATAGCTCAAAGGCTTGAACCTACAAGAAATTAACATGGGTTTATAATAGATGTAAATATTAACTGATAACCCATGCTATTTGACCAGGTAAAACCTTTTTGCTGTATATTCTTACAAAAACCATTTGGCCACCAAAGGAACTAATATGTTAGTTAGTTTGTTTGTTTTCTGAGTACTGAAAGATTTTGGTAAGCCAACTAAAAATAAAAGTTTCTCTTTACAAACATATTTTAGTATACTCAATAAACCATTCCACATGGAAATTATAAAAATAATTTTTTAAGCAAAAATCAAATTCTAATGCACAAGAGAAAACAGTGGAAGAAATGGAAGTTATCAATTTTTGGGGGGGTGGGAGGGGTAGTTCCCTGGCTGTGAATCAAGTCCAATCCATGGTGTTGAGAGCACCGAAGACTAGCCTCTACACCACCAGGGAACCCCCTTGAAAGTTATCAATTTTAACATGGACTTTACTGCCACTAGCCCTGTCTCTTTTCATATGAGCCCTGGGGTAAGAAAATTCCAACTTAGTCATATTTAAATATGTAAATATTAGTTGTACCTTCCAGTTTCTAACCACATACTTAATGAAGCAATAATATGATACATTGAAACTGCTTCGATTTAGAAGAACCTTATTATAAAGAGGAGAACTAGGGATATTAGAATGTCCTTGCCATTTTGTGTAGTAAAATGAGTTAGACTTTTTGGTTTACTTAATTACAGTCTTACCATAGAAAATAGATTCTGTAACTTAAATAAAATACTTTCTCTGGTAATATTTGATGATATTACTGATCAGAGCTCATAAAGGCTCTTTAAAAATAAAACAATAATTTAAGATGTAGATATAAAATTCTCAAAGCATTGTCAGTTAAAAACATGTCTTCCTTCTTCTGTTCATGTCAAAAAACAGGTTATCATTACACAGTCTCTGTAGGTTTAAGAAATTTCATTTGTACAGCAGCTTTTGGTGCTCGGGCTGAGCCACTTTTCTTTCGGAATTCTGCCGCAATTTCCTCAAAGGACTTCCCTTTGGTTTCCGGAACTTTGAAAAATGTAAACAGTGTAAAGGCTAAGACCACTCCAGCAAAGAGGAAAAACACATAAGGTCCACAGAATTTCTGCAGAGAGAACAAATACAGAGTTTCAATGAGCAGCTGTTGGACCCCACCTTCTGTTCAGTGAATTTACAGAATAGTAGGCTGCTTACCACCAAGTATGGGAAACACAGAGCTACAATGAAATTGCAGGTCCAGTTGCTGAATGCAGCTATCGCTAAGGCAGCAGGGCGTGGTCCTTGACTGAAAAATTCAGCCACCATGAACCAGGGGATGGGGCCTGGCCCAATTTCAAAGAAACTGACAAAGAGGAAGATGGCTGTCATGCTCACGTAACTCATCCAAGTTAAATTTTCCTGGGGAAAAAACAAAACAAAAGCAAAAGTAGAACTGGGATCCTTGGTTGCTGCTTCGTTTTGCTAAGTAGACTCTCGCTGAGTTCAACAGTGACATGGCTCTCTTCCGGATGTGTTTATGTTCAATGAAGCACAAGTTATTCTAGTTGAAGGCAAGTTTATTCTAGCCTTGAGTCTACCTTACATCTTTTGAGCCTCTGATATAGCAAACACTCTGGATTAGGATTTTATATGACTCTTAGTCATTTTTTTACCTGCGAAAGAGGCAAGATGAGGATCCAGTGACCTTCACTCCTACTAATAATACCAAGGTTGCTAGACAGGATGTATGTGACACAGTGGTTGAGGGTGCTGTGCTGGACAGGTCCAGATACATGCCCAAGGTCACACTGGCAGCCAGGTAGCAGAGCTAGCTAGTATTGGAACCAGTGTGGGGCTGACCCCAGAGCCTCTGCTCTGACCATGTTGCTACACTCCCTCCCTGGGTAACAAGTGCAATTTATTTGCAGATATTCAATCTTTAAACTCAAAAAAATGGGGAGTTCCCTGGTGGTGTAGAGGCTTAAGGCTTCTGCGCTGGCGCTGTCAACGCTGCGGCCTGGGTTCGCTTCCCAGCCAGGGAGCTACCCACATACAAATAAATAAATAAATAACGCAGAAAACTAGTTCTCTCTTTCTTTATATTTCTTCTTTGTATTATATGAGGTGGGACAGTTAATTTTACGAACTCATCCTAGACGAAGTGCTACATACCCCATTGCTGAGTATCTCTATGGTCACCTTCAAAGCACTCCCCTTGGGAAGCTATGCACCGATGCCAGCGCCTACGTAGTCCATACTTCAAAGCGATTTTGGAACTCTTTTTCTAGAATGGCCATCAGAGCTGTTGGTGTATCCATAACCTGACAATTGAATTTGCGAGCTTGCCACAGTGTGCTTACGTTGGCAGCGCTGTACAGAACAACTTGACAAGATTATGACACCTTATTGAAGTGTGTGTACCGTGCTGCCAATGTACACACACTATGGCAAGTTCACAAACTTTGTAGATTTTGGATATGATGACAGCTCTGATGGCCATTCCAGGAACAGAGTTCCAAAATTGCTTGGAAGGGTGGACTAGACGCTGGCATCGGTGCATACCTTCCCAAGGGGAGGACTTCGGAGGTGACGATAGTGATACTCAGCAGTGAGGGATGTAGCACTTTTTCTAGGAGGAGTTCATGAAATTAATTGTCCAACTTCATAGGCTGTTCCTCTGGCTTTATTTTATAAGTCATTCCTCAATGTTTTTGACATACAAGATACTTTAACCTGCAGCACAGAAGTCCTATCATGTGGTAACCAAAAATCTCAGTGCAGGCACCAACTCACCAGTAGCATAAGTCCCACGGACATGAAGATGGTACAGACAAACATCCCACTCATTCCAATTAGAAAGAGAGAGCGTCGTCCTGCCTTCTCCACAAGGAATACCTAGGAAAGTTTTAAGACATGTAGGCTGAATGCTTAAATAGTTTTTAGCAACAAAGTGATCATTTAAATTTATACAGCTGGATGTGGAACTGAGGAAGGCAGTGACTCTTGCCCAAGGTGACAGAGCTGTCTCAGTGACCAGAGGTCATTAACAAATATCTGCTTCATATAGTCATATAGATTTCAATAGGGCATTCCAGAGAAAGAGCCATAGTGTTACCACCTCTCTACAATTATCATTTTGAGTACAATAGTAAGAGACTGTCCGTCTTGGAGCTCTTCCAATAGATTTCCTGTATGTTTAAAATATGAAATTTCCACATAAAAATATGACATTATTTTCTCCTCTGGTATTTATCTTAAGTTATAATCACCAGGGTTTACGCACTGCAGACACCTGAAACAGTACAGCTGTTGAGGTGTCAACTCTTTTCATCCAACTTTCTCACTGCTAATAAAGTTGAATTATGACCACTCACTTGGCAACCTATGAAATTTGATCTCTGCCAAAATAATTGGTTCTTCATTTTTCTGGTGTGCCTAAATGTACCTAGTGCTGGGAATGAACTATGCATTTGAAAAGGTAAGCATTAAAGTGCTTTCTTATTCTAAGTCAGGAGATATGTCATTAATTCCTTTGGGTCTGCGGACCTTTGCATTAATGGTGAAGATTTACAATTAGCCAAGAACAGAGTTGGTTGGATAGAGTCACACCTAATCCTTGGAAGACTTCCAAGATTGGAGAGTCACACACACAAAAAACAACCTGTCATAATTTCTCATTTTGGTGAGTAAATTGGTTAGGCTCATAAATCTGTCAGTAGATCAATACCAATCTAATACCCTTAGTATATAGTGAACTCTGGCTCTGAAAATATATGGAACTATTGCTTTTGCCTACACTGAAAGCCCCTTTCATCTCAGAGGCATTTCATATCAGAGTTTCAAATCATTTCAGGATGATACACAAAGAGCCCACATTTACTGTTGAGAAGGAAGTTGGAATAACAAACCTTTCTCACATTCATAAAATTTCCCTCTATATTTTGACTCTTTAATTATGACTTTCAAAGCTGACTTGATGGCACCACGTGAAGCTACCAAGAAAATAAAAGCATTTCTTCAGGTACAAAGGCTTTTACTATGTCTGTTCTTTCTTTCCTTGAGCACTTACTACTAATAGGATAAAAACCTCTAAAACTACATGCCTTGAAAATTGAGTTGGATTCCCTTTTTGGAGCCAGCTGAGCACTCAGGGAAGAGTGTGACACAGAGTGAGACTTGGTCAGGGGCTGGAGATGTCTGCTTGACCATAACTCCCACCTGGCCCCAGTGTGTGTCCCATATCTCCTGGAAGCCTACTTAGAGTTTGGTAGCCAGGGCATATACCATATTTGCGTATCTTTATTTGAAAGGATGTGTGGAATTTTGTAACATTGGTTGACCTTGGGGAGAGAAATTGGATGACTGAAGGGCTATCTTTTTGGGTACTTTTTTTGAACTTTAAAAGAAACTTTCAAAAATATATATAATTAAAAAATGTAAATGTTATTTATAGTCCTGGAGTGTTATTTATAATTAGATGGCTGATTAGGGATTATTTTTTATTATGTCACTTGCTCAAAAACTTTCACAGAATAAAAGAATGAACTCTATAAAGGTGTATTCAAAATAATCAAGATTTTTCATAATAACTCCAACTCCAATGAGGTTAGCAAAAGGGAGATAAAAATGAAACTCTGTGGTAATTTCCCTCTAGGCACTCTTGAATTTGAGTTACCCAATTTTGATAAGTTGATGCTTTACGTAGCAGATCCTGTTACATATAAAATGTGTTAATCATAATCTCTATATTAGAAAAAGACACAGAAGTACGGTGTGTGAAAAATGTTGTCTCAGGAGATAGAAGAATGCAAATAGTCCCTTGGATTACACCCCAGTACTGGGCCTTCATTGATCCACAGTGGCCTTTTGGCTTGAACAGGCATTATCTCTGAAGGCATGTCTACAGAACCCCTGGTGTTCCCTTGTTATTTGTTCTTCCCCCACCTTCCAAAGTCTAGCACAGTTTCATGCGGTCTGGACAAAGCTGCCTTTTGACCTAGGTGGCCAGGCTATCGTTTGTTGACCACCCTAAGGTAATAGTTAAAATTCCATGTGCAGAGAATAAAAAACAAGTGACCAAAGTATATTGAGTACAGTTCTGTGACCAAAATTTGAACAGCATGAACTTTTTGAACATCCTG
Organism: Lyroderma lyra; assembly: GCA_004026885.1. NCBI lineage: Eukaryota > Metazoa > Chordata > Mammalia > Chiroptera > Megadermatidae > Lyroderma > Lyroderma lyra. Next base: position 180,119 of record PVJL010002673.1, read on the forward strand.
CATTCGAAGATTGAAATAAGCCCAATTACTCTCATTTTTGAGTGAGTTACATTAGTTGGGAAGTTTGGAGGATTTGTTGTTGTTGTTTAATTTTTTTAAATTTTATGTTGAATATTATTATTGTCAAGATACTGAATCATTCCTTATGTATTTGGTCTTAAGAGTATACGACCTCTTGCATTTGTTGGAAGGAACATTTTAAAAAAATTAACATTTGATATTAAAAAAAATTTCTAACATCACACCAGCATATTAACTTATATTGCCACTTCTATGTCATCCTCTCATAATATCTCACACTCAGATGCATCACCAGAGGCTGTGGCCTATGAACTTTTGTAAACTCTGCCCATTGGCCAAGTGTCATAGGAATTAGCTGAGTCTGTTTAGTTTGCTAGAGGCTTAGATATTTAATTGAAAGGACCACATTTAAATGTTTTTCCAAGACATCAGGATAAAAAAGAATGTCAACCATGGAAGGAGAGGAATCTAGGTATAAGACCTACATTGATACAAATGACAAACTGTTGGCTAATCCAAAGGGGCTTAAGTATAAAGCAAAGAAACAGAAACCCAGGTATTTACACAGGAGAAAGTCCTCTGTGTTCCCAAGTGAGTTACTGATTCACAAATGAGTGGCTAATAGCGTAGCTACTGACAGAGCCAGTGAGAACCAGAGAGAGCCAGATAACCTGCTCAGTTATACCCAATCTCAGAATGCCTTGGTTACCTACAGATAGGACGCTTCCTGTGACCCAGTGCATGTGGACAAGGAGTCACCAATCACTTCTAGATCACAAGAGTTTTTTAAACTCCCATTTCTGGATGGAGGAACAAGCAGAATCTGTCAGGCAATTTAACTTACAGAGAGAGCAGTGAAAACAGTGTTGATGGCACCAACTCCAATGGTTGCATAAACAGGTTGGCTGAGTCCAGCAGCCTGAAAAATACTGGTTGAGTAGTAGAAGATCTGAAAAGTAACAAGAGTTTAGTTTTAATCAAGTTTAGTTTAGCATGGATGGCCCTAAAGCAAGAACTATTTTAAGTTGTATATTTTTATTGGTTCCTCAGAACCACGGCCCCTAGAACGTCCTAAAGATTTCACCCCCTCTCTCCTTCCAGGGAAGGAGAGACCAGTTTTTCGTCAGTGTTGGAAACTTCTCATCACTTCAATGTTCTCCTTATATTTAGCTTATAACTCTAAATATACATCTTTTTATACTTAAAAAAATTAAAAACTTTTTTCCAAGTATAGAATACATACAAAAAAGTACACAGATCCTAAGTGTTCAGCTCAGTTAATCTTCACAAACTGACCACATTTGTATAACCAGTAGCCAGATCAGGAAATAAATCATTTCCTGCCTTCCAGGAGCTCCCTAGATACCATTATTTTTTCAAGGAAACTCTTCCAACTTCTACCGTCATAGATGAGTTTTGCTAGTCTTGTTTGTACTTGGTATAAATGAAACCACATGTGTGTATTACTTAGTATCTGGCTGCAACATTACCTTTGTGAAAATAATCTATATTGTTGTATTTGTATAGTATTTGTATTTAATTATCATTACTATAAAGTATTTTGTTGTATTAATATACCACAGTTTAGTTACCCATTCTACTAGTGATGGGTGTTAGGTAGTTGCCATTTAGGGCAATAATGAATAGTGCTGCGAGGAACATTCTAGTACAATCCTTTCCATGAAATATGTGTACGTTTACCCCCAGGAATGGGATTGCTGGCCAAGAGAGTACACTCAGCTTGGGTAGGTACTGCCGCTTTTCCAAAGAAGTTGTGTCAGTTCACACTTTCACCAGAGTGTATGAGAGTTTCAGTTGCTATTACATTTAATCCAAAATTTCCCACGAATTGCAGTGGAGATGAAGAAATCTGCTTCACAATCTCCCTAAAAGCTTTATTACTTAGTTACATTTTTACTTTTATAATAGTCTTCTAGGTCATTTTGTTCTGTGATCCTCTCTTAGTCCTTTTCCACATAACATGTCCTGTTGCTGGCACCTCTTTCTGCAGACAGGGCTGATGCAGGAGCACCGTGCAGTCTGTGTTCAGGGAGGAGTGGCTTACAGCGCATTGCACATGGTCCTACCATTTTTAGGCTGCCCCACAGCCTCAAGTTCAGTATTTCCTGGAGGCCTCTAAGTCAGGCACTGGGCTGGAAGCTAAACCAGGGAGGTTCAGAGAGACTAAGAATTGTGTCATTCAATGTACCAGCAGAGCTGAGCTAGGGGATAGCAATTTGGTTGCTGAGCCCCAAAGTTATAAGGTGTATTAGAGAAAAATGAGCATCAAGGACCCCTTAAAGAGGATGAAGACCACAGCTGAGCAGTATTCAGCTCGCAGAGTGAGGTTCGAGTCTCCTTTGGCTTGACCTCATAGAAATTACTTTCTTTGTTTCTCCCAAGTCTCTGCCCATCTACCAGTCATCCCCAGAGTGTTCCCAGTGGGCCTGGGTTTAGCTCACTATAGAGGAAGCCCAAATCACATTTTATTTGGTGTGGGGTGGGTAGTTCCCTGGCTGGGAATTGAACCCAGGCCACGGCCAAAGCCTAGCCACCATACTACCAGAGAGCTCGCCCAAACCATGTTTTTAACAGCAGTGAAAGGGCATAAGTGATTTTCTTTATCTAGTTTCTTATGACATAGTTAATTATTTTCTTCTAGTAGCTAATTGCCAGCAAAACAGTTTTAGTCTGCATAATGCAAGGATTACAACTCAAAACCTAAAAACTAGGAAGTTTTATACTCAGTACATTTTCAATCATGTGTTTTCTACCATCCTCACTCACCAACATATTCATTCACTCTGTTGTTTAGAGAAAGAGAGAGAGAGAGAGAGAGAGAGAGAGAGAGAGAGAGAGAGAGAGCGCTGTCTCCCCAAATAGAGTGGAAGTTTCTTGGATGGCAGGAAACTCCTTTGCACCTGACTATTTGATATACTTCATTTAAATAGATAGAGGAACCCAGTGGCTCTTTTTGCCTAAGCCATCATAAATCCTACATGTGATACGCACCTTTAGAAGACCCTTGCTATTTAGTTTTCTTTGGTATAATTATTCTTCTTTTACCTCTTTTGTATTTATTATGACTGTTGCTTTTTTACCCTTGTCTTGATTGTTGACATCTTTAAAAATCATAAGCTTATTTTAGAAAGCAGATGAGGTAAAACAATATTGTCACTCAGTATTTATTATAGTAAGATGTGATGTCAATGTCTTAAAATTTTTTTTTAACTATTTAAACTTATACTCTTTTCCTGCTCTATCTTAATTCACTTTACTCTTAAGAGTTGGGAGTGTTCTTAAACATACCCCATTGATTCCAGAAAACTGCTGAGCCATGTGCAGCATCAGTGCCACCAGAATGGGCTGTTGGTAGCTGGAATTGGTGAAGAGCTGAATAATGGAGACTTTCTGCTCACTTGATGCTTCTTCCCTTTCTTTTCTCATCTCAGTAATGTCTTTGGTGACATCAGCACCTCCTCTGAGTCTTTTCAAGTCTGTCCCCCAAAATAATTAGGTTTATAAATAAAAAACATTTATTTTTGTTATGTCAATAAGAGTTACAGTTATGCATAGCCATTTCTATTACTTAATAGTATGTGTGTTGAATATTACTTTTTTGAGAGGCGGTAGCTCCCTGGCTGGGAATCAAACCCAGGCCACAGTGTTGAGAGCGCTGAAGCCTAGCCACTACACCACCAGGGAACCCCTCGAAAATTACTTTTTGTTAAAGTAAATCCTGCTTTTTTATTTTAAAAAAAGTAGAACATTTATTAATAGCTTTATCTTATGACAAAGAAAACTACGATCCTCATTATTACAGAAGCATAATGCTAGAAAGGTCTTTTAGAAGCCTATGGTTGAGTCCAATACTTTGCACGTGGGCTTCCAATTTGGGCTCCAATGAATATTTCTAGGTGCAAATTGGCATGTATCAGTTATATTAAAGTGACCTTGCTCTTTTCTTTTTATGTGTAATCACCGACTTCATTTGGAAAGCACTAGTGCCAATGTCACGAGTAACCATTCATGTACACTGTTTCTCATCAGTTGATAGTTTCAAAACAATAAGTAGAAAGTAAAACCACCCATAGACTTACTTTTCTTTGCTTTGTCTTCCTCATCTAACTTGATGTAAAGATACCTGGGACTTTCTGGACAGAAGAAGAGTAGTAAGGACTGGAGGACAGCTGGCACAGCAGACAGACCCAGCAGGATGTGCCACAGCTCACTGTTGCCCAGGATGAATTCAAGGCCAACAATCTGAAAAGGTAGAGAGGAAGCACATTAATCACATTGAGTCTGCCTTCTGCTACCATTTGTTGAAAAAGCATATTGACTATTCAATAGCAATCACTGACAACTTTGACTCAAGTATGTACAAGATGGAAATTATTACTAGTGTGTTTTGCCTCACCTAAATTGGGGACTGTTGGTTTTACAAAGAATTCATTGTTTTTATTAACTCCTATGGGGCATTTAGGAGGGAATCAACCAGACTTTTTAAGAACATATTTAACACCTAAATATTTTTGGTGTTTGTTTAAAAAAACACACCAAAAATCATATATAACTTCAGGCATTTGTTAACATTTTTCTTCTTAGATTACCCAGAATTTGAATGGAATGGGGTTATATAGATAGGACAATTACTCTGATGAGAACCAGATCTGTGATTCTCATTGCAGTAGTTTACACTCTGGGTAGTCATAGGTTTGGGGTCCTGGGGACTCCAAACCTATGATGACAGGACAGAAGGGAAAGACAGACAGCTGAACAAGAGTGGTCATCATTTACATGTTACATTTCCAGGTAAGCTACTCAAAGAAAACTCAGGCAGCCAAAAATTTTGTTTCCTTTTCCTTTAAATCTAAATGGAATAATTTAATTCTAGAAAAGCTCTAGAAGTTCAAAACTTGGCTTCCAGGTCCCCTCCTGTGCCAATATCACTGCAACTCCAGGGGGAAAAGTAAGGAGTGGAGTAGGAAGAATTTAGCTTTGGGCTAAAAATCTTGCACCCCACACCACCTCCGCTACCACTGGTGGAACTGTTTTTGGTTTGTTCATTTGTTTGTTTGTTTTCTGTGTTGGTCTACAACACAGAGAATGGACAGTCAGGGAGGTAGAAGTTGGGTAAAAGAGAGGATGGGTGAAGTAGGGGCTAGGTGTTTTTACCTGACTAACAAGAATGCCTGTGACAACGGCCAGCTGGTGAAGTGTGCCAATAGCACCCCTGAGTGTGGTTGGAGCAATCTCACCAATGTACATTGGGACCAAGCCTGAGATGAGCCCTGCACAAAACATGAACGTAAATGTTAAAGTGAAACCAGAATTAATCAATAAATGTTAATTTGGTTTAAGTACAGTCGATATTCTGATTGAAAGTCCCCTCCTGAGTCTGTTGAAAGGAAGAATCCTTGTCCCCAGCCATAGACAGTTTATGCAAAGAATATTTGTTGGTAAGATTTCAAATAGTGTTTTAGTTGGATATGCAAATAGAAAGAAATGGTTAGTCAAGTATTTGGCAATGATTGATAGAATTCTTATTTAATTAAAAAAATCTATGTTAGTGCCGAGTTTACATCATAATGCCTATAAATGTCTTAAAGCACACATTAATAATATTTTTAAAGAAAATTATATTCTTAATCTAGATTCACAGATGAAAGGAAATTAGACTTTATCTATGCGAACGTCTTTACTTGATCAAAGTGAGAAGTGACTTACAAGCCCTATCTGAGTTTCCACAACGTGGAGGTGCCTTAAGATCACGTTAGAGGGAGGGGAGAAAGGGGAGGGGGTGGGAGAGGAGGGGGGGAAGCTAAATATAAGGTGATGGAAAGAGAACTCACATTAGGTGGTGAACTTATTATACATCAAGTTGACAATGCACTGTAGAATTGTATGCCTGAAACCTATGTAATCCTTGCTAACAGATGTCACCCCAATAAGTCTAACAATAAAAATGAATTAAAAAAAA
>PVJL010002674.1:0-51694 GCA_004026885.1 Lyroderma lyra
GCGGGCCCTCGGGGTGGGTGAAGTGCAGGTGCAGGAGCACACGCGGGCCCTCGGGGTGGATCCCGCGCAGCTGCAGGAGCACCCGCGGGCCCTCGGGGCGGTCCGGTGCAGCTTCAGGAGGACACGCGGGCCCTCGGGGTGGGTGAAGTGGAGGTGCAGGAGCACACGCGGGCCCTCAGGGCGGTCCGGTGCAGGTGCAGGAGCACACGCGGGCCCTCGGGGTGGGTGTGGTGCAGGTGCAGGAGCACCCGCGGGCCCTAGTGAACAGCGTTGTGAATTGTCCGCGTCACACACCTCCGACACAGCCCACCTAAAAACCACAGACTGAAGGGGGGACGATTTAGTCGGTTGTCCAGACAGCACCACTGCTAACTGTTGTGCGTCCTTCTCACAAAGAACATGAAATGTGTTGCTGAAATTTCTCAGGACAACCTGGTGGGGTGAGGGGCGCAGGTCCCCTCAGGCCTCTGGCTGCCTCTCCCCCAGGTCTTGGGCCAGTGCTCTCCGTGTGACCCAGGCCTAACTGTGCGTCACGTCCCCAGGGCCATCCGCCTGACACTGCCCCAGCTGGTGCTGCGAGGCTCCTATGACATGCAGGACCTGCTCACCCAGGCCAAGCTGAATGCCCTGCTGGACGCCGAGGCGAACCTGGACAAAATCAGCGACACCAGTGTCAGCGTCGGGCAGGTACCGTGCGGCCTGTGCTGTTGGTGCCTGACTTGGGTCTGTGTGTGCATGGGGTGGCAGGTGAAGATTGTAGGGACACAGAGGAACCTTCAGGGACATGGGGTAGGGCAGGAGGGAGAGGAGGGCATGGCCAGGTGGGTGGGCAGCCAGGGAGGGAGGAAAGGGACCAGAGCTTTCTGGGGCTTTCCAGAGACAGGTGGAGAGTAGCAAACTTCTCCCCACCCCATCCTGTGGCTCTGCCCAGCCCGGGCCGGCCAGGGGTCCTCCCCAGGTCCTATAGCAGGGTCAGGACTCAGATCGGGAGAGGAAGTGCCCCCAAACTCAGGGCCAGCCCTGACAAACAGTTCAGTGGACAGTCAGTGCCACTGTCGCGTGGGACAATGCACCTCAGTGAAGAGGAGGGGCCTGGATGCTCTGGGCTCTGTGCTCAGTGCTGGGGACAAATGGGGTCACTCCCAGCCCTGGCCTCAGACACCACCGGAGGTGGGGCATGAGCCCTGAGTGCTAAATGAGGCCACTGGGGGGTGGGCAGGGGGGTAGCAAGGTGCACGGTGGAGCCTGACGGACGCTTTGGGGAGGAGCCATCATGTGAGGGCTGTGAGGATGAGCAGGCTCTGGGCCCCCATCGTCACCCCAGTGCCTGCTGCTTCCAGGTGCTCAACAGCATCCTCTTTGAACTCAAAGCCGATGGGGGACAGCAGCCCACCGAGTCTGCCCAGCAGCCGGCAGGACCCGAGGCCTTGGAGGTGACCCTCAACAGCCCGTTCCTGTTTGCCGTCTATGAGCAAAACTCCACCGCCCTCCACTTCCTGGGCCGCGTGGCCAACCCGCTGAGCGGTGTGGGGCCCGGCCACCACGGGTGAGGGCAGGAGCACAGAGCAGCGCTCGTCGGTCACCGCTGTCGCCCACCTCTTCTTGGAGCCGGGAAGAAGCTGTTTCTCCGGGTCAGCGCGGCCGTGTCTAATGAGCAGCAGCAGCTGGCCCCCGGGGTCTAAGGGTTACCTTGGGGATCGTGGGGGGATGAGGACCAGCCTTTGGCATGGGACGGCTGTTCTGGAAAGAGTTCGCACAGGCCAACATGTCTGTGGAGCCAAAAATTGCTTCCTCTTTAATTGAGAGCAGACACCGGGCGTTAAAATTAAATGCACGTTCTCCTCTGCCCTGGGTGGGCCGTTAGCTGGCGGGACGTGAGCCTCCGACCTGCGTGCGGACCTGTATCGTCCGTTTTCCATTTTCCTTTCCCATAATACTTGCGATTTTTGCAAACACAAGCATCCGAATGTATGTGAGAATGTCACAAGGATCGTGCCCGATTATCCTGTTATTAATCAATGTCTTGCATCAAAAAGAAAAACAGAAAAATTCTGCTTTTCACTTAGCAGCGAAGCCCATTTTGCCCCTGAGCCGACAGGCTGCACAAACGGAGGCGGCATGGCTGGCTGTGAGCCGCCACGCGGAGACGTGGGGGGGGTTTCTCCAGACCCTCCCCACGAAGCAGCAGTGAGTGTGCCAGACGGGCAGGCGTGGCGGGGCCCGGGGCCCCCAGGCAGCTGGCAGCAGGAGGGGGGGGGGTTTTGCTTGTAGCGGGCAGATGGGCACCCCCTCCTTCCAGGAACACGGGGTGACCCTGTCACGGACATTGTGGCCGGGGAGCAGAAGGAAGTCTTTGCACTTGCACATTCTGGCTGTCCCCTTTGGGGGCCAAGGCCCCCAGCGTCTACACCTCGGGCAAACCTGAGGAGGGGGTGGGCGCCAGGCAGGCCCATGCTGCTGACGGGCAGACAGCACTTTTTCCCTGCACCCCAAGAGCTGAGGAGTAGGGGACAACAGGGAGGGGCTGGGGAGCATCTGGCGGGATGGGGATGGGTGCTTCCAGAGGTGACCAAGTTCTTGTCCGTCCTTGTTGCACGGGCTTAGGCAGGACACATGTCCTGCTGTTACGGTGACTGCCCTGTGTCCTTGTGCCCAGGCCTCGCTGGGCCTCTGCTGGGCCATCGTAGCCACCTTCCAAGGGGCGTAGGACTGCTCTGAGGCCCACACCTGCACAGAACAGCAATGACACCCCCCACACCTCAGCTTGTCCCCTCACATTCCCAAGCGCCCCTCTAGTCTGGAACGCACCTCTCTAGCTTTGGTGTTGAGGGGCACAGCGGGCCCCTCCCACCTATGTGGGTGTGACGGGGTCCTATGAGGCTTGTGCTGGGCTGTGCCAGGCTCATGAGAGGACAGCATGGAGTGCTCAGGGGCATGGGGCCCAGAGAGGGAGGAGCTGGCAGGAAGCCCAGCTCTGACACTTGCTGCTGTGTGACCCAGAGCAAGTTGCTTCACCCCTCTGGGCCCTTATGTATGAAATGGCAGATGCTGAAATAAGAAAATGCAGAGTACCCACCAGTACAGCAGTGGCACTCAGCCCATAACAGGAGCATGACCTCCGTCCTGCAGGTCCTGTTCTAGAAGGTACCACAGCAATGACGGTGTTCACGGGGCCCCCAGGCCTCCCAGGCCCTAATCCTTCGTGCCGCACAGGGGGCTTTGCTGGTGGGATTCAGGGAAAGACCTTGGGGTGTGGACATGGCCCCAGGTTATCTGGTGCGATATCGAGTTGTGTGAGAGGAAGGCAGAGGAGGATGGAACATCCAAGAGGACAAAGGTGACATGAGGTTGGAAATGGAGAGGAATGGGACGTGCGGCCGCTGGCCTAGAAATGCGGGCCGCCCAGGCCGCTGGGAAGGCGAGGAGACGTCCCGGGGCCTCCGGCACCGTGGACTTAGGAGTTCCCGGGTGGATGAGGCTCCTTTGGTCAGAGCCACACCCAGGGCCGTCTCCGTCCTGATCTCTAAAGCAGCTGCCCACGGAATCAGTGTCAACACGTGCTGACTGTGGGGAGTGCAGCCGCTGTCCCACCCCCGGCACATGCCTTCCTTCATTAGACAAATATCCGGAGGTGCCAGCTCAGAGCTGGCTTTGCGTGCGGGGACAGCAGGGAGCCACTTGCGATACCATCCTGTGGTCGACACGAGATAGCACTGCCATGGGGAAGCTAGAAGGAGGAAACATTTGTGTCTTTAATTTCATTTTAAAAAGCAGCTGGCAATAGGCTACCGGGTCCCCTGCCCAGCCTGGCTGTTGCTAGGAGTGAAATGTCGTCCACCACAACAGCTGTAATGCTCCAGGACGCTTTTATACGCAGGGAGTTGGCTCAGGGCGTTACAAGGATACGGACTACCGACACTTCGCAGGTTACTGGACACAGAAATATTAATTCTGGGGTTTGTTTCCCGTAAACGTTCCTCACGGCATTCTGCGTCATCCTGGACCGCTGCGTGCGTGCCCGGCAGACAAGGCCACGAGTCGGCAGCCGTGAGCGCGGCCAGCCCGATTCCGGTGGGCTCGCGACCTGGGGCGATGGCGGTCAGGGGACGCTCCCCTGGTCTACTGGGGAAGGCCGTCGGACCCCAAACCCTTCCCTGACTTGAGAAAACAAGGATTTTTGTTTGTTGCTCATTTGGCAGCAAAAACCCAATCAGAACAGACATGAGGCTCTTCCCAATCTTTGCCTCAAAGACGTTCACAGTGCGGACAGCCGTAAATGTGGGGCACCAAGACACAAGTGCCACCGGCAACAAGGCAGTGGGACAGAGCCCCCGGGGGGGCGTCACATGGCACGCAACCTAGAAACCACATCACTTTATTAAAATCTGAAAACTTGTGACCATGACACGTGTGCTGAAAGTCTGGGACAACAGATTGTGGATTCAAACCTCCCTCACGGGACTTTTCTCCTCGTGGACTTCATTTTCTAAAGTAGTCAGGCCCGTGGCCAACCCGAACAGAAAGGAGAGCCCGCGTGCCCCGGCCCCAGGCCGACACAGGCACCCCACTGCCAGCACGCCTACCAGAGGTAATGTGTGCTGTCATCAGCAATGCTACACGGACCCGTCATCGTCCCCCAGAGTCTGTCACTTACATTAGGGTCACTCTGGGTGGCGTCCATTCTATGGGTTTGGACGAATGTCCAATGACATGTATCTACCATTACAGTCCCCTGTGCCCCACCTATTTATCTCCCTCCCCCTCCCCCCTGCAGCCACTGACCCTTTTACTGTCCCCATAGCGTTTCCTTTTCCCGGATGTCATAGAGTTGGAACCACACAGCAGGCAGCCTTTTCAGACTGGCTTTTTTCACGTATAAAGTGCATTGAAGGTTCCTCTGTGTCTTTTCATGGCTTCATCTCATTTCTTTTTAGTATTGAATAATAATCCACCGTCTGGATGGATCACAATTTATTTGTCCACTTTCCTACTGAAGGGCATGTTGGTCACTTCCAATTTGGGGGTAACTATGAGTAAAGCTGTGTAAACATCGTGCAGGGTTTTGTGTGGACACGAGTTCCTCATGTGATTGTCATGGTTACAGAATGAGCAGAGACAAACTGTGTGTGTTGAACATCAGTGACTGCATCACTTCAAGAACAGGGGTCTCGAGGCCCATCCACGTTCCTGCATTCAGGTGGCCCCACTCTTTCATTACGGTACCAGAAGGAGTTGGACTGTCTGGGGCTTGCTTTTATGTTTTGTTAGCTGGGTCCACACCAGCCTGTCAAGGCTAATTTGGCTCCCCTATGGAGGCCGTGTCCTTCTGAGGACTTTACTCGTGGCCCGTGTCAGAGCCTGTCCCTTCCGGCTGGCCAGAACACATGCTATTTCCAGGCCCTTGGAGCTCTGAGGCTTGTCCTGCCCACTCCTATCTAGGGTCCCCTCCTGGCCCTGAGAGCATCCTCACTCTGGCGCTGAGCAGCACTCAGCTACAGAGACCGATCCCTCTTCTCTGTTACTCTGCTCCCCAACTCCAAAGTGTCACAAGTCAGGGCATCAGCCAGGCTCTGCGTCCTCCAAAATGCTGGGCAATCAGGAGACTCGCCTGGCCTGTGTCCCTTCTCTCTGAGACCCAGGCCATATTGTCCAATGTCTGAACAGTGCAGTTTTGTACATTTGTCTGGCTTTGAAGCTGTTTAAAGTGGGAGAATGAATTGGGTCCTCGTGACTCCATCAGGCTGGGTCACACAAGAAATGTCAATAATCAGAATGCCATCTCAAAGGTTAACAATACATTTGAGCTCAACATTAAGGAGACCTAAGAAAAGATGAGACTCCTGACTGATCTGAAATTCAATCTGGCTGTGAAAACTGAGAGCAGGTGGAACGGGGAGGCATCTCTGAAGTCAAATGAAGGGGGCGCGTTGTCACTCGGTATTCACAGATCTTTGCCGCCGTCCAGCGTGATGCTCAGTGGCCAATCAGGACAGGCAGGGTCCTTTAAGGGCAACTGGGGCGCAGGCATGTCTCAACTGACAGTGTTTCCTTTAGAGCTGCTGCAACCGAGTGTGATGGGGACAGGCTTGGTCTCACGGAGGGTGAAACCTTCGTCTGCAGTGCTGCGTCGCTGACTAGGAGAAACCTCTCAGGTGCATGAAGGTGCCACGAACAGTGAAAATAAACAGTGCCTGGAAATAAGAACCTCAAAGGGTCTTGCTGAAGAACCTGACATTTAACATTGGAAGTTTGTCACCATTCTTGAGTCCTGAAACATGAACACAGCACGCCAGGCTTTGCATCCTCATGAACAAGGTCATGTCGGTGCCAATTCTGCACCAACAGAGGGCTCCTGTCCTTGGCATAGAGAAACTCCTAGAACCTGTTCACCTGAAAACAAAGGCCTTTCAGGGTGAGCGGCAACAGCGCTTCCTGAGATCAGTGAGAACCGCTATTCAGGATCCAGCAATTCAGGCAGAAACCCAAACAGTGTTCCAAACAGGAGACCAAGGCAAGGGCTATTTATAAGTGAAAGGACAATGACATCCACAGAAGGAAGGCGTTGGCATTGGTGTAGACAAGCCAACACAGTGTTACTGATTCTAAACAATTTTCAGTCCTGGAGTCCTATCTGCTTTCTTGTTATCTTTGCAGACGGTTCTTTGGGGCACAGGGCTGCTTAGGCCCCGTGCAGAGGTTATTTTGTCTGTTTTTAACATCCCAAAGGTCTGAGGCATCATTAGACTGGGAGGCAGGCCCTCCGGGAGGGCAGCTCTTGCTGCATTTTAAGGGGGCTGGCTCTGTTTACATTATTGTCTACAAATGCAAAGGAAAGCCAGCATTTACCTCCTGCCTCACGGAATTCCTAAGCCACCTACCTGCTTTTGTCCCATCTGGAGAGACATGAAGACACAGGGCAGCCCTTTCCACAGGCTGGATCTGTGACTGCGCTTCTCCTATGGGCAACTCCATAGAGCAGTTCTTGGGAGCTGCGAGGAATTATTAGAAAGACCCCCACAGCGGGCTGAGCTGTGTGTCTAAAAACGCTCCGGAATCCATGTTCTTCTCTCCTTTCTGGGCACAGCTCGCCGTGGGGCTGTTCCCTCGGGCGCTGCAGCGAAGGCAAGGGCCACCCAGGCAGCAGTGTGGCCACCCCCACGGGGCCCTTCACGCATTCCCTGTTCTGATTGGCTGCAGCCAAGGGGCAGGGGACTGTGTCTACATTCTAACCTCGGAAGCTATGCGTGAGACCTTATTTAGAAAAATGATCTTCGCAGACGTAACAGTTAGGGATCTCAGGACAGAGCACCCGGATTACCCAGGTGGGTTCCATATGCCTCGGAGGAGAAGAGGTGAGAGGAGGCCGGCCGTGTGCAGATGGAGGCAGAGATGGGTGGCGTGTGGACTTCAGCACAGAGACGCCTGGAGCCCTGGGGCGGCAGCCCTGCCCACACCCTGACCTTCTGCCTCCAGAACCCCAAGAGGAAAAATGTCTGTTGTTTAAGCCACATTCGTGGTAATCTGTTAAGCCAGCCCTAGGAAACTAGCACAGGGAATCACTTAGTCCTGGTGAACGTGGGAGCCTCAGGACGGCCCCAGACTGCAGCAACCCGAGTCCCCCAGAAATGTATGGTGGCCCACCCGCTCCGGGACTGCACCCCGGCGCCAGAGGACTGCTCTTGCAGGAAATACACTCCTGCTGTGCTTCTGACCTTTTTTGATTCTGTTAAAAATTTTTTCAAATTATAGTTTTGCAGTTAAAAAGAAGATCTACTTCATCTTTAAATTACTCAATGAGGATTCTCCAAAGCAAAAGGAATGCCATGTGTTAAATAAAGGAGACATTCTGGGGAAGCCAGACAAACCAACCTTCTGGAACATGTTTCTTCAGCCCAGAAACAGACACTGTGACATCAAGGACATTCCTGTTGTGAAACAAGTTTGGGACTGCAGCCTTGCTGAATGCAGGCTGAGCCTGGAGATGGGTGGGAGCCCAGGAAATCAGCACACTGGGTTCCAGTCCTGGGTGATCAGCCCCTCCTCCCCGCTGCTCCTAGGAGGGAGAACCAGCTGGTGGTGAATAAACCGGGCTCTGAAACTGCCCTTGCCTGGGTGTAAGTTCTACTGGTTGGTCATTGAAATGACTTCATTTCTGTCTGTTTCCTCATCTGCAAAATGGGACTAGGCCAGAATGGGAGAGGGCTAATGGATTATGCCCCTCTCCTGCCCTGTGTTTTGAAACAAATGAGAGAGGCAATGCAGTCAGGGAGGTGGGGACATCTGTTACTAAGGCTGGGCTGGACAGGTCCCCTGGCAAGGCAGGAACAACAGGCCTTTTGAAGGTCCGGGCCAGCTGAGAGGTTCACACTGGCCAGAGCCCATGGGGCAGGCTGACTTGGGGCAGGAGGCCCCTCTGGGTGTCTTCCTTCAGCTCCCTTCAGGCCTGGGCCAGGTGTGTGTGCAGCTTCAGGAAGGCACAACCTCCACAGGTCACCCAGCCCGGGAGACCTGCAGGCAGCAGGACAGATGTGGGTTGCAGCAGGACAGACGTGGGTTGCAGCAGGAGAGACGCGAGTTGCAGCTGGCCTCTGCAGTGCGTGCTTACCCGGGGTGCCGGTTGGCCTGCGCTCCCATCCACAGCCGCCCCTCTGGTGCACCAGATGCCAGTTCCCCCGGCTGAGGGAGGTCAGAGCCCTCTAATAAACCCCTCCCACCGTCCCCCTCACATGGCTCTGGTTCTGACCTGACTTCCCAGTACTAACTCTAGTCACCAAAGCCCAGAGGTGAGCCTCCACGGCTCAGACCGGAGTGCGTGTGGTCCACAGAAGGCTGAGTGGGAGCTGCCTCCAGAGTGGGGGCTGCCTCCATCATGTGCCCACAATGCTGCTTCCACAGCTTTTCCCAGGGTTCCGCTCACGGTCCTTTGCTTGAGCCACACTGCACTACTGCCCTAGGCAAACTTCCTGCGAACCACACATCCGTGGCTTTTTTCTTTTCCTTTCTCTCCCATAGCTGACTTCAGAACAAAGAGGAGGCTGGGATGCAGAGAAATGCACAGCTAGGGGCCTCAGCACACATGCCTTCCAGCGAGCAGAGAAGGCAGATGCCACCCATAAGCACAAAGGCTCACAGGCACGTGTCTGTGTGCCAGTTACCAAGCCAACCGCGAGCTCAGGACACCTGTCACCAGCACTCCCACCTTGCCGCCTCCCCACAACCAGGACTAGCTGGCCAGGAAGAGCAGGACCTGCTGGCTTCCACAGGCAGGTGCGTTTGTCACCCCTCCATGAGAGAACTCCACAAGTCTAAAGGGGGCTGCTAGGGTGGACAGGACCCTCCCAAGGGGTACAAGAGGGAGGCACTGGGCCAAAAGGACATGTGTCATCAGAGGGCACGAGTGAGGCAGGGTACCACTCTCGTGCTGAATTCACCAAGAACAGGCACGCACACTTGGTGGGCACTCCTTTTATTCAGAAAATAAATCCTCACGGCTGGTTCTGGCTCCCAGTGGAGGTCTGGGTGAGGAGCTCGGCCGGAAGCACTGTCTTAAACGCCGAGCGGGAGAACCAGCGCTTTACAGCCTTTTAGAGTGTCAGTACGCGTGTACGTGGCGCCTCAGACAAGGGCGCTGCGCACGCCGTGGTCACTGCAGGCAGCGGCCTCCAGCTGCAGGACCAGGGAGAACACTTTATATTCGTACATTTACAGTTACTTTAATATTTTAGAAATCAGCTCTTCCTCACTAAGATTTACAATAAAAATAAAATAATTTGTTCTGTAAACTATAGTAGAAAGTTTCAAATATCTTAAAAACTATCTTCCATACAACGGAAAAAGGGTTTTGTGTCCTTTTTGGGTGAAAGAAGACCCAAATGTGCGGGCGGGCTGCATTGGCATGTTGCTGGAAACCGGTGGCAGCACTTCTTTGCTATCCAGGCTGAGGCTGGGTGACAGAACAGAGCCACCTTCTTCCCGTGGGGCTCGCGGTCCAACTTTCCTGTCCCCTCAGCGCCCCTGAGATGCCTAAGGCTGCTCAGCCGTTGCCTGGTCCTTGGCGGCAGCAACGAGCTCGGCGAGAGCTGGGAAGCTTTTGATGTCCTTTGTCTGCAGGCCCATCTTTTGTATCTGCAAAGGCCAAGAGGACAATTAAGTTACTGTGATTTAAACTGAATGTGGAAAAAAAAAAGGACCCTGATAAAATATAAAACAAAACATCCAACCCCATGCTCTACTAAAAAACAAAACAAAGTTCCTCAGACTGGTGGAATATTGTCTGCTTTTGGACCAAGTTCTGCGCTCCTGCGTGGGGTCAAACACTTGGCATTCTAAGACGCCAGTATGTTAATTTATCTCGGTCCATCAGACCAGAACTGAACACAGTAAGAGCCTCTTCTGTGGACTGGAAAATAAATTCCCACGAGATCTGATTAACTGAAAACACTTTGGCATAGCAACTGCTGGGGATGACTTGGGAACTGAGGCTCAGAACACGGTGTTCTCTTTCGTGTGACAACAAAACACACACACAGGCACGCACAGCAGTATCTGGAAAAATCCACAGCGAGCGCTCAGTATCTGCGAGGGCGCTGTGGGTGGCTCTGGGGACTGGGACGAGCACTGCCTTTTCTTTTGCTTTCCCCCACCCTCCCTCCCATCCCACTCTTTCTTTTTTTTGCTTATTTTTCTTCATGTTTTTATACAAACTTTAAGATTCTTTTGGGAAATAAAGAAATGCAATAGACTTTTGCCTAGATATAGTTCTAAATTCCTCTCAAAATAGATAAATTTAGACTTTCAGTGACAACTCTGATGTATAAAAGCAGGTTTTCAGTGAACCAGAAAACCAAGCATCTTCTGATGGAAATGTTATGATTTTCTCTTTCCTCTAGCAAAAAGGCCTTCCCTGAGGAGCTACCACGATAAAGAAAACGTAAACAGTGTACAAGGACATTTTCTGAGTGACTACACATCTTAGGATACTCAAGGAAGTCACCTCAGTGACTCAGGATGGAAGGCCGTGTGTGTAATCCGTACCTGCCTGAGTGACAACACGCACCTTAGTGTGTCTGTGTGCCAACACGCCAAGCTCTGTGTCTCACAGAGAACTTCTAAGCCCGGGCAGGGGAGCGAGGGAGCCGAGCTCAGAGGGATTCTCATGTGCCATCCTATGGACTCGGTGTGCTGATGCTTTTCTAGTTACCCTGAGCCAAACCAACCAATATTTCAGAAGACGCTGACTCAGCACTGAGGATGCAGCCAGCACTGTCCCCACCCGGGGGACACCCACTCCAGCGGGCTGCGCAGACACGAGCACCAGCAACCAAGCACCGGTCAGCTGCACCTAAGATTCTCCCCCTGGATTTCAGAAAGGCAATTTTCAGTATTCTTCTCTCTGCTCTCGCAGTTCCCAGGTACAAAGCCTTCACCTTCAAGAACCTGGGTGCCCTGACCCCTTTGGCTAGTACTGGGGATGGGCCTGCTCGGCAGCATCTCCGGACTCAGGTGAACCACCAGGGACCTTCAGAATGAGGGTCAGTCCCGGAGTGACGATGGCTCCCGGTTACCTGCTCTCCTAAGTACTCAACATCCATGGCCAGCTGCAGCCTGATTTTGTCGTCGTCACTCATGCCACCACCGGACCCACCGGGGTTGGTGGGGGTGGTTTTTCGGGCTTGTTTGAGCCTTTTCAAGCTCTCCTCCATCTTCCTCACGGCGTGCAGGACATCGGACACGGTGCCATAGTACCTAGGGCACAAGACAAGGCGACTGCTGAAACAGGTGTTTGAGGGTAATGCCAACTACAACTAAGTGGGTTTCTGGACCAATACAAAGAGATTTTTAAGATAAAAATTCACTTCCAATTAAAAAAATCAGCCATGGTAAATATTTCATGTTTCTTAAGATTGAAAACAAAACAGGGTCTTGACTCTCTAGCACTGCATTCCCTGAGAACCCAAGGAACATGCACACGGACTGTGTAACACTGCAGTCCTGGCACTCAGAGAACAGCACGGGCCCAAGTGTCCTTCCTACGTCGAGGGGGAACACCTGTAGCTCTTTCCGCAAATGAAAGGTGATGAGCTCATTTGCAATCAGTTCTTGGCACAGTTCACCTTTTAAAGAGTGAAAGCACTTCAAAATTTTCAATAAAACCGATTGTCTTCAAGACATTCTCAATACACTATCCACATTATAAATGAGTTACATTTAAAAACTGTTTACAAGCCAATTACTTGGCATTTAAAATACATCTACCCATAAAAACAATATAATTCATTTTAATGTTCCAAATTAACCCATAAATGCTGCTTAACTCATAAGTAATTGAAATGAATGCTATAGTAATTATTAATAAATTAATAATTAAACAGAATTCAACATTAAAACTGAATGTACTCTTTGACATAATTCAATGGTAGCATTTTAGGAAAAGAAGATTGAATTAGAAATGAACAGACATTGAACCACAGTGATTCTGAAGACATCCTCCTATTTTCCAGGGTTGTAGGGATTTAGACACCAATCCTCTATCAGATGTAATTATATTTTCCCTTCCTTGGTTAGGATGGACCCCCGCCGCCACCACCACTGTAAGTCCTTTTGATTACCTGACAAAGATTAGAGCCATTTTGGACTGAGAGAGCCAGGAGTGAAAAGATCTTAAAGGACAACACGTAGCAGGACTTGTAGAATGATGCCTGCATGACATGGCATCAAGGACAGTAAAAGGCATGTGTGCCCAAGGGGAATGGAATATGCCTGAATCCCCGAAAGGTGTATGCCTGGGAGATGCCAGGACCCGTGCAGACCCCAGCGGCTGGCTGCGGTCCGGGTAGAGCCGTGGGTGGGGTGGGAGGAGTGGGCACAGCTCAACCATCCACACGGATGGGAGGGGTTGCATGCCTCCCCGACTTGTCCAGCGACTTGACGTTCTGAGCACCCTGTGTACATGCCACCCTCTGACGGTCTCAGGGGTCTCTGACTCAGGGCATTTCTAAGACAGTCCACCAGAGTCTACCTTTAGGTTACTTACTTCTGAGTGCTCTCGGAGAGAGCGCCTTCTAACCACTGCTGAACTGTCGCTTGTTTGAGCTTATCCTTGTGCCCCCGCTGGAGCTGGTACAACGGCTTCAGGGCACTGTCCACATAAGAGGAAGCTGTCGTTGGCACCTCCTGGAACAATGTGGGGGTGAGAGACGCATAGAAAAAAAGAAGAAAAGAAAGAAGCTCAAGTTCAAAGGGATGCTAGCAACGTGCCAGCTGTGAGGCCTGTGCAACCTCCATTACTTCCAAAAAGTAATACTAGTGCTGTCTACAAAAAGACCCCTGGAGAACAGGGGGAGTCCGGAAAAGGGCGCAACAGGAGACACATTGCAGTCCAGCTGGGTTCAGGTGCTGGGCCAGCCGCTGACCGCTCCGTACCCTAGGACAATGCTTCCCATCATTTCATGCCCACTCCCATCCCCTGGCGATCTCACCACACTCCGGGTCTGACTCCGTGTGTGGGTATGGGGGGAGGGGGAGCTTTGAGACCGTGTCTGACCCACAATGCAAGCACTTGGTAAATATAACATCCTATTGAACAGAAGGGAAAGTTGGCAGATTACTAAAAGAAAAATGCATTCGGCAACATAAAATAGGTCTGTTTGTCTGTCCCACTTATAGTGGGAGCTTCAAGTCAGACCAGAAAGTGAAAATCAGGTGACAATGTACTCTTGCTAGAAGTGCTAATCCCACTGCATGCCCCAGATTTTAAAAGGAAAAGGAGACGAGCCAGAGGTGAGTTCGATCTCAGTTCAGCTACGAAGAGCGCTCACTGCCTCCAGACCCGAGTCGGGCGGCACACGCCGCAGACAAAGCCCTCCCCACACACAGAGGCTGGCCCTACACCAGTGCATCTGCAGGAGCAAATTCCAAAACAGCACAGCGTCTTAGGAGACTTATATTTCCTGAGAGTAATTTCGGTCATAAACTGCTTAAAAGCCAACTCTACCACTGGAAAAAAAGGAAGTCTGAGGGAAAAATTAAGTGAGAACTAGCAAGAGCGAAATAAATGTAAACACGTGAACATGAGCGCTCAAAAGGGAAAACTAAACGAACATGCGTGTAACTTCACGTCGTTAAGTGCCTTCCGTACTTCTCAGCGGCTTCTCAAAGCGCATCCCGTACAGGAAGGGGACAGAGCAGAGCTTCCGATGGCAAGACAAGGGAACGAGGTGAATTCTTAAGTTTTTCAAGTACAAATATAAAGACAAAAGAAGTATAGGATTTAAAAATAATTAAAATGCTCTCTTTTGAAAATACAATCTTTCCTTAGGGCCGAAAGCATCCAGAAAAAGTCCAGACTGTACAGGTCCCACAACCAAAACGCCCAAGCACCCGTGAGTGCCCCCTCACCAGCGCGATCTCTCTGATGAGACAGGCGTCCCCCACGCGCCGGTCTGTGTCTCCCGCTCAGCCACGCCCGCCCCTGGGGTGTCCCCACCTCACCACTCCTGTCAGGGGCTGGCCGGCACTGACCTTATTGGTCCTTCGGTAGAGCCGGGGAACCTCCAGCGCGCTTTTCAGGGAACTGAAGCAACAGTCACTCAAGTCCTGGATGATCCTGCTACTCAGGGGTGGCACGCAGGCCGACAAGGACAGCTGGGCGTCCTCCAGGGCTGCTGCTGACACACAGAGACTGCTCAACCTCCATTCGGTCCAGTTGAGAATGTTATTTTAAATACTGTCACAGTAACTAGAGAGTGTACTACAATAAATCAAATCAAATTATTAGAACGGAACCAAATATCTCATTCAGGGGAGTTAAATCATAGAACAGAACAGAGAAACAACCAAGGACTTACAACAAGAGAAGAGAATGGTAGTTTAAATGCATCCTATAGTCCCTAAAATTTTATTTAAAAATTTTTCTTATTCAAAAGTTTGTAAGTATAAAGATTTCGTTTTTACCTGAGACAGAAGAAAAATTCTCAAAGCCAATCATTTCAAGTTTTGACTTGATTGTTTCCAAGAGTTCTGGAAGCTGAAACAAATATGCATTTTATATATTCAGTTACTTTATAAATCAAAGGAAGAGGCCATTCTATTTGCATCTACAAACTCTAGAATACTGTTAACAAATGATGAAACCAAATTCAAGACTTTCAGTAACTTTCATCTGAAGAAAGCACAATTCCCAAGGAATAGCTTCTCCTCACGTGAAGAGCCTGACATGTGAGCAAGCACAGATGTGTGGCTGCTCACAAGCCCGGAGAATAAGCCCCATCTTTTCTGTTCTGTGGCTCTCCCCAGTCCCGAGAAAGCCTCGAGAAATATCATGGTTTTACTCAAAACATACAAAATCTGTTTACCACAAATATTTAAACTTGAGGACAGTACAATTGTGTAACAGAGCACTTAAACACAAGTGAATCCCACAAAATTCTCTTAATGGTAAAACATGGGACTTACATACAGAAAACAGGAAGAAATTTTAACAGTTCAGGACTTTCAAAGGATAGCTCAAGAGTGAATGTTACCGGGAAACATCTGGGTAAGTGAATCAGAAATAATTAAAATCCAACCCACAAACGAGCATGCCTGCACCTTACATTGAGCTAATGGAAAAAACAAGTGAGCACGGCTCATGCTGAGCCTTGTGACATCACCACCAGGAAAGTGGCAGAGGCTCCAGGTTGATGCAACACCAGACCAGACTGGTAAGCGGAGAGAAAGACAGCTCACAAGTCAGGGGAGAGTCAGAGAAACGCCAAGAGGGGGCGCTGGCACACACGTCTGAGCCCACAGGCGGAGGGCACCTTTCTAAGCAACACTGACCTGCGCACTCAGGATGCTCGTGGGGCACAGGCTCACCTGCTCCTGGAGCCGGTCCAGGTCTGCAACCACGTACACCAGCTGAGTGCTAGAAACAGAGGCCACCGGCTTTGTTTCAGAAGGGCCACCACCTTGGTCTTCACTATTTCCTTGAGCGATAGAAGGGTCTTTGGTACCAGTTACCAAAGGATTTTTAGTATCCTTGGCATTTTCGTTAGAGATGGGCCTGAGTAAAAGCTGAAAAAGGATTTTAATCATTAAATACTCTCCACTAGCAAGATACACGAGCATTTACATGTGCGGGTCAAGAACTGAGCACAAGATGCTGGTTGTCCACACAGGAGTCAGGGAAGGCCTACCACTAAAGACCACCACACCACCTCTTCAGGCGGCGCGGAGAACCAAGAGCTGAGGACGAGCCAACGTGCAGGCATGGCACCCCACCGGTGATGAAACCTAATGGGCAAACTAAAGTAACAGGTCCCCAAACCAAAGGCAAATTAATTTCTGGAACATCACACATTTTAAAAAATTAAGTACATTAGGTAAATAATTTACCACGTTTACTTTATTATCGTAACACATGGCTATATTAGGTCAAAAATTTACTGACTTGACTTAATAAATTTATCATTACCACATAATTAATCAATAAGGGTAAAATAATCAAAAGCCAAACCTCATTATGCTTCAAATAATACAAATAAAAATATTCTTTGTATAATGTACTGTTACAAAGGAAAAACCAAAGACAAGTACACTGGCATCAGAGAATGCAATGAACGTTCAAGGTAACTTTTATTAGGGCTGACTGAACATCGTCCACACCACTGTGTCTGCAGAAGCAGCTGATGAAGCAGGGATTCTGCCAGGACCCTTCTGAGCAGACAGAAGGCAATGGGAAAGAAGGGAACTAACTTCTACTGAGCCCCACTGTCTCTAAGACACTTCAGTCAACAGTCTGTCGGTCAACAAGTGTCTCTACTCTTCACAACAAACATGCAGAAGGTGTTTTCCTATTTTACAGACGAGGAATCTGAGACTCATGGAGCTGATTTCTCCACGGCCACACAATTAAGAGGTGGCAGCAGCCAGATCTGATCTTGTTTGACTCGGAAGCCCATACTCTTTCCACTAAAACAAGTGGCGAGTAGACTGGGTCCCTCCAAGTCCAGTTAACAAGGACTGTCTTCCCTTTGATGGATGGTACCTACTTCATGTTGTCTTTTCTTATTAACTCACTCACTCACTCTCTCTCTCTCACACACACACACACACACACACATCCGACCCCTCTATTTTCATGCTCATCACCTTGCAATGAGCAGGGTATATGTCTGTCTGCCCCCTGAGACTGCCCACGGAGACAGGGCATCTGGTGAAGACCTGGGTGCTCAGCAATGAGGAGTGGGAGCACTCCTGTGCTTCACGCGTAACATCTAACGAATCACCATAGACATGCAGACATTTAATATGGTCAACTGCTAGAAAAGGGGAAAAGTAGGATACTCTGAAATGAAGGAAATGTTCATTTTACTATCTTTTAATCTCAACGATCATATGATTTTTAAACTTCCAAATGTTAACTATTAATATTCATGCAATTTTATTTCTAATAATTTTCATTAAAATGAGCATCTCTGTTTTACTTTGGAGGCACCTCAAAGGTTCTGGTTGTGAGAAGAGAAAAAGAGGCCATCAGGGAGGTGCTTTCCACTGAATAGGAGATAGTCAACAGGCCCAAAGGCAACACTTGCAAGAGAAAAAAGGAAACCCTTTTTCAGACACGGATGTAGGCCTAAGAAGGGAACCTAATGTCCTCCCAGCTACCCACTCGTGACAACATGGCCTCTGAAAAGCTTAGTGCATTTAGCCTAAGGTATCATGACTTCTCATCAGCCTTGATGACGGACGAGCACGTGGCCGGCCCTCACCTCGTTGACAAACACGGAGTACCGCGCCAAAATCTGCAGCGTGAGCATCCACAGACGATGCGCCAGCGCCGGCAGGAACATCGTGTCTGACCAGCACCTCTGAAGGCTGCTCCATGTCCTATGAGAAGCCAAGAGGCAGTACGAACTTCCGGCTAGAGAAACACACACAGTGAAGGACTCTCAGTCAATTAAGGGCTACAACCTAGTGTTTTCGCTATGTAACTCAAGAGTGAAGAAAGCGGCATCCTCGTCAGCAAAGCTGTGAGTGGAGGTGACATGGATGACCAGGTGGCCATAACCCATGTCACCATGACATCTCTCATGGCACTGCATTTTCTAACTTTATATGATTCCACATCCCAGATGCTAAACATATACAGCATTCATGAATAATCTGTTAGTAAGTATTGTATGCCAAACAAACAAATTTGAGTCAGAGTGGCAGTCATGTGCAAGGGCTTAAACTTTAGTTTTGAATTTGTCCGGTTTCCTTTGTCCACTCTTCCCCCACCTGAATAGACTAGTAAGAAATATGAAGTCAATCACATCTGACCATCTTCGGCAAAGACAGATAAAAACTAACTTTCAGGCTAAAAGAATGCAGCTCAGATGGATGCAGCTACATGTAAGTGGGCAGAAATTCACGTGGAGCAGCCTAGAGATCTATGTGGCTATAGAAACAGCCACACATTACGTGGTTGGCCACCAGGAGTGACTACATGACACAACACTGAAGAGGCTGTAAGAAATGCAAACGTGCCCAGAAAGTCTGCACACTGGCCACTGTCAGCCCTGTGTCCCAGGACTGGTGCCCAATGCTCTGGAGGCCCAAGCCCCAGCTGCGTGTCGTCTGCAGGGAGCAAAGGGCCATCCTGATCTTCACCTCAGCCTGGAAAGAAGGCAGCTCACAGCATTTGCTATAGAAAGAGCTGATTCCATAAGCACAGCAGAGGCCGTGTGCCCCTGGTCTGTGATGTTCAGGAACGAAAATGAGGGCTGCTTCCTACATTCTTACAGAACCTTCCAGCACCTCTATAAAGCAAGAAACTCCACATGCCAACAAACTGGACTGCTTTCTGCCTTTTAAAGAAAGAAGTTAAACTAAGATTTTAAGGTCTAACTTACTGTATGGTAGGAAAGGTCAAGTACCCTCAGGGTTAGGTCTAGGTGACTTGGTGAGCTTCACTTAGGCTGATCAGATGTCCCATTTTCAAGGCGTCAGTAGGCTGACTGCATGTACCATCCAAAATGGGACAGTTCTGCTGTATTATGTCCCATATAAAATGAGACGTCAGGTCTACCTAGCTTAACTAGTCATTCAGTGATACCCTGTCATTTACCACTTAAGGACGTTACCTGGAGCATCTTCCAGCACATCTGTAAGAGCTGCTTCTAAGGATCCTGCTATTTCCCTAAACCTGAGATAAAAAACAAGAGTGCAAATTAGTGTTTACACTGCTGCTGGGTGTCTTCCCCATCTGTTCTCCTTGCTAAGTACCAGGAACTTCCTGCACTGGTTCGGTCACAAAGCCGATGCTCAGAGATGCCCAGCCAGTCCTAGGGTGGCCGTTCTCCCAGACTTCTTTTCACTGAGCAAGAAATAAACTCACCTTGATGATGCCACTGTTATATGAGGCCTGCCTGTTATTTGCAGCTGATCTGAATCACAATGAATACCGTTCTTTATACCAAACAGACTGCCCAGTTCAGTCTCCATCAAGAAGTCGTTTCTGGCAAGCCCTGCGTGACCATAATCACGTAACCACCTCAAGGCCGAGAGACTGTTAAGTCTCAAGTACCTACTCTGGAGGAACCTGAAAGGAGGGTCACTGGCTGGGGCAAGGCTGGGCCAGCAATGAGGGGCCTAGCCCGGCAGACCCCAGAGCAGAGGGCTGGGGACAGTGTGGGGTCATGGCATCTGGGGAAAATGACTAGGAAAGAGGAGTTTGGAGGCAGTAGACAGGAGGATATGCTAAGATGGTACTAGATATCTAAGACAATCAAACTCCAAGCTTAGACTATAAATTAAATGGTGAAATGTAAACATTATTTCTCTATTGCAGTCTTAATACTGTAAAATGATGCTTCACTATTTTAAATTCTGCTCATGAATCAAAAGGGCTTCTTGCCCCGGCTTCATCTTGATCATCATTTCCCAAATACAGTCTGTCAAGTTCTTAGATGAACAAATCCTTCATTTCTTACCAAAGGACAAGCTACATAATGATGTAACCCTGGGATATTAAGCATAAGACATAGTCTTATACGTGGGAAAGGCCACCTTTCTAACACTTGGAAAACTGATTTTATTATCCAAGACTACTCATACATTCTTAATCATGGCAAGCTCTTATAATCAAAGTACTTGATTCTTAATTCATTTCCCTCTGTACTTTCCCCTCAGAACTCTAGGGAAAAGGACTGCATTATAATTAATGAAAGCACACAAAAATGTAAACAAAAACCTTGATTCTTTAAAGAGCATTTCAACCAAAATGCTCTAGGTAATGCCTACAAAGTCTACAAAGGAAATGCCATGACCTCATTCAAGAGACTTTGCAAAAATCAGCATTACCATCTACTTTTCTTGCAGAACCTATGTTGTTAGGAGTTTCTCATCAAGTTCCTCGAGGCGTTAATAGAACCACTTACTGACGCAGGTGATAGTATCATAATATCTGGAAGTGGCACCATTTTCCAGAATAGAGAATAAATGTCATGAACATTATAAATGAAGCCAAAATAATAACTAGGATTCTCATAAACTGGTAGATTGATTAGCTGAAGAGAATACTAAAAGTGATGCTTCTGCCCACCCTCTCTGAGCACAGAGCTGGGACAGATCCTCTGTTGGAGGCAGGCGGTCAGATAGGGAAAATGACCAGAAAGAGCTGCCACATAACTCCTGCTCTCCTCTGTCTCTGCCCAATGAATGAGACGTGTGCGCAGGAACGAGGCTGGGTGTGGAGTCCAGGGTTCTCAGCTTCCTAATGACCAAAAACTAAACCTTATCCTTTTGTCATGCAAGATACAACTTTGGCAGTCATCATATTTCTCATATATTTTCACTTGAAATTTTGTTTCCCAAAGAACAATATGACAGTCACAAAGAAGGAGCTGTTAACTGGGGACAACATCCTTATCTGGTATTTAAATTCTATTTTAGAAAAGTGGAGGTAGGAAGTGAGTAAGTTACTAACCTTATTTGAAAATAAATAGGCAAGTTCCACTTATTATTGAAGCTGTGATAGGCAGGATGTGCTCTTAATCTTTTTACACTGGCCTGTGATCCACACTGCCGTTCAAATGTTCTTAAAAAATCCATACTTATGGTATATTTCTAAAATAAGAAGAAACAGGTGCCATTTTCATTGTAAGCAAACTAACTAGAATTGGGGCATATATTGAAAACTATAATCAAGATAAAGACGGTCAACACATAGAATCACAGTTTCCAGAGAGGACAGGGACTTTAAGGGATCTTCCCTCCAAGTTTCCCACTTAATGCTCAGGTAATGCCCAAATGTGACACGTAAGTCCATTCAAAACACCAGGTATTCTAAATCTAGCACTTTGTAAGTGACAGCTTTCCTAGGGCACCCCTACCCCAGTCCACTGGAATTGGAGGACATGTTAATAGATTAAGTGGTATAATTTTCACTGCATCTCCAGAAGGAGTAGAGAATTTTAAAAAGGAAAGAATCAAACCATATAAGTAATTACATTATTTTTATAGATGAGACAGCACAAAAACTGGTGGGGATCTAACAGCACCATTAAGAGCAGCAGTTAACATTTACTTAACAGTTATCATCTATATACCGTGCTTAAAATTGTATTGTTTAATTTAAGCCACAAAATTACCCTACCAGGTAACTACTATTACCATCACCCGCTATTTTACAGATGGTGTTTCCTCTCCTGTTTCGGCTCAGAGAGAATCCGCCCAAAGACAAAGCTAGGAAATAGGGGAAATAGAATCCTGCTCAGTCAGCAGAGCAGCTGCAGCTGTTGGAAAGGGCACTCTATTCCCCAGGTACTCAGGCTCCAGGGAGAACCCTGCTGGACTTCCCATACACTTCTCAAGTAAGAGGGCTCAATTCCTAAATATACTGATATCTGTGCTTCAACAGGAATTTTAGTGCAGTACACACTCTAGGTTTTAAATTTCTTTCAGATGGTTTTGAGTAACACTTATGGAGTTACCTCAGAATGGTCAGGTGTGTGGAATTGAGACAGAGAAAGGTATTACTCATCCCTTTTGGGATAAAACTATGTACCTCTGCATATAATGGATGTTAATGGAATGCAAGAATATTTACTTCCTCCTTCACAAGAAGTATGCCACATTAAAGCTGAAAGCAGAAAGCATTTCTTGAAAGAAATACATAGAAGACTGCTGGAAGCTGTATCCATCAATACTGAGCATTGGGTTAGAATTTTAAGTCAAAGTTCTATCAGAAAATTTCATTTCTGAGCTGAAACATCTTCCAGACTGATATGACCAATATGATTCTCTAAGGAGTACGACAAAATGTAGGGTCTTAAATTGCAAATGCTTAAGACTATTATTTCACTCTGCTTGTAGTATCTATTTTTTAGAAATTCTACTTTTAAAATCACAAAAATCACTG
The DNA here is from genome assembly GCA_004026885.1 of Lyroderma lyra. Classification (NCBI taxonomy): domain Eukaryota; kingdom Metazoa; phylum Chordata; class Mammalia; order Chiroptera; family Megadermatidae; genus Lyroderma; species Lyroderma lyra. The sequence continues at coordinate 22,385 of PVJL010002674.1, forward strand.
TCAACATACTATAACATGGGACAATTAGCCAAGCAAAAAGTGTTATTTCTGGGACAATAAAACTCTAAATCTGCTGCCTTATGTTTTTTGAAGTCTATCAGGCCCCAGGCTCACACCACACTTACCTTTTGCCTCTCTACACTTTAAAAATTAATAATCTAATTCACCAGATGGATTAGAAAAAGAAGCAAACAGAACTTCTATAAAGGAAAATTAGGATAATTAAAATTGGAAACAATGTACAGTTAAAAAAAATAGTTTAGATACAACTGAAGAAGGAATTAGTAAACTAGAAGACAGGGCCTGAGAAATTATCCAGAATGTAACAGAAACAAAGAGATGAAAAATATAAAAGCACATTAAAAAACATAAAGGATAAAGTGAGGAGGTCTAATCAAGAGTTCTAGAAGGAAATATATCAGAATGCACAATTAAAGAGATAATAAATTAAAATGTTCCAAAATTGATAAAAGACACCAATCCTCAGATTCAGTAAACACAATAAATCCCAAATACAATAAATAAAAAGAAGCTCATACTAGACATTATAATGAAACAGCATACCCAAGACACAGAGTAAGTTTTAAAAGCAGACAGAGGAAAAGGTATTAACTACGAAGAAACAACAATGGACAGCTAACTTCATAACAGAAGTCAAAAGACAATGTTCAAAGTGAAGAAAATTCTATTTCCAGCAGAACTACCTTTCAAACATGAAAGCAATAAAATTATTTGCAAACACAAACTGAGGGTTATTATAAAAAATGAAGTTCATTATCAATAGACCCTTACCAAAAAGTTTTCTAACATGAATTGCAGGAAGAAGGAAATGATCCAAGAAGGTAGGTCTAATACCCAAGAAGCAACAGTATGCAAAAAAAATTATAAACTTGGGGGATAATTCTGAGAGGGTGATGACCATTTAAAACAAACAAAAATGCCTATTTGGTGGGATTAAAAAAGTTAAAATACAAGTAAGACCCTGGAAACAATAATATATATAAAATGGGATGAGGTGACTAGCATTAAAGTACTCTAAGTTTCCTGTACTGTTCAAGAGGCTGAAGAGACCAGTGAACTTTAGCTTCTGTTAAGTAACCACTACAGATAATATACACAGAAATAAGAGCAGAGCTTCTAAGTTAGTGGAGGGGAAAACAGAAAATGCAGGATGAAAACAAATTCCCAAATATCTGAAATACAAAGAAGGTGGAGAAGGTAAGAAGGGAGAAGAAAAGTGGGACAAGTAGGAGTACAAAGACCCCAATGCATCAGTGATGACAGTCATTACAAATTCAGTAAATTACCTATTAAAAGACAAAGACTCCCATATTGAATTAAAAAAATCTAAATCCAGGGAAGGAGAAGGAAGAGAGGCACCAAGAGGTTGGGTGACATGGGTGGGGAGCAAAACTCTGTATTCTTCACTGAGACATTATGCACCACCCTTTAAACATGATGCAACAAAAATAAGCACATGACTCTATGTTTTAAACATCAACCATGAAATCTTTTAAATGATTAAAAAAAACCCAAACACTACATGTTAGGGCCCCCTAATCTTCTAAGTTCTGTTGGACATTTAAAGACTACATTTCAAAATCCAATTGATGCTTTTTGTTTTCCTTCAAAATTATACAATAGAGAGATACACAAACTTGGTGTTTCGTGGAAAACAACTGCGGCGAGACAGGCTTCGAATGGTCCCAGGATGTTTTCAAAGAGCCAGGAAACAACGTACATATCTAATCAGAACTGTCTTGACTGAATTTTACTTTACATTCTAAAATTAAAATACTTCCAAAAGTACTGGGGACTGTGACTTGGATATAAGGTAAATGCTCATTCAGCAACTCTAATTTTTATCTTTAATAAACCGTAGAACCCAGACTGTGCAGGAGGGAACATGATTGTTCGAAAACCTCAGGCTACCATCTTCAAGAGCCAAGATGGAGGAGGGAAAGGTACCTGGTGAAACGCATCGGGGTCCCCAGGGTTGAATAGTGAGGGCAAGTTCTCTTCTAATCCTCGTACTATTTCTGGCCAGACAGAATTCACCAAAAAATCATATCCAGGAACAGTACTGCCTTTCTCACTGTAAGATAAGAGCAAAATTGCAGTCAAATACACGTAATCATCTACTTACAAAGAACAAAATTCCACTGTGGTGCATGTACCTTAAAATTCATTTCGCCTTTTGTTTTTTCAAGCTGTATTTGTCAATTAGTTCATTTCTAAACCCAAGCTTCTATTTCACTCATTGATCTCAGTCTCACCTTGAACTTGACACATCTGCCATATCCTGACTCCTACAGCAAGTTCATGTGGAGGACAGGCAAAATTACTACAAGAAATTGTCTGGACATGATTTTCTCCCATAAAACAGGATACCACATTTATATTCCACCTTAGCAAAAAGCAGCCGACTACCACAAGGAAAGCAATCTTTGCATTCAACCTCAACACCACTAAACCCGAAAATTATGCTAATTCACCAATTATTAGCTGCTTTGTGATTATTAAGCAATCTCTAAGGTTATCTTCAGTTCCCATAAAATCTTGATACAAAAACTGGTAGGTAACATTAAATGTTTCGTGTGTGTGCATGCTTTATTTTGCATCTTTTAGCAAAAGGTTGAACTGTGGATTGCTCATTCACAAACTCGGAGGAGAGGAAACACTGAGCCAGAGTACCAGAGTTCAAATCTTAGGTCATTTAATTTCTCTGTGGTTTGGTTTCCTCACCTTTAAAATGGGGATGCCAGTAACATCTACCTCACAGGATCATTACATGATTAAAATCTGTAAAGTTCTTAGATTGAATGGTGCCTAGCATACAGTAAATGCTGTGTGAGTAACAGTTCAATACGTAAGTGAATTCATAAATAAGGCAGATTCTTTAAGCATCTCTTGAACTTAAAAGACCTGTAAATATCTTCTAGGCAAATACCATCTCACTGACCTACCCACTGTGATTATACATTAAATAATATGTTCTATTTTAAGATAATTTTCTTTAAAAATGGTCAACAATTCAATATACAATCTTATTTTACAAAAACTGGGAGTTTTGTAGCTCAGTTGTCAAATTATCAGTATCAAAATGGGACTTAACATTCTGGTAAGTATTAAAAGCAAACAGAAAAAAGTTTACACATTTTCCTGCAAAAATTATCAATAAAGATAGGTTCTCAAGGACATTCTGCTTTAACCGTCCAGAAAGGCTATCAAATAACCTTATCACAGTTAAGTTTGATAAGAAATTACTAGTGAGGTTGGAGGAGGGCCTATGAGGGCAGAGAAGATGCTGCTTCCAGCATACCCAGTGGCACACATCCTATTACAGATTTTTAATCATGGAAGAACTAGCTCTGCTGAGGGGTCTGGAGAAGGAATGGACAAAATTAAGAATTTTAAAACTGCTAAGTGCACATTATAAGCAACATTAAATGATAAGATCGCGTGATCCCCAAAGTACCTAATCAAAGCCCCAAAGAGAAAATGTGAATCTGTGAGATTAACATGGAAGCGGACGCTAATTAGAAAAGTTAACCCAGATTTTGTGGAAGGTGAATCCTGAATGTCACTGGCACTGCCAGTTACAACGGGCAGCAAGGGTGATAGACAAGCAAGGCACCGAAACTCCGGAAACTTAAAGGCAGGGGCTTAGCACTGGAAGGGCAGGGGCAGCAGCAATGGGGTGTGGAGCAAGTAAAGATGACCTGCAGGGTACAAGAGGATTTCTCACATTTCTGAGGCTGCCATGCAAAGTCTGCCATGCCGGCAACTGTGGACAAGACCTAGTCAAGCTTTGAAACTTGACCTTTCAGGACCAAAACTAGCCTTTTGGAATCTAATGACTGGTCGTTTAGTAACTGTGTCTCCTTTAATTTTACATTATAACTTCTACTAACCTCTTACCCTCAATCCAAATGATTAGTAAACAAAAGTGGTAAAACCAGGGTGCATCTGAAATCGTGTAGTGGAAACACAGAGGGGACTTCAAAGGTCATGCAGTGTTTCCTTACCCCATATTTTTTCTTTTCAAACAACAAAAATTCAAAACCAAATATACTGCTTACTCCATGAAGATATTTGACTTCCTAATGTTGCAAATAAACTAATTCTTTTATTCTGCAGACACTAGGTAGTCACTGTCTTCAGGACACCGTGCCAGGAGGAGAGGAGGTGTGCACCCTGTTGCGATGGAGACTAATGCTCAACAGAAGTGAAAGTGACGTGCAGCACAGTATGGACCACGTGGGTAATGCTAACCATCAGCATAAAAGACAGGCTCTTGAAGGAAACGGTATCTGAGCTGGAGCTTTGTGAGGAGTGAGGACGAACAGAAAGGCAAACAGAACAAGAGGGTGGGAGACGATGAGAAAAAATACAGATGCACATGACACAGGGCATGTCAAGAAAGGGCACATGCCACTGTGTGACCAGAGACCAAGTGGGATGGGGGACAGTTCCACAGCAGAGAGCTTGGGCAGAGGTCCTTATATGCTGCATCAAGACACCTGGATTTCCCTCTAGAAGCAATGAGAAGCCACTAAAGACTTATGAAGAAGGAAGAGTGAATCTCAGAATTCTAGATAAATGTGAGAGCTGAAGGCTGGACTGAGAGGAAGAGGGTGGAGGCAGGGAGACCAAGTAGGGAGATCCTATTGTTCTGGAGAAAACAGGACAAAGGCCTCAACTGAGACAATGACAATGGTAAAAGGTAATGGAAGTTACAGACATTAAATAAAAGAAGGAGGTAAAATTGAAGATGAGTTCAATCACAATTAGTATAAAACTTGTTGAATTTAACTGAATAGGTATTATGACATTAGAATAATGGAAGAAAACCAATTTTGATTTCAAACTGATTTAGGAAAATGACAGTGTACAGAAGGCAACAGTGCGGGCTTTGGATTCAGAGAGGTGTAAGCATCACTCTTAGCTACATCTACATACTAGCTTCTTACCTGTAAGATGAGGCTAATGATACCCACCTCGTGGCACTGCGGTAACAATTAAACAGGCAGTACGCATATACAGGCACACTTCGTTTTACTGCACTGCACTTCACTGTTTCACATTTTGTGCAAACTGAAGGTGAGACCTTCCATCAGCAAAAAGACTAAGACTTGCTGAAGGTTCAGATGATGGTTCACATTTTTTAGCAATAAAGCATTTTTTAATTAAGGAAAGTACATTCGCTTTTCTAGATATAAGGCTTTGCACACCTAATAGACTACAAGATAGTGTAAACATAACTTTATGCACTAGAAACCAAAAAATCTGCATGGTGCATGTTACAAGGTCTACAATTAAATTCACGAACTTGCCACTGTTGGTAGCACTGTACAAACAACTCGGTAAGGTTTCACAACTTGGAGCTGTATGACGACAGCTCTGATGGCTATTCCAGAAAGAGTTCCAGAACTGCTTTGAAGGGTGGACTAGGCGCTGGCATTGGTGCATAGCTTCCCAAGGAGAGTACTTTGAAGGTGACCATAGTGATATTAAGTAATGAGGTATGCAGCACTTTTTCTAGGATGAGTTCAAGAACTTAAGTGTTGTATTGCAATACTTGCTTTACTGCAGTGGCCTGGAACTGAGCCCAGTGTCTCCGAGGTACGTGTGCACCCAGCTGATACGGAAAGCCTGTACAACGGATACTACAGGTAAGGGATCGGTCAGTAAGCTTGGGGGCACTAAGCACAGCAGTGTAACATACCTTGAGATGGCTCCATCTGTGACTTCTCGAAGAAGGCGGCAGTGGTGGGGCACAAACTCCAGGAGCTTATTGTACATGGTCTGAAGGCCATCTGAATGAGACTCAACAACCTGCTCTATAACAACCTAGTAAAAGGAGTATCATTTTTTACCAAAAGCATCTAAAAGTATAAACTATATACTACAGAGAAAAAGAATAAAGAAAACCTTAAAAATATACTTCCCCACGCCCATCCTCCTTCCCATCTGACATGCTTTCTAAACAGCAGGGTGCACAGTTCCAACCCTGTGGGGACACAAGCTAGGCGACAGAGACTGGCCCGAAGCTAAAAAACCAGGCACATCTACCTGCTTCCCCTCCGAGCTTGAAAGTAAAATGACCCCCACGTGACAAGAGTTCCTTACTGCCTTGGCCTTGGCCCTCTCTTCTACAATCATTCAAATTAGGGCAAGGCTGGAGACAGAGAAAAATGGGAGAAAATACAAGAGCTGTCCAGAAAGTATCCAGTCATGTGTAATCACATAAAAAATAGAAGCATTTATGGCTGGATTTTTTTCTGGACAGCCCTCGTACATTTTCTTTTCTTTTTTATTTTTTGTGGTAAGGTTGAGAGTCAAGGGGTAAATGACAAGATGACAAGCAAAATAAAATGAAAATGTGGCCATGGTTCATTTACTGTGCCACTGAAACTGCAAATTTTTTTTTAATTTAGCACAATAGATTCAGTTCAATGAAAAAAAAAGGCAAAGTTTAGTAACAAATACTTTCACATACTGATAATAAATAATGTAGATAATCTGTCTTTTTCACCCCCATTGAGACAGCTATAAAATACAACACAATACAAAGAGGGAACCGATAGATGATGATTTTTAGTAACCATAATGGAGCTCACAGGATTAGTGAAATTAATCCTTAAATTTCATTACCAATAGCCTTCAATTTTCCCCTTTTAAAAGCAGGAGACTTTCACCCTGAAGTCACGGTGAATAGATGCTGTGTACTCACTGACAGAGAGGAAGTCTGCACATGCTAAGGATGGGCTCTGTGACTTCCACCAGTCTGAACCAGATGAAACTGCCATCATTGTATGTCAGACACTGGCAACTTCATGTGGTACAATCTATGCTCTGGCTGCTCAAAGCCAGAATACACTTCCTTCCTGTACCTTAACCATATCCTAACAGTGAAGGATCCTGGATAGACAAGTTCTGGACTGAAGGCATTACTCTGCAGTTTGCCTACATAAGTCCTTCGGCTTTGAATACTTCCTGGCCTGGCTTACTCCTCCATATTGCTGAAGACTTGGGCTCAGTCTATTCTGTGAAGACTTCCCTCCCCATAGCCTGTGTGCCCAGAGCTCTCTGCCTGCTCCTGCACGACACACGCACACCACAGCATTGTCATCTACTTGACTGGTCTTTGCTACCCACTAGATCATAGTTCAAAAACACTTTTTAACAATTTTACTAATGTATAATTTACCTACCATAAAACTGACCTAAAAATGTCTTCATCCATATGTGCCTTGCTTCTAGGTGAGACCCTCACCCCCTCACCCCAACTATATTACAATGATCCCAGAGCTACGGCATCACTAGAAAACGTGAGAGCAAGCCCAATTCTCAGCATGCTGACTGTAACCAACCCTTTCTTACAATGGAGAGTGCAGTGAATATGAGCACCTTTGCAGAAAGTCTCTGATCTGACCCTCACAGCCAGTGAGAGAAGTGTCAAAGACAAGAGCAGACACTAACAAATGTTTATGGAACGCGGTGCTCAAGACACACACACCTGATCCATGTATGGTTTCACAAGTACTTGGCCCACTAATGCCTCCGCGTCCCGTGTCTTGTCAATCGTGGCGTAAGTCCGCAGGCAGTGCCGTATTATGTCAATGTCAGAGGTCTGCAGACCTTCTAACAGGAGGCCTTCCAGTGACCGCTGTAACATGGCCGTGATGCCGGCTATCCGCTGCAAGAAAAACAGTAAGCAAACAAAGCTCCAGTTGGACTGATTTCTAAAAATTCAAATAGGTACATAACAAATCTTTTATTCTAACAGAAGATAATATATGTAAAAGTAAAATGTTAACATTTCCTGGAGAGTAACAATGCATTGCCTCCTCCCCATAATCTCTTTAGAAGTAAATCTTTGCTTCATTAAGAGAGTATAGACAGATTTATAAAATAAGAAAAAAAGTTATTTTCCTCTTATGCTACCAAGTAAATCTGACAAACATGAATTTAAAGCCCAGTCAAAGGCTTTGGATAAATTAACTCTGACTATATCATATAATGTGTCAAGTTACATGAAATTCAGAATTAATTTTACTGTTATAATTCAGAGAATATGCTTGTGTCTTTACACAAAATCTATAATGTGTGACATTTAAGTAGGGGTCCAAACAACAAAAACTTAAAGAAGAAATTCAAAGCTACCTTCAAAATCCTGTAGATCAATTACCAGGGGCATTAATAGGTTAAAACAAAATTATTTAGTAAATTCCTAAACACAAAACTGTGAAAATCTAAAACAACACTTACTGGTCTTACTTTGTCCAAAAGAGGCATGCCTTTGCTCTGAACAGCATGAAACTGTAACTGGTTAAATTCTGTAGCAATTCTCTCCAAAATCTGTCCAGTCAAAAGTGGGCTAGTAGAGACAATGACAGAAATTTCATTTCTCAAGTTGTTTTAATTTCCAAGAGAAAACATCATGTGATTTGCAATGGTGCCGCTTTAGTACCCACGCTGTTTCCACTTTCTTCTGAGTGTTCTCCATGCCCTCCTGGTTACAAGGTGAGAGCTAACGCATCCATTTGTGCCATCCATTTTCACCACCAGCCACATGCACAGAATGTCTTAGGTGCAGTGGAGAATTCAGAAGCCACTGATGCTGCCTGGCTTCTGGCCACAGGACCCAGACAGGAGACAGGAGTGGGACCAGTCAGTGAGTGCACTTTCCCATTTCCACCACCTTCTCCAGGCTCTCCCATTCATGACCTTCGTCACCTTTCACTGCCCTTCTCTCTCTCCTGCCCTATCCTATTATTCACATCTCTTCTAAAATAGCTCTAATACTTCTCAAATACCAAAGACTGTTGTCTCCTCAAGAAAATGAAACTGGCCTTCTAGCAGCAATAAAAGATCTCAACATAGCTTCGTTTAAATTTGTATTTACCAAATAGCTGAGAGAGTGGTCAATTTACACGCTCTGGGTCCTATTGAGGGGACATTCATTGTGTATCTTCCGCAATCTAATAAACGTCCTTCCTTTTTCTAAAACACAATATAAAAATTCACTACCACTCAAAAGGAAGTTTCATAGAAAAGAAGAAATAAAGGCACCGAAGCACCAGTCAGGCTTTTCTGAGGCATCCAATCTCTGAAAATGACGAATTCAGTTAGTGAGGGGAAAGCGCACGTTACAAGGAAACGGGAAACGCCACTGTGAGACCAGCAGTGGTCTACGCAGTCCTGTCCTTGCAGCGTCCAAACCAGTGTAGAGCAGAAGTAACTGCCCAGCATGACCAACCCGAAAGGTCAATCCTGAACTCCTTCCTGAACAACCCAATGTGAATTTATTATTTATAAATTATCTAAACATTTCTTGGCCTAACAAGTGTGATGTATTTACTATTCACTTCCATTGTTGGGTTTTCCCTTCTCTACAGCTCAAAGCTGTGGATCTGAATTAAAGAAAAGGTACTCAGAGGTGATTCTGAGCGAGAAGCAGCGTGTGTGTTATGTTAAAGATGGAACACCATGGAGGAACACTTAGAGAAACGGGAATCACTGTGGGATTTCCACCAGAGGAACAGAGCGGGAGTGGGCAGACGGCTGCTGCTGAGGACACGGCTGGCAGGGGGGTCAGCGCAAAACAAGCAGGCTGCACTGGACTGGTTAGGGTGGACACGAATGGTGACCAAAAGCACAGATGAGGGGATGCCAGGCAGAAGCACAGGGCTGAATAAACAAGCAAGGCAGGGACTGACCATCTGTTTAAGCACCTTGCTATAAAACGAAGCAGAGACCCAGGACATGAGCATCACTTCTTTTTTGGATGCTGTTTCTTAATCTACTTAGGAGAGCTATGGAGAAGAAATCCAGCATGCCTTCATATAATAGTATGACCGAGACTGGGAACTACAGGTATATTCAACTTGGCTTTGGTTGGTTTTTGGATTATTCAGTATTGCTCATGGAAAAACATTAGGGCTGTCAATGTGACTTTAAGAAAAGCTCATGTTAGTCCCAAATTAGAGACACGTCAGGGCCTGCTACATGCCAGATACTGGCTAACAGCATCTCAGTGACTGCCAGACAACTCTGCACTTGCCAGGGTCGTTGTTAGCCTTATGCAACGATAACCTGGAGGTGAAGGACCCTGACTCAGGCTGCCCAGCAGGGATGTGCAGCACAGACCTGTGCCCCGCCCCCATTCCATGGCATGTCCCACTGTTGCTATGATCTAGTCAACTCACTTTCTGAGTCACTCATCAACCTGGCTGATTGAAAACTCAGTCTAGGAAGGTAGAAGATAGTCACAGTATGACTAAGAAAATGGCTACCTTTTCCTTATTCCATAAGCTTTTTCTTTCCTGATTGTAAATTTCAACTAAATGCGTTCTATACTGTTTCCTAATGATATAATGCTAGTGCAAGGTCCATCAATGGGAATACTCTGGGCATGCCTAAAAAAACCTAAGAAAAACGAATGCTTTTCCACACCCTGAAGATCAACAAGGATCTTGCCAATCCTCATGTGAGGCAGTTCCAAAGGTAAAATTCTTCTGCTGACAGCACACAGGGAGGCGACGTGTTAACTGTGGCTACAACCACAAAGGTTTGTAATGACGCACCATATCTGTTACCACTTCATGCACTGCGCTTTTCCTGAGCTACATGAGTTCTAACTAAAATACAATTTTAGTCCAGGTGTGAAGCATTAATTTATGTGCTATTTAATAAAAAATACTTACCTGCGTGCTTCTAGTGCAGGTGCTTCTTTAGAACTTTGAGAATTTAAGATCTTTTCAATTTTCTCAACTGATCGAATAACTTGTATAAGCCTCAACACACACATCTATAAAAATTAAAATTAAGCAAAAAGAAGTTACCATGATGTTTAATTATCTTATTTCCCTGTGTTATATGTAGGAAAACACAAAGCCAAAAGTCAACTCTTAATATTGGCGCACCCTACATTTTGAATATCTATGTAACACTAAAGTCCCAAGAGTGTAAATCTTAATTTTGGCTTTCTAAAACGAATGTATTTCAAAAAATAAAAAATAAAAAAAAATAAAACAAGTATATTTCAGTATTCTACTGCAAGTTTATAGCTAAAACAAGACTGGGCTTTTTTGCTTTCTCATATTCTGTACTCTTATTCCTTCTTTCTTTTTCCCATCTTAAATGAATCTCTCTATGGGTACTACATTTACTTTCTTATAACTCTTTTTTCATGTTTTAACATGTCAATTCATTAAAGACATTGTCACACTACAAATATTATCAAAGAGGTTGAGGAACATTATAAAAACTCTCATCCTTGAAAGAACAAAAAGATACAAGGCCATTCATTAAACAAATGGTTACTGAGCACCTATTATGAGCTAGACATTCTTCTAGACAGTGAGGACATGAGTGAATAAGACAAGAAAAATTCCTTGCGCTCCAGTCTGGAAATCTTTAGACAGAAGATGAGAGGGTATCTAAAGAATTAGACAGAAGGTCTCTAAATCAGTCTTCTCTTGAAATTAAGAAAAAAATGCAATTAAATACATTTAGAAAATACTGGGTGGAGTATCAGGCTAGGTCAGGAGTCTTGATCCTAATTCCAACTCTGCCATTATACCATTATGATTATAAATAAAGCCAGAAAATAAAATTAAAACACAGGCCTATCACAGTGCTTGAAGAGGTCAATTTAAGGGGGGGACCAATGAAGAAACAAACGTGGCAGAAGGAGAGAGCCACACACTCCTCTTTCTAAAGCAATAAACCTCCATAGAATATTAAATGAGTTTGCCTTAGAAAGCCCTCTTATTCACTAATCACTAGAATATAAACATCTTTATAGGTGTGCTGAAAATTCATATGCCTATTAAACTGTAAAGTGTTCACTGATGTCAGTTATTACTATTTTTTGCTCTGGAAAAAAGGAAAATTTTTTTCTATGTCCACTCTGGTACCTCTAAAATCCTAGAATTTTAGATAACATGACATTATAAGGCATACATATATACATGTAAATGAGCTGTGAAAAAAAACAGTTTCATAGTACTCAAAAGTAAGAGAAGATATAAGAGGGCTGTTGGCTGGCACAAGAAATCAACAGTTTTTTGTTTTTAGAGGTGAAACCAAGAAGGAGTTTATTGAAAGGAAAATAAGGTGAAACAAAGAGATAGTTTATTAAAATTTAAGGGAAAGTACACTCCTCAGAGGTAGGAGCGGGCTCAAGCAGGACAATGTCTCAAGAGCTACAATTTTCTTTAAAAATGTTAAAGCTACCATGAATAAATTACAGCACAGGAAGAATATACAATTTTCTTTGTCAATTTTTTTTTTAATTACTTACTTTACCCCAATCCCTCCTATTAACAGGACTTTAATCAGACCAGAGTAAGAGGACCTGAGGCCCAGCTCCATGCTCACTAGCTGTGTTTGGCTACTGTTCCCTAAAGATAAGAGACCTCATGTTTCTCTCCACAAAGGTGCCCAGAGGAATGATCCAGACCATACACGGAAGTGCCTCAACTCCAAGATGTTATCATGATCTATGTTTTAACAGGAGGACACGTTACTATACCTTTTTTTTCCTAATGTCCTCTTGTTTAGACATTCGTTCATCTAGTGCTCGAATTTCTTCACTGACAGATGACCTAAGACTCTTTAAAAGAATAAAGAAAATGTATTGCAGAAATTATTTGGTAAAATGAAATATACACATTTAATTCAATTCCACAGAACTGATTTAAACTCATTATTTAATTCCAGTATCTACGGGCCAGTATTACACAGGTATTGACAAAAATGCAAAGTATCAGACACAGCTGCTGTTGATTTGGAGGCAAAAATGACATCTAAAGCCAAGGTCACACAGGATTACTAGCTAAAGGGATAATAAAACATATACAATGAATGCCACAGGTGGTCAGGGTAGACAAAGGACAATTTGAATCACAGTACAGGAGAGTCAGACAGACAGGATGGGACTTGAGTTCAACTCTGACATCAGTGTGGGTGGACAGGGTGGACAGGAGACTGTGAGAAGATGAAAGGTAGGAAGATGTAACTGACTACTCAGGCAGCGAGCACACACCTGGGTGCACTGCAGGCTTCACGGGGAGAGGAGGAGAAATAAAAAGGGAATGCATGATTCAGGGGGACTTTACTCCGATAAGGTCTCTAGATCCTATGCATTCTGGAGAACTAGAGAATTTTTAATGTGATGTCTCATAATGTGATGTTGTTTTGGGAATAGTAGGAATCAAGAAATAAGGAACAGAATGTCCAGGAAAAGGGTGAGATCATAGGTGGAGAGACATGTCCAGGAGCTAATAAACTAAGCCAAGCATGAGACAACTAGGAATTGGGGCCAAATGGAGGTAAAGGAAACAACTATTACAGAATAAAATGGACAAATCACAAAAACTCTACAGAAAAATGAATTCAGTCATTCAATAAACATTATGAAATAACTATTAAATGTGAGTTGTCATGTCAGCCAATGAGGACACGATGATGAACAGGACAGAAACACTCTTATCCCTCAATGATCATAGAATTCACAGAGTAGCTGCATGAGCTGAGCTTGAAAAGGAAGGTACAGTCTGGGCTGATCAGGAGAGAGGTGGCTACAGATAGCCGCCAGCAGACAGAGTGGGCATGGAGCCGCAGGTGGCAAGGCAGGACTAGAGCCTGCATGCATGACAGGAGCCCTCTGAGTTCAGAGCACACGTCAGCAGAGCCATCTACCTCCACCCAGGGAGAGCATTTAGAGGACACAGTGGAAGGTTAACAAAGGAAACACCCCAGCTACAGGCTGGGGATGGAGCAGTGCACCAAAAAGGGGGCAGGGCAGGCTCACAGGGCCAGGGTGGAACCCAGCAGGGGACCAAAGACCACTTCTCTTCCATTTTAAGGAAACGTACCTTAACAAGCTTTTATAAAATGCAAACAAGACAGAAACGTCCAAAAATATTTGTTAGATCAAGGCACAGCCCACAACTCCTCTCTTTTCCAAATTCTTCCTGCCTACCCCTCCTGTGGACTTCTCAGCATGACAGGTCTGCTATTCTGTATTTTTTTCAGTTCTATCCATGCATTTTGTCTTTACTTACACTGTCTACTGGGAGCCTCTCATGTGCCAGGCATCGTCTTAGGGGTTAGGTGCACAGGGCCACTCAAGTGGGGTGGTCTAGTAGTGACACACACAGGAAGTGACAGTGCAATGCTCCAGGTTTAAGACTGCATCAGAGATAAGAGGGCCTGGAAGTTGGGGTGCCTGACATAGATGGGGGTGTAGGGGATGACAAGGCAGCTTGGTCTCCTGTTGAAAGTGATACTAAAATGCCCCCTCCACTGTTCATCCAGATGGAGTCCCTGTGTCCAATGGCTTAGAGGTGGGGAGTCCCATTCCCACAGCAGAGATTTTCTCAGAGAAACTTTAAAATGTAACATTTCTTAGGTATTAAATTACATGTATGTTATCCTTCATTAGTATCCTATTTAACCCCTAACGTGGACTGGTCTAGGAACCTAACCACATGTAAAATACTCTCTGGGAAAATACCTGTAAAATTTCTACAATTTTTAAAAAATAAGCCATTCATAAGATGGAGACCATTTACATATGAGTGTGATGGCACTACCACGTTAAACTCTGAAACAGCCTCCTTCCCCTCCTCTGAGAGTTTAAAGCTCTCTACTCTGAGAATCTGGCATCTTCAAATCACACACATTTTGTAGGTTGTAATATCACATGCAAAAAACAGAGAATCCCTGACAACATTTTTCAAGGTGAGTGCTATAATTAGCAGCCGACTGGATGAGAGGGACGCCTGGACAAGGCAAACAAACATAACAATGTGCCTTATGGGAGACTGTTTAATATGACGCAGGGACTTACCAGAACCTCTTCTCGTAATTGTCCCAAAGGCACAGAGAGCTGGTTGAGGGCTTTGTCCATGCCAACCTAAAGGCAAAATCATGTTGGCACAAACACACCACCACCAGGAGGAACAGTGAAGTGTCTGCTTAATGATCAAAGCAGTACTAGAGGTAGGACATTGGTTATTCTTTCTGCACAACCACATATTGCTACATAACTAACTAAATAAAAGAAATGCTATTTTGTCATAAATCTTGGTCGCAGAATATGACAAAATCTGTTGATATACATGAAACAATAAAAATAAGAGAAGTCATAATAAATAAAAGCTTCCTTATATACATTTCCCTTTGGATGAAATTTTATATGAATTTGAAAATTTTTAATGGAAGGTGAATATCAATTGATATGACAGCCGGATGGGTGGGCTATATTTCTCCTAAATATTATTATAACCCTTGAGAAAAATCCAAATTAAATAGACAGGAAATAAAATTTGAGGGGTTTCTAATTCTACTGAAACATTCATCTTAGCAAGTATGGCTCATTAATTGTAATGCTTCTTGAAATTCCCTTAGAGATAACTACTTTCTGTAGTTCTCTGAATGAATAGAATTTTTAAAAAAATAAATGAATAAGACATTTTTGCAAGTATTAAAACTCATGCATTTCTAAATGACTTTTACAAACAAATGATATGCTCATTACAAACCATTCTGACATTTTTATAAAACCAACCACCTACAGAGCATCCTGGCCAATGTTCCCTCAGCCTAACACAGGCCACACATGCCTGAAAGTAAACTAACATTTCCTTAAGAATAGCTGATGTTTGCTCTTGCAAATTAGTCTAAACCAGTGAGAGAGTTCATGGAAATCACTTAGCAACAAACAAAAACAACCACTCTGACATGATTATTCTTTACTTTTCACTATTTCTTTTTTTAATTCATTTTCTATTGATAGACTTAATAGCTAATTTAAAAAAGAAAACAAGCTAGAACAGCCTTAAATGAGTAAAAATTAAAAACCAAAAAATGTACACCAAGAAAGTTTACTTCTTTTATTAATTAATGACATTAGTAATCTAAGAATAAATCTGAGTGAGAAAGCAAGTGTGGGTGTGGGTGTGAACATACTGCCTGGTGGGAACTGTGGATTAAGGTTTACCAGGTTTGTTGAAAGGTTGACGAAATCTGCATAATCCTTGTTAATGAGCTCCACCATGGCTGTCTTAAGAAGTTTATAGTAGAGCTCCAGGTCATCTCTTAGTTCCTCCAGCTGGACACGCTTCCGGCAGTCAGACACAAAATGATCCACATCAAAATCTTCCTGAAAAGTAAAAACAGAAAGGCAAACATTATTGCAATGATATCACATTTTACACATAAAAATAAACTTGACAGCAAGCAGGAGAGAGGAACACCACTATGTTCATTTAAAAGGCCAAGCTGCTGCAGGGAAAGTACCTCCCGGCCCATGATGACACGAGGGTGCCTGCCACTCACTCCGCAAGGTGCCCAGGCTGCGGCGGTGAGAGCGCCAAAGCCTAGCCACTACACCACCAGGGAACCCCGCCCCCTCTTTTTTCAATTACACATTTTAAAGAGGCTCTTCTCAAAATAGAAATCGCTTTCCCCCTTAATTTTAAAAGTAACAAATGTTCGATATAAAACTTTCACCCAACAAAGAATTATACAATAGAGTAATAACTCACCCACAACACTATTAATGTTTTTTGCAATGTTTAACATTGTGATTCATGTCCTTCTAGACCTTTTTGGGTCTCTCTCTCTCTCTCTAAAATATAAATCACTTTTTTAAAAATTGAGATATAATTGACATATAACTTTATATTATATGTATACAGCATGATTCAGTATTTGTATATTGTGAAATGATCACCACAGTAAGTCCAGCTAACATCTGTCATAGCCACAAATGTTTTTTTCCCTGTGATGAAAACTTTTAAGATTTAGTCTTAGCAACTTTCAAATATACAACACAGTTTTGTTAACTGTAGTCACTGTGCTGTGTATTATATCTAATAGAATGGCATAAGAGGATAACCCGGACGGAGGGTAGGAGGTGGAGAGAGGTAGATGGGATCAAGACATATCAGGAGGAGAAATCCCTGGGACTTGGTAACTTGGGATTTTGGAAAGGTGATGGAGAGAGGACTGGAATTCCAGTGTTATGACTAACAGCTAGATGTCGGTGTGACACCAACTGAAATGCGTTAACACCAGAAAGCTGGTCTGGAGGGCAGGAAGTGCTCACGAATTCAGTTTTGAACATGAGGGCCACAGAAACATCCAAGAAGAGATGTGAGGAAGTTCAGTATATGGGAGACTAGAGAACAGCAGACTTCTGGGCCAGAGATAGGAACTGTGTCACCTGCCTACAGGTGATCACTGGGCCTACAAGGGTCATCTAAGGAAAGGAGAGGATATGTGACCGAGCCACTTAATGGCTGCAAGGAAGACAATGACTGTGCATAGGAGAGGTAGGAAGGAAAACAGAAAGCGGTGACAAGAGCATCTGGTCTGCTGAGGTCACCTAAGGGGTCAGGAAGAGGTCTGCTCAATTGACGTATAGCTAGTCAACTTTGGTGTGAACTCTTAGGGGAATGATGGTGCCAGAAGACAGGATGGAATGAATTTAACAGTAAAAGGTGAGAAAATAACGACAACTCTTGAGCATTTGGCTGTGACATTGAAGAGAGTGACAATAATGCAAGATAACAGGATGATATGGGAAACTAAACAGGAGTGTGTGGGGAAGCCAATGGGAAGGAGCACAGAGAAGATGATAATAACAGGGTTCTGAGATCGCAAGAAGGCGTGAGCCCCAAGCCTGTAGGAGGAGGTCACCTCAGGAAGAAGGAAAGCCTTATCCACCACTAGGCAAGGAGGAAGAGAATGGCTTCATGCAAGAATGGGACTGCCATCAGGAAGATGAAGGCATTCCCCTCCGATGGCCTCTGCTTTTCTTCTGTAAAACAGAAGATGAAATCATGCACTGAGATATAGGGGAAGGCCATTTCAGCAGCCTTCCCAAAGGCAAATGCGTCTAAATTTATCGCAGCATGCCACTTTCTCTCTCCTACTACAAATATCTTCTGTCCTACTTCATCTGTTAGTTGGTTGTCAAACTCTAAGGGTTTCTGTACTTTTTAAAGCTGGCAAAGCCAGCAGTATGATGCTGCCACCACCTCTGCCACAAGGGATTCTTCCATCTGTCACTCCTGCCTTTTGATCACCTACATCTTTCACAAAGCTGTCCCGCTCTACTATAGTTCTCATTAGATTTCACAAGGACCACTGAAAGAACATTTTAAGTAGCCTCCTGAGACCAGTCAGCACCCCTGTAACACATATGACCATGTCATTTCCTGCTTTAAACTTGACTACAACTCCACAAGGAATACTGCATCAAGTACAAACCCTTCACTGTAGTAACAAGGCCCAGTACAACTTGCAACCCCAGCCCATCTACCTTTCTACCTTTCCAGTCTCACTCCTGGCCATTCCTCCACTCTCCAACCACTTTGTTTTAAGTGCAATTATTCAGCATGTACTTCCTATCACCATGCTCAAGAGCCCAAACCTTATCTATCCTAGTACCATCATGTCTAGATGCTGGCTGGCACACAGGTGACTGATGAATGTATGTTAGTTAAATGAGCAATTGCTACCACTGCCCTACCACGGCCCATCATGTTTGGCAGACTAAGGATACCATTTCTAATCAACTGACTGGATTTCAAGTAACGTGAACTCTCCTAATGTAAATCTGAGAGTCCCTAACTTTCCCACATGCATAAAACCTACCCAGTTGTCAAAAAGTGTGGAATGAGATAAAAATGTAGAAACATAACCCCGATAGCAAGCTCTCTGCCCATCCTTTGTTCCACAGAACTATAACTTGTAAAAAAATCTCTCTTTGAAGGAAACACAAATTGCAATTAATCTTTATCTCCAGGCCCCACCTAGAAAATCAATAACATTTTACACAGAACAGCTGTTATACATATTTCTCTTTTACATGTGAAATGGTCGCACTTACTACCACTACAAATTATATGGCATAGTCAGAGGTTTAAGAGCCATGAAAGAATGAAATAGCTGGCATTCCAGCCACTTGCTCAGTTTATCCTTGTCCTACCTCTAACTTCTACTTTAGGACTTAGATTCTGAGAGTTCTACTTTTACCAAAGGCAACTTAGAGTGAGAAAGATGGTGGGGCTTGTGAGTCAGAAAGGATACCTGTGTTTTCTGGAAGAAAGCCTGAAGAAATCAAAAGATGTACAACAGGTTCCTGAACTCCAATTCCCGAAGTCAGAACAACAGCCAGATCTCTGCCTGTTCTTCCAGTGCACCTCCCCCCATCCTATATCCCGAGTTCTGTCTTTCTACCCTGGAGTCAGGGTGATGGAAGAAAAGGTTTCTGGATGGGTGAGTTCACCCTGGACTCTCTTTCAGATATTCTGTTCAAGTTACACGTCTTGTTAGTGGCTTAGCAGGAATATCACTGCACAAGGACAAGAGCCACCATTCCTGTGGGGTCTAGACAGCCCCATACATTAAAACTAACATGGCCACACTAGAGAGGCTCCAGATATCAACACTTTTTTTAAACCACAGATTTGGAGACGTAGTCTGAATGCAAATATCAAAAAGAGGTAGGCTAATTATAGAATTTTTCTGTGCACAAGACAATATTTTTGTCTAAAATTGTTAGACCAAAAATCGGGGGTTGTCTTATACACAGGAATAACCAATTGATATTGATTTCTTAATGTCAGGTTAGAAAAGTAGGGGTCATCTTATACATGAGGGCATCTTATACATGGAAAAATACAGTAACCTAGGGGGAAAAAACCCCTAGGTTTTTTAAATAATAAAGACAGTAAGAAAGAGATTTAAACTTACTTGCTCAAATTTTTAGAGCTCTACTGAGCCAAAACTTTTTAAACACTGAAGCCAGCTACTAAGTTGTGTCAAAAATCTCAAGCCTTAGAAATTAAACACAAATATACTTTCTGATGGTTGACGCGCAGTCCCAGAGAAATACACCAAATAAGCAGGCAAAGTTCCTCCTAGCTCTGATTCAAATTTTGGACATTTTCAAGGCTATACCTGATGAACCTTTATTATCAGTAAAATGTGTTCAGTTTCAATTTCTACTCTGTATGTTTATGTCCTGCAATTACTTGCACACCAACTTCCAGGTCATCTTATGAGAAGAAGTAGGGCAATTTTACAAAAGGAGGATGATTTGTTTTATTGTATTGAAGCAAAATCACTAAGAATATTCTAATCTTTGACATTATCTCATCCCAGAAGCTTTAGATCAGGGGTGTCCAACCTTTGGCTTCCCTGAGCCACATAGGAAGAAGAATTGTCTTGGGCCACACACAAAATTCACTAACAATAGCTGATGAGCTTTTTTTTTTTTTTTAAGTGTCTGCATAATTTCTGTAATGTTTTAAGAAAGCTTACAAATTTGTGTTGGACCACATTCAAAGCCGTCCTGGGCTGCATGTGGCCCGCAGGTTGGACACGCTTGGTTTAGATGAACATTAGGCAAAAACTTTACATCAAGTGGCTTTTTTCCTGACCCGAACACGGGAGAGATACGTGGGTTCCGGGACCTACACAGTTCATACTGAATTTAACGTGCAAGACACTGGTCAACAAGCTTCTGTGTGGCAAGAGGACTAGCAATCTGATTGCACTGAATAGTTAACAGGGTCAGGTACTAACAGGGGTTCTTATATTCAGTTCAAACCCACTTGCCCAGAACTTTCAGTCCTTTTAACTCAATATGCACAATTTCACAGAAGTGCTCTCTCCAGGATGCACCTGCCAAGAGACATCGCGAAGTGCAGCGAGGTCCCTGCCGAGGAGGCACTTCAGAAACCCCAGGAGAGGGCCCGAAGAGCAAAGGAGGGCAGGCCACCCACAGCCGGCTCCAGACGGGAGCCCCCGGCGCGCACCTTCATGAATTCGTCCTTGTCGAAGCAGAGCGTGTCTGGCCCCTTGGGCAGGTTCATCCTACTTTTCTCCATCCCGCCAGCCGCCGCCTCTCAGCGCCAAAATACCAGAGAGGCGAAGAAGCAGGAGGCTGAGCTCACGGCCACAGCGGCCGCAGCCACGGCCAATTTCCACAGCACAGGAGGCACCGCTTCCGCCAACATGGCAGCGCCCGCGCCTTGGCCAATGAGCGGCTCCGCGGCTGGCCTCCGCCTGCCGCCGCCAAGAGGGGCATACGATTGCCGTAGCTGGGCCGCGCGGGTTGGCAGTGCTGCCGCTGGGCGGCGGAGGAAAGCACTGCGGGCTCGCGCATGCTCCTGGAGAGGACCCGCCAGAGAGGCCAGTGGGGCTCCCTCTCCACCCCACCGTTTCCACTGGGAAAAAAACACCACGGCCAAAAAGATTTTCAAAACTCAGGCCTCGGCTGTTAGGTGACCCCTTATGGCGGTATTCTATGGACTCCTCTTGTTCTGGAGTTCATAATGATGGACCCAAGTTTCCTCACCTGTGATGATCTTGTTTAAGAAGTCCTCACCTTCTTTTCCAAAAATTTCAAAAAAAAATGGGAGGAACCAAATGTCTGAATGCTCTTCCATTCTGATGTGCACTGGGTGAAAAATGTAAGCATGTGTGTGTGTTAAGATCAAAATGATGGAGGGAAGATACCATGTGACTACACAGAACCAATTATATCCAGATATGTCTATTGTAACAAAAAAATATTACAGTGGAGGCAAAAATTATCAGCCAGACCTCATATGTTCATAAGGCTATTTATTAGCCTATAGTGGGGTTTTTTTTTTGGGGGGGGGTTGTTTTGGGTTTTTTTGTTGTTGTTTTAGCACTGTCTGTGGCTTTCGTGGCCTCATAAAATGAGCCTGGGAGTTCCCCTCCTGTTAAATTTTTCGGAATAATTTGAGAAGGATAAGTGTTAATTCTTCTTTGAATGTTTGGTAAAATTCACCTATGAATTTTGTTTATTGGGAGATATTTTTTAAAATTCAATTTTGTTTATAGTAATCAGACTCTTCAGGTTTCTGTTTCTTCTTGATTCAGTCTGGAAAAATTGTATGTTTCTAAGAATTTATCAATTTCTTCCAGATTGTCCAATTTGTTGGCATATAATTATTTGTATTTTTTTCATAATTCTTCTTATTTCTGTAGTGTTAATTGTCACTTCTTTTTCATTTCTGATTTTATTTATTTGGGTCTTCTCTCTTTTTTCCTTGGTGAGTCTGGCTAAAGATTTGTCAATTTTGTTTGTCTTTTCCAAGAACCATCTCTTGGTTTCATTGATCTTTGTATTGACTTTTTAGACTCTCTCATTTATTTCCACAATGATCTTTATTATTTCCTTTCTTCTATTCACTTTGGGTTTTGTTTGCTGTTCTTTTATCCAGTTCCTTAAAGTGTAAGGTTAAATTGTTTGAGATTTTTCTTGTTTCTCAAGGTAGGCCTGTATTGCTATGAATTTCCCTCTTGGGACTGCTTTTTCTGTGTCCCATAGATTTTTAGGTCATAGTGTTTTCATTTTCATTTGTCTCAAGGTATCTTTTGATTTCTTCCTTGATCCCATTGTTGACCCATTCATTATTTAGTAGCATGTTATTTGGCCTCCATGGGTTTGTGTGGTGATGCCATTCATTCTGTTTGCAATACAATTATTTCTAAATACAAAAGAAGAAATAAGAGTGGGTTTTTAGTCTTTTTATAAATGCACAGCACATGTGTAAATTTGAATGTTTAATATGAATTTTAATGTGTTGGCAGGAGTTGTGCTGGAATTGGCCAACACCTGTAGGAAGGGAAGGAGCTGTAATACAGTGTGTCTGAGAAGACAGCCCCCTGACCCCTGTCCTGCAGTGGTACAGATGATGGAAGTTCCTGTGATTCAATACGCAGTGGGAAAATGAAGCAGAGGAGGCAGGAGCTGTGGGTTCCAGCATGCCACAGGCAATTCCACGGCCTATCTGGTGAGGGTTTTGCTAGAATGGAACAGGGGACAGGTGTCAAAGGGATAGGGTGGCCCCTCTTGGAAGGTGTTCTTTAGAGGGGACTGGGGCAAAGTTGAGTATTCCTCTAAATAATCCAAGGAAAGAGAGGCAGACAAACAGGAAGGAAGGACAGGGTATAAAAAAGGAAGCACATAGAAAGAAAAAACAAAGTAACAGGGAGGGAAGGAAGGAGGGAGGGAGGAAGGGAGGGGGAAAATGAAGGAGGGAGGGAGAAAAGGAAGTAGAGAGGGAGGAATGGGCAGACACATGAGATAACAGAAATATTTTAATCTACTTTAGCCAGTAAAGGCTCTGAAAATTGAATATAAAATTTTAATTTAAACTTTAATTCTTTTAAGCCTTAATTTGGTAACTAATTTAATGGCTAAACCCATTTTTTTTTTCATGAAGAACATATAAATTAATGGGCTACAGTTTGGGAATGCTGGTGTAGACATGTGGAGAGCAGATATGGTAGAAAAGGGAGCTAAAATTATTGTAAGAATATTTAGATTTGTGGCTATTCTTAGGAACACTTTTTGGGTTATTTCAACCCTGTGATTAGATTAAATTTGTTGCCAAAGGCCAGTTTTATTATTGCAAAATTTTGGACTCTTCAGAAACCAGTGACAATAAACCTCTGCTTCTCAGATGAAATTGTATAACTGATCTGATATACAAAAATCTAACCTAACAACAGAGTTGTGTAACTGAGCAAGAATATACAGATCAACTATTACCAATTAAAGACAAAAAGGCCAAGTCACACATCTCTGTTTCCAACAGTTCATCACATTCACAATTGTTCTATTCTCCATGACACCTAAGTTCTAAAATTTATTTGGATGTGGCTTCTGCGCATTCCATCACATACAGGATGGTAGGGGAGGCCTGATTTATTTTTAAGCACAAAAATAGGGGTTTGCCAGGCCTTGGTGTTAGCAATAAAAGACCAGTACTTAATGAAACTCTTGTAAGTAGTTTAATTTGTTGTCCTATAATTTTTTCAGGTTTCATTTAAACAAATGAATTGATTTGCTCTACACAAGGCAATTAAAAAAGAGGGGGGGGGGAGGAAAATGCATGAATTGACATTAAGACTGATTGGAAAAGTAGAGAATATTGCTTAATTTGAGGACTTTCGATTATTTGGACCACCTACCACTTGCCTCCTCAGAAGAAGGGCACTGCTGAACCGTTGCCGGAAATACATCGGGGGGAAGCGTGGGCTGGCTTTCCGGGAATGGCCCGCAAGGGTTTCTATGTCTGGATATATGTGTGTGAAAATGAGTCATCACCCTTACTCATGCCACATCCAAAAGTGAACTAGAAATGGATCCTAGACTGAAACATAAAAGCTAAAACCATAAAACTAAAAACAACAATGACAATGACATAGAACAAAATCTTCATTTCCTTGGCATAAGCAAAGGTGAGTAGCTCTTCCCTGGGCTCCACTTTTCAACTTGGGTTGGGGGCAGGAAGTAGGGAGTCTGATTTTGGTTGTGATCTAAGCCATGTTGACCCAGCTAGCTCTAAACACCTGTCCCATTTAACTGGATTTGGCTTGTATCTTTTCAGTCTAGGTTAGAGCCCAGAAGGATGGATGACTCATGGTCACCACCCCTAATGTCTAAGAAAATTCTAGGTCTCATGTTCTTTAGGTTTCCTGGATTTGGCATTGGAAAGGTGGATGAGAGGGAGTCTATAAAACACTCTGAGATCTCTAGAAGGATGCCTAAGAGTCACAGGGGACCACTAGCATATCTGTTCTTCCCCAGTGCATGTTCTGACTCATTGCCAAGGGCCTATCTTTGATCTGTCTGGGATGTCTGTGTTTAAACACAGTGAATTGCTGCCAGGTTGGTGGGGGGGTGGGGATGGGGAAGTGGTCGTTTAATACAATGTCCCTGCCTCTTCTGTGTCTTCTGTCTTCCTTGTTTCTCCAGCTTGCCCTTAGCATGGGACACGCAGAATTAGCTGGAATAAAGCTATCAAAGAACTCTCCAGTTAACTTAACCCTCCTGGGTGTCAGAAGAAACAGCCTAAGTCCCCGAAACATGAACCGGAGATGTGTCCACAGCTTAACGATGTCATACCCCATCCCTTGCACAGCGGGGAAGCACTAATCCTATCCATTGGGGACCCAGTGCAGAGTACACATCAAAGGAGGAGAACAGAGTGAGACAAAATGATTACATTTAACAGCGGAACTAAGACAATTACTCAGTCACCCCCTGAGTATAGAGCTCTGAGCACAGCGCAAAAGGGACATGAAATCCTCCACTGTTAGGCTGTCCTGCAGGCCAGCTGGACAGTGATTCCAAAGATCCTTTTCATGAGATGAGTACACTGATGCTATTGGTTAGGGAAGTGTAAAAGGTCCTCTGCTATAGTGATTTGCAGTTATCAGATGCCCAGTAATAGCCATTTGACATTAAAATCCTACCTTTGGTGGTCTTGTGACAGTCACAATTGTCATAATTTTGGACACATAAATTTGTCAGCATCTTTTGCACACTCCTCCTATGTTTCAGCAATTTCCCCCATTCTACCTTTCCTCCTAAACTAGAAGCCAGAGGCACTTTCCCACCCCTCCTTGCAGCTAAGGCAAAAATGTGACCTTGGCTCCCCTGGCCCCCATGGCCCCTGTCAGACCCACCTGGAGGCTTTGATGGGAGGAGAAACTGGCATGGAGTGGGGTCCATTCCTAAGAAGGGTGGAGGCAAACGAGTAGAGCTCTGACCCCAGTGTGGCTGTGGGTCTTCACAGGGTCCACTGTCGGGCCTTCCATGAGTAATGTCATTAAACTAAACTCCTGTCCTCAAATCTCTTCCATTGAAAGCTTGATGTATAGAAAGAGAGAGAGAGGAAGGGAGGGAGGGAGGGAAGGAAGGAAGGAAGGAAGGAAGGAAGGAAGGAAGAAAGGAAGGAAGGAAGGAAGGATGAAGGAAGGAAGGAAGGATGAAGGAAGGAAAGGAGAGAGAGAGAGAGAGAGAGAGAAGGGAGAGAGGGAGGGTAGGCCAAACCCCAAGGGACTGGATTTCCCTGTCCCTTTTTTCTCTTCTCCTAGAGCATTTTTTTTCTAGATTTTTATCCCTCTTTTTATCTAACAGGGTCCACATCTGAGCAAAACGCTCTGATCCATAACCCACATTTACCTTCCTGACCTACTACACTGAAACTCTAGACAAGGAAAAAAAAGAATGCAATTGGAAGGGGCTGCAATTTACTGAGCACAGACGATTTACCCAGGCAACAGGTTAAGCCCCAGCCCTGTGAGGCACAAGTATCATGATACTCATTTTACAGATGAGAAAAAATTGTTTAGACATTGTGAGCCTCTTGCCTGAGGTCACCAGGCTTTAAGGGGAGAAGCCAGAATTCCATCTGATTCCAAAGCTGCCACTGGCAAGTCCTGAGCAGAGCTATCAGCCTGCAGCCCAGACAGAGGAAGATCCTGTTGAACTTGGCTGTCTACCCACTGAGGAGGGCTCTGTTGGTCAATCCAACAGGGAAGGCACTTACTCTGACCTTGCCCTATGGTCTTAAGACCAATAATAACGGCCAAAAATAATGACACCTTTATATCATTGTCTGGTTCAATCTTCTAAATGACCTTATGAGGCCATTTCCAAGCTAAGGTTTGGTTGAGTTAGGTCATTAGGGAGATGTATGCCCAGGCTGACCGATGTCCAGGTGCATGCTGGGAGTCATGGGGCTGGGTGAGTGAGGATGGGCCATCAGGCCTGGCTCTCTCCAGTTGTTCCTTCAGAGAAGCAGGAGGGAATGAACCTTTCCACCTGGCCCCTCCATAGCTTTGTCTGCAGGTACCAAGCAGGGAGGAGGGCCACGTACCCAAGTCACTAACATCTAATATCAGTGTAGCAAGGGCCTAACGTTGTATCAGTGTCATTTCCCTAGGCTTCAGATGCTCTGCCAGTCTTGGGGCAAGCCTGTCCAGGACAGATGGTAGGATTCTCAGAAGCTCTAGGTGAGCAGAGCTGTGATGGCACATCAACACTAAGGCTGGATGCAGAGCCTGAGTTGGGCTAATCTGTTGTGAAGACCTTGAGTTAATTGGCACCAGATGGTCAGGTGTTGTTCCTCAATGCTGTCCTGGGGGAAGGGGGGGAAGGGCGTGTGAGGGCAAGGTGGGGATATGTTTTATTTTACCACCCTGATGTGTCTGAGGAGTCTTTGGGGGGCCGAGGGCATTGCTGGGCTCCTAAATTTATAGCCAGGACAGGTCATGCAATAATGTTCAGCTGCCCATGATGACAAGAGATCAGGGGTCATTAGTAAATGATGGGCAGATGGGGCAGGAAAAAAGGGGTGTATGACAAGGGCCATGGCACAAGGTTAGGGTCAGCTTGGGAGGCTGAGGGACAACAGCTGCTTCCATCCCATTTCTGCATGACTTCCTGTAAACCACTGGGACCGGTTTTGGAAAGCACAATAAAACTGAAGCCCAGCAGGAGAGATGCAAGCGTGGAGAGTAAAATCATCGATATGGTGGCAAGTTCTGGGTCACTCTCTTGAATGCTTAACTTGACCTGTAAATGTTATCTTTAAAACTATGTGTTTCCATATCTTTAATATTAACTTTTGATAGCAAAGCTGTTTGTTTGTATCCTTACCTTCCCATTCCCTGCCCTCTACATTCTGAGATAGGACAGTCCACATGAGAGCGTAAGGTTTGAAACTTGGGGAGCTACTGACCAGCTTGGTAACCCTGGACACTCCAGCCCATCCCCCCACCTGCCCTCGTCCTGCAAACCATAACACGGGATAACAAATACCTTCAAGACATAAACTTCTGAAGGCTGTGGTGCTACACTTGAAAAAAAATAAACACAAACTTATGAGGGCCACCAGACATGCCTAAATACTGGTATTATCTCAGAGAGATTCGCAAGCTAAAACTAAAAAATGAGTATCTATTAGTACAAGGCTGACTTTTTAATCATAGAAGTGTTAGGAATGCACCTAAATCTCTTAGCTTTCTCTCTAACCACATATCTTCAGTTCACAAAACAGTCCTCCCATAAAATTATTTGAAATGCCCCATTCCATCATTGCTTCCGAAGGTTCCATTGTCACGCAGCTCAGAAGTGGGTGAAGGTTTACTTAAAGAATTAGATGTGTGATCTTGAGAAATGGTTTCTGACAGTTTGGCGTACATGAAGATAGGAAATACTCTCACATCCTTTCATTTACAGACTTGGCGATGTCGGCGGCATTAACCTGCTTTTAAGGGTGAAACTGAAAGCATCTGTAATTCTGTGTAAGTGCAGCTTTTCTAAAAGCTCTTGCACATTCTTGGGCCAAAGGCATGCCATAAATAATGTTATTACATAGGCAAACTGTATCATTTGTACATTTAAATGACCCATGTTGGTGTCTTCACAATAAGTACTGTTCTGCAGAACCGCGCCTCGGGAAGGCTAGAGCAGCATTACCGCTGGGGTCTGAAGGCAAGTAAGTACTCACCTGCCAATCTCCTTTGTGGTCCTAGGGCCCCTCGTGCCTTGATGTAGACACACAAGTTGCCCTTCCTATCAGCTAACATTCATGTCGGAGCCACATCTGTTGGTCAGTTGCAACCACAGCTTGCTACAGATACAAGAGTTCAGCAAAAATCAACAAAACTGAGAACCAATTGACAACATGGGATTTACAATAAGAAACATTATAGATTTTATTATTTGTAATTTGTGTCCTATACATTCTTTGTATCAGTGTAATTTGTAAGTATACGTGCATACACACATAAAATTTTCCCCCAGAAAGACAATTGTTCATCTGGTACACCCTGGATTCATTTATATCACGTATTGTTGTGTGCAGCAGTTCATTCATTTCCATTGCCATGTGGCATTCTAGTGAATGATTATACCACAGTGGATTTATCTATTCTACTGTTGATGGATGTTTGGATGGTTTCCAGTTTAGGACTTAACAAGTAGTGCTCTTGAAATATTCCTGGGACTGTATTTTGGTACAAAAATGAGGGCTGTCTGGAAAAAAATCCAGTCATAAATGCCTCTATTTTTTCTTGTTACATGGCTGGATACTTTCTGGACAGTTCTCATATATACTCATTTTTGTTAGATATACTGTATTAGTTGCCTCTTGCTGATGTAACCAATTAGCACAAACTGAGTGACTTAAAATAACACAAATTTGTTATCTTACAGTTCCAGAGATCAGAAGTCCAAAATGGATCTCATTGGGCTAACGTCATGGGGTTGGCAAGGAAGGATTCCTTCCAGAGCATCTAGAGGACAGTCTGTTCCTTTGCATTTTGGAGTTTATGGGACAATGCACATTCCCTGACTTGTGCCCCCTCTCAGCTAGCAGCCCCATCACGCCAAAGCTTGCTTCCATGGTCCCATCTTCTTCTCTGACTCTGATCCCCTACCCCTCT
>PVJL010002674.1:51794-141689 GCA_004026885.1 Lyroderma lyra
CCCCCGTTTCTGATGGGGCCACTCTTGGTTGCATCAGACAGATTCAAGGTTTGCCTCTACATCTCAGCAGATGGGTAACCTTCAGAGAGTTCTTTATCTCCTGCAACCTCAGCTTTCTTAGCTTCCTGAGGGAGGTCAGGTGTGTGCTTCCTGTGTGTGAGGATTAATGAACACAGGGCCTGCTGCTACATAGCAGGTATTCCACACGCACCACTCCCTACTCTCAGCATCTGGGAAGGTGTCCTTCTCATTGTTGATGACGTTTTCTCGATGGGAGACCCACAGACATACATAAGACTGACAGAGAAGCTCCAAAAGAAGACAGGAATTTTCCCTCACACTCTTACCAGACAAGATTAAGGAGACAGAAACCCCTTATACTGAGTGTGATCAAGGGGTCCCCTACCTGGTTGCAGGGAGACACCCTAACTGTTGCTCATGGGCTATATTTTCCCACTGTGTGTCTTTATGGAGTTTGTACTCCTTTGATCATAGTATTTAAACAAGAAAACCTCAAACGGCTTCCTTGGAATTCTGATTAACTGGAAAGATCTCTCCATTCATCTTTTTAAAATTTTGCTGTATTGTGGTAAATATACATGTATATAACATAAAAACTTTTAATTTAACCCTTTTTGTGTACAGTTCAGGGGCATTAAGTACCTTTCCATTGTGCATCCATCACCAGCATCCATCTCCAGAACTTTCTCATCTTCCCAAACTGTAGCTATGTACCAATGAACTCCCCACCGCACGCCCCTCCTGGCACCCACCTACTCTTATTCTCCATGACTTTGAATACTCTAGGCAGCTCATAAAAGCGGAGTCGTGCAGTATTTGTCCTTTCGTGACTGGCTTGTTTCACTGAACATGATCTCCTCCAGTCTCGTCCACGTTGTAGCCCGGGTCGGGATTTCCTCCCGCCATTTTGATTTCCTCCCGCCATTTTCAGGGAGGAGAACCTGTGGATTGGGAACGCGGTTCCTCCCCGGCTCTCAGTTCCCTTCCGCGGTCAGGGGACGGGTGGAGAAGGAGCAGGGCTAACCCACACATGCCTGCCTGTCTGTTTTCGGCAGGGCTGAAAGGGTTAACTTGGCAACTAATCAGTACTCTAATTTTTGCTAAGGTTGTGAACAGATGACCAAATCCTAAGAGCAAAAGATTAGGAAGACTGAGTATACATCTATGGAAGAGAACACTGCAGTAATTTAAAAAACAGTGAATGTGACATGGTTCATACACATCATACTTAATCCCCCCAAAACTGTGTTTTGAGCACCCTACTGTGTGCCAGCCACTGTGCTTGGTCCTGGGGTACAATGGTGAACAAAATCGGACATAGCATACATGGAGCCTATAGTCTACAGGGCTAGACATGGATTAGTAATTATAAACGCAGCGCGTGTCCTGGGGGGGAAGACCACACTTCTATAAAGGCAGAGACCAAAGGCACCGGAGCCGGACCGGGGCACAGGAGAGGGTTTCCGGCGGAACGCACACATACAGAGACCTGAAAGGAACGCACACATACAGAGACCTGAAATGTGAGTGCGAGTTGAGCCAACATTTGGGAACGATTCTACGTTCTGTGCGAAATCTGTTCCTCCCAGTCACCCTAATGGGAAAGCACACTCACGGCGTTGCGGTGCACCATGCCCTGGGACTCCAGTGATTTAGCGCGTGGCTACGAGGGATCCCCCACCTTCGCCCGGCCCCCGTTGTTGATGCTGCTCCCGTAAGCCTTGCTGACATCGACGACATCGCACCCGGCTCCCCGCAGCCGTCTGTCGTCTTGGTCTATGCAGAGACACGTCTTCTGAAACCTGTGTGTGATCGAGTTTATCAGTCCTCGCCTGAATGGCTCCCGGGCTGTGCGTGCCTCAGAAAGACCTTCTGCCTCCGAGGAAAAGATAAAATTGGGGGTGTGCGTTTGGGGGAGAAGTCATCGTCACCCTCTGAGTAGCTGGCTGGTTTCGGTTTTACGGTCCCTCGGCCCCTCCAAATTCTCCTCAGTTCCCGCGGCAGCCCGTGCCGGCCCGGGCGCCCCGGCCTGACGGCGACTCCGGGCGTGTTTTCACCCGCGTCAGAGCCGCTGGCCCGGAAAACAAACAAACAAAAAAATGTTTTCCCGAGTCCCCCTTAGGCTGTCGGGGTGGCGCCGTGGCGCGAGGCGGACGCTGCTCGCCCCGGTCCGGGAGACGCGATCCGAAGCTGGCCCGGACGAGGGCGGCGGAGCGGCCGGCGGCACACCCTAGCCCGCCCGCGATCCGGGTGCGTCCCGCTGACGTCCGCGCCGGTTGTCGGGCGCCCTCTGGCGGCCGCTTTCATCTCGCGTCTGCCCTGCGGAGCGCCGGCGACCGCGGCCAGGGGTGGAATGCGGCCGTATTGCCGGAGGCGGCGTTCCGGGCGGACGACCTCGGGGGCGGAATCCTCCCGGAGCTGCCGGGGCGTCGGCGCGCCCCGCGTTCGCCGGAGCGAGGAGCAGAATTGCGGGGGCGTGCCCGTCGCTCTCCCTCTGCGCTGCCTGGACCGGCCCCCCAGCGCTCGCGGTGCCTGTCCACCCGCGGAGACCGGCCAGGGCCGACGCCGGGGAACCGGGGACAGAGCCACGCCTTGTCGCCGGTCCACCTACGGCCCGGACGTCGGGCCTTCCGTGACGCCCTGGATTTTTTCTTTTGTGCGACCCGCTCCGGGGGTGCTGACCGACCCAGGGTCCTGCGGCATGGCCGGGAGGGGGCGCAAGGGCGCCCACGGTCCCTCCTGGGGTCCCGGTCGTCAGAGGCGCCCCCGCGGGGTTTTTCTGTCCGAACTGGGAGACGTGAATGGGCCGCACACCGCACCGGCGGTGGTGGCCCGGGAGGGCGTACCCGCCCTGTGTGCGTGCTCGTGTGGGTCCCGGGCCCTGGACGCGACTTTCTGGCCGAGTTTTCCGAGTCCTGGTCCGGACATTGGGGACCGGGTCGGGCTGTGCCATGCGGGGAAGCCCGGGGCGCGGGCACGCGTGGGTCCTGGCCATCAGACTCGACAGTTCTCCAACGTTTCTTCGTGTCCCGGTACAGAGTTGGGGGCTGTCCTCAGCCTCGCGCCTGAGGCTCTGTCGTGAGAGGCGCCTCTGCCGAATGTTGTTCCAAGTCCCAGTTCAGAGGCACGGTTGAACCGGCCCCTGCAGGGGTGGGAGACCTCCCCTGCTCAGGCGGGTCTTCGACCCCTTTCCGTACAGCGCTTCAGGGGTCGACCAGATGACCGAGCCCCGGCTCTGTGTACTGGTGATGGGGTGTCCCGGGGGCCAGTGGCTGACCCTCGTTCCCAGGAGGTCACCGAGATTAGTGGATAGGCCCTGGCAAAGGGCCTGGTACTTTTTCCACCTGAAATCAGCATTTTGTGGCACCAGCTGGGTATGGAGACACTTGGGCCTCCTGCATACAGATCAATGTGGTGATGACATGGCCCACTGGTCGGGCCTAAGCCGCAGCAGATGAGGGACAGACCTGCCCGAAGTTCGTGAACTTGTGCCACGCCAGTGTCCTTCGCTTTGTTCTCTTGGCGCCACCCCCGGAGCTCCTGTTGAGACTTTGCAGGAGGCCCGGTAATACCGACAGGAGGAGTCTGAGGCAGGCAGGCTCTTACGGCCTGCACCGCGACTGCTCCTGTGGTCTTTTCCTTAGATTGCAGAGCTCCCAGCCCTGGCGTCTGAAAGCCTTCACAGCCCCCACAGGGGAAAAGCTGGCTGGGGGCAGTGCTGCCATCGGCAAGAAAGTCTTTAGCATTCCGAGAGGGTGCCTTGGGGTACTGGACACCCCAGCCGCTGCTCGTCTCCTGCTTGTAGTTGCCACAGGTGCTGTGGCATGTAGACATGGTCCCCTGCGCCCCATGTGTGGTGGGGGCCCCAGTGATGCTTTTTGCCTTACTGCAGACAGAGCTTCCTCCACTAGTTTGTGGGAGGGTACCACCGGCCGGCTTCTGGCATGGGGCAGCTATGTGTTGGCATGTCCTGGCTTCTCCTTGAGTGGCTCTCCATCTGCTCCAGGCATGAAATGGCTCATCGAGCTCCTACCTGGTTGACCCTGCCAGTAACATATGCTTGTCTCAAAGATTAAACCAGACATGTCTAAGTATGCACAGCTGGCACAGTGGAACTATGACTGGATCACTTAAACCAGTTAGCGTTCCTTTGGTCTCTCGGTCATCTCCTACTCAGATAACTGGTCATTCTAGAGCCTAAAGCACGGCGACACGTGCCAACCCCCACTTGTGGTGGGGTGGGGTGCAGTACGTGCATTTATCAGATTGAAATCAATCCAGTCAGCCTACCCCTGGCCCTAGCAGAGAGGTGGGCAATGGCATCTTTGATGACTCCAGGTAACCTTGGCTGATCACCCTGGGGTTGTGACAACCCATTCGAACGTGTGCCCTATCAGTTTTGATGGAAGTCGTCATTCCTATCATAGTGACCATGGGTGATGGGGAATCGGTTTGATTCCAGAGAGGGAGACTTGGAAATGTTTACCACATCCGAGGAAGGCGCCAGTTACAAGTTACCCACTCCTGACCTGGGGAGGTAGTGGTGAAAAATAACAGTATTTCCCTTTCCCGGGCGGTCTGTAGAGGCCTGCCTTGGTGCTCCTTCTCCCTGCCTCCAGCAGCGGTCCAGGTTGACCAGCTGTCAGCCCCCAGACTTGCCCCCACCCCCGCAACAGCCCTTGGCCTTTTATGCCTCTGTGTGTGTGTGTGTGTGTGTTTAACGTCACTTCAGTGTGTGTGTGTGTGTGTGTGTGTGTGTATGTGTGTTTAATGTCACTTCAGTGTGTGTGTGTGTGTGTCTGTAAAGTACTGTTGGTATATAGTATCAGCTTCAGGTGTACGATCTAGAGTCCACACTGACGTAGCTTACAGAGTGATCACCAGACTTGGTCATTTCTTGTCACCTTGCAAACTTAGCACATTCTTTGCCCTTGATTTTCCCCCACCCATTCCCCCCACATGCCTAGTACAACTTTTAATAGACATTATGGGACCTAGGATATTCTAAATTTATACATGCCAATGTTTCTAATGTTACCACCATTGCAATTTTGACCATTTTTTATTACTGTTGTCTACTGATGTTTGGTGGCATAGTGACCTGAAAACAGAGCAACCCAAGTGCAGTTTTTCTGTTCACAGAGGGTGCCCAATTGGCTGAAGATAGACACGGGAGGGACGTGTTTTGTTGTGTGGAAATTTCTGAATCTTCCCAGGAACCACCTGGACTGACAATATGCCTTGAGGTCAAAATTTCCATGTCTATCCATGCTGGGGCCCTTCATTGGCCAAGGAGGAATCCGTCTGTCTCTCTCTGTCCATCTGTCAATGTGGCCAGTGTCCCTGTCCCAGAGGTAGATGTTCAGAAAGAAGAGCTTCCAAGCCTCCTTGCACTACCGGGGTGTCCACCACCCACCACGCTGGGGCACTGAAATGGGACCTGGCCCGACTCCTGGGCTGTTGGCGTGCGTCCCCACAGCCCTGGAGATCTGATCTATCCAGCTATTGTGGCCCTGCCTACTGGCCGACAGTAGGGACATCTAATCTACTGATGTCTGTTTTTACATCAGAACCTACTCCCCTCCAGGAAGGAAATGTGATGGGGCCACATCTATCTTTACTCATCTGATTTACCCCACCTCGCCAGATAGGAGGAGACTTTCTTGAAAACGGTATCTCCCACCTATCCTTCCAGAAGGGTGAAATGTTTTTAGAACCAAATGAATCAGATATTGAACCATGGGCCAAAAAATGATTTTAAAAGAACTGCATGAGAGGAAACTCATCTTGAGACTGACGGAAGTTTGTGACAGGACGTTCCAATGATACTCTGGGCCTTTTCCAGTACAGAGATCATCAAGGTTACGTCAGTCACTCCTATGATAATAAAGACAGAGCATACTTTGTCTCTATCTGATATTAGCCAGAGAATACTTTGTCTCTATCTGATATTAGCTGATATCTTTAAGACCCAAGGCACTAGCTGGAATGAGTCCATTACACAAGATTGCTTTAAAAACAAAGGGGGAGGGCTTATGATTCCATGTACAAGCCCCTGTCATCCTCCTTGCCTCCCAGTAAAGAAACTCGGTGGGAAAGGATGGAAAGTTACACAGAATCACATAGCTATCAATCAAGATCTCCTGTGGTTCCAAATCCACATATGCTATTATCAGCTACTCCTGCATATACTGCCAGTATTTTTCAGTGACAGGTTTATGGGCTGTCCTTTTCAGTCTT
The DNA here is from genome assembly GCA_004026885.1 of Lyroderma lyra. Taxonomy (NCBI): domain Eukaryota; kingdom Metazoa; phylum Chordata; class Mammalia; order Chiroptera; family Megadermatidae; genus Lyroderma; species Lyroderma lyra. The sequence goes on from PVJL010002674.1 coordinate 58,056, forward strand.
TCTGTAAAAAAAAGAAAAAAGAAAAAAAAAAAAAGAAAGAAAGAATAAGACAGGCAATGCCTCTTTGCTTTTCCACCTGGGAAGATCACAAGTTTACAAGGACAGTAATGCCCCAGGGATATACAGAGTCCCACCTGCTTTCTCCTGGGTACTGAAAGCTGATTTGAATGATGTTGAATTTCCACTCTCATTCGATACGTGGATGATTTTCTCTTATGCTCTAGGATATATTAGACTCCCAAGAGGGTACCATTTACCATTTACAATAGCTGGCCATAAAGGAACATAGGGTCTCAGAGGACACACTTAGATTCTGTTTAACCCAATGACTATACCTTGGTGATCTAATATCTAAAGATGGGCTAATAATCAGTCCTGAAAAACTGAGAGGAAAAATATTTCTTCCTCTTCTAAAACCAAACAAACAAAGGAAACCAGCTGAGAGGATTTCTGAATCTGACTAGACATTGTCACAACTGGGTTCCAAATTTTTCATTCGTGGCCCAGCCTCTATCTGTTTTATTGAAATTGAATCTGCCTGATCCAGTTCAATGGAACTCCAAAAGGGAACAAGCTGCAGAAGCTCTAGAGCAAGTATGTCCAACTTGTGGCCCAGGACGGCTTTGAATGTGGCCCAACACAAATTCGTAAACATTCTTAAAACATCACAGAAATTTTGCATGGACCTTTTTTTTTTTCTCATCAGCTGTCATTAGTATTAGCATATATTATGTGTGGCCCAAGACAATTCTTCTTCCACCAGGGAAGCCAAAAGGTTGGACACCCCTGCTAGTCTAGACGCTGAAACTCAGTTAAAGGGCCCTCTCCCTGCATGCCAGTCACTAGGCTAACAACCAGAAGGTGTAGTGATGGGCTGTCTGTTGTGTATGTGACTCATTCTGTAAAATCTCCACTAAACGCTTTGTCAGTCAACTGTCTTCTTAGAACATCCTCTTGTTTTGCTGTACCGAAAATGATAAACTCAATGTGAGGTCTTAACCCAGCCACTCTGTGTGAACTTCTTTGTAGGATGAAGACATCCATGGCTGTGTTCTCTTACTGACCAACTTCTTGTTTCTAGGAATGACATACAGGAAACTATTCTGGATAATGCTGACTTAATTGGGTTTGCAGATGGATCTTATCTGAAAGATGAATAGGACATGACCGAGCTGGCTATGCAATCACTTCCACGGTGACTATGAATCAAAGGTTCTTATTTACCTGACTGAAATCTGCCCAACAAGCTGAATGAATTGTTTTAACACAAGCTTGTCAATTGGGCAAAGATCAACTAGCTGATGTAGACAATGATGGTTGCTTTGGTGTAGCTCACAACTTCTAGAATGTTGTGGAAGCAGTGAGGCTTCTTGACTCTCTTGGGACAGCCCATCAAGAATGGAAAACAGGTTGCAGAATGATCAGATGTCATACAGCACAGCCACCCAAAACAATTGGCAATTGTCAAAACTTCAGGACATTCTAAAGCTGCCAGCCACTGTGGAAGCCAAAGAAAATAATTTAGCAGATGCTGCAGCTACACAGGCAGCAATAAACAGCCAAATTATCCAGATCTGAGAATGTTTCTTCTCCCTATAAAATCAATAAAAGACTCTCTTTTACAGTTCCCATGGACAGCTGTAGGAGAGGGGAAAAAGAGAATCTGACAACAAAAAGGGGAAACTTTTGACCCAGATGAACGGATATGGCTCAGATCCAATCAGAAACCAGTTATAGGGGCTCGATCATCTGTACTTCAACATGTCCCTGAACTAACACCTTGGGGTCTTGAAAAGATGATTTCATGAAGTAAGGAATATTATTGGAGAACCCTTCTCCTACTGTAACTCATCAAGTATATAGCAGATGTTCAGCTGTCTAAAATATCACCCCAGAAGATCACTCTGTGGTCTCAAAGGTCCCATGGGTCCCATTTCCTTTTTGTCCATTTGACGTGTGGTGATTGGATCTCTATCCAAATGCCACCATTTCAAGGATACAGATATGTGGTAGTCATGATTTGTATATCCTTGCAGGAGAGCAATAGCCTTCATGGTAGGTAAGTGATTATTGGAAAAAAAAAATAGTCCCCAATTGGGGAATTCCCCATGAGTTAGTTACATAGTGACTGAGGGACTTGTGTCATGGGGCGGAGCATGCAGTCAATCCATGTGTGATGTTGGACTTCTTCTACGGCATTGTCATCGTGTTCCGCTCCCCAGGCCTCCAGATCGGTAGAATTTACATGTGGTATGATGAAAACCCAAAAACGTAAATTTTCAGAAGCTTTTCATCTCTCTGGGCCCAAAGCTCTCCCTTCAGTGCTTCTCAACCTGAGATGGACTCATTTGGGTCAATACAACTGTCTCTTCTTATTGAAAGATTTAAGAGTTACAGCCACAAGAAAAGAAAGAAACATGCCCTGGATAATTATCATCACTTTTAAAATTTTGCTTTGTCTCATCCTTGAATCTTGGCTCCTTCCTGCCTCCAAAATGCCAACCTCAGCTGCCATGTGACTTTTGCCAGGTTTCCTCACACTCCATGCCTCACCTTGCCTGGAACTGGGCCCTTTTGGGGAGGGGCAGGGAGGCATAAAATTAGCTATGATCAGATATTTTATCCCCCACTTTGAAGTCACTATGAAACTGTGCTGGCTTTGCAATGATGCATATGGAAATCTGTGGGTTGCTTCCAGGGTTTATTCCAGCCTTTGCTGTATACAGCATACAGATGGTGTGTGCAAGACATTCTATCCCCCACTTTATAATCACTGTGAAACTAGGGTACTCACTGTCTCACCTCCTCTCCCAGCATGCCCTCCAATCTCTCTCTTACCACCACCAAATATTGCTTATTTTAGCACTAAGAAAATTTCCTTTATTAAGTTATGAGCCTCAGCATCTCATACCAATCTGCTTCAACTTGCAAGTTATTAAAGGCAGCTAACCAAAGAGACCAATTATGTTCCTTGTGAATGTTTTAAAAATATTTGAACAAAACAAAGTGGATTTTAACAGAATGAAAAGTAATTTTCACCAGCTCTTTACTCTTCCTTTCAATAAACTTTCCCACCATGTATTATTATAGAAGCTGCTTTGTAGTTAGATAACAAATCCCTTCTCTTAAGTAAAGCTTTTTAGAGCTGCAGTGTCATAATTGACACAAACCACTGCAGTTACAGGAGTGTCTGGCTTATGGCCTTTCAGTACCTGGCAGATCATTTTCAAGCTAAACGTGGGGTCATAGGTTTGTACTAAACCGAGGTGACACTCAGCTGGTGTACACTGGTATAGCATGCTGGTCAGTGTGTGTATGCTTGGTTACTGCTCATGCCTGCCGACTGTTCACTACTTTGTGTGTCATGCCAAGCTCCATGTAGGAAACATAAGCATGGGAGTCTCTGAGTCAGACGCTATTCAGTGGAGGATATTATAAATGGATGACAATTTTTTTAACCAAAAGGTAGCAGAACAAAAGGCTCCACTCGGTGCCATTGGCAGCTTCCAGAGGAATAACAGTTCTAGAGTGCTTCATGAAATTAATCTTAGCATTTATGATGGCCTACTTGTCTCAGAATTTTGTTTTAGAAACTTTGTTCACCACTCACAAAATGTATTTATCCACAACGTATATTGTGTGATAAGGATGAAAGTTTCCTCCAAGGCACACTGCTACTCAGGTCTCTAAGGTGTATAGAACAAAAGGTTATGGGTATTTCTCCATCTGTGAAGTGAGTAATTTCCTACACTAGCATTTCTAAAGCTTATACTCTGCAGGATGATAGGTAGAATAAAAAGAAATTCATAATCAAAAGTCTTTAGAATACAAATCCTGGCACCACTGTCAGTTTGCATATTCTCATACCCTGGACCTTGGATCTGTGGCCACTCTGCATCCTCATTTCCAAGAACCCAGCACCAAAAAGGATGTCCTTGGCTGACTATTCCTTGCAGAGGAAAAGGCTAACAGGAGAATCCCAGCAGCCCTTGTTACCACTGCAGACACCCAACATCTTGACCACTGGGGACCCCTTGCAGTCTTCATCAGTGCTTCCTTAGCTGATGGGGCCACTCAGAGTCTAAGCTGCTGCACTGCTCTGGAGCTGGAGCCACCAGTGTACCCCTCACCCAGCCAGTGCCCTTACACCCACCCATAGATGAGGGTCTTTCCCCCTCCAAAACCAATCCATAAAGTCTGTAAGAGGTAATTCATCCTCCAATACACAGACATGCAAGACTACAAGGAAGATGAAACATGGCAACAAAAAAGAACACAGTAATTTTCCAGTAACCAATCCCAGAGAAATGGAGATCTATTTGTCTGACAAAGAATTCAAAATAATTGTTTTAGAGATTCTCAGTTCAGGAGAAGGCAGATAGACAACTCAGGAAAACAATACATGAACAAAATGAGAAGTTTATCAAAGAGATAGACATTATTTAGAAAAACAGAAATAATGGAACTGAAGAATACAATGAAATTTAAAAAATACAATAGCATAAAGAATAGGATTGATCAATCAGAAGAATGAATCTGTATACTGGAAGAGAAGTCACATGACATTATTCCATCAGAAGAGAAAAAATGAAAAACAACGAAATGAGTAAAGAAACGCTTCCGCCTTTATGAGGCACCATTGAAAGAACCATGGCATTATGGGAGTTCCAAAAGGCGATGAGAGAGAAAGGGGCGGAATGGCTAAAATTGTCCAGGCCTTGGGAGGGAAATGGACATCCAGATTCACAAAGCGGAAAGTTCCTAAAGAGGATTAATCTATAGAAAACTATACCAAGACACTTTTAACATCCCATTGTCGAAAGTCAAGGATAAAGAGAGAAATTTGAAAGCAGCAAGAAAAATGCAATTTGTCCCATACAAGAGAACTCCCATAAGATTGTCAGCAGATTTCTCAGCAGAAACATTGCAGGGCAGGAGACAGTAAAATGATTTATTCCAAGTACTGACAGAAAAATACTGCTAAAAAAGAACACTATAACTGACAAAATTATCCTTTTAAAATGAAGAAATAGTCTTTCTCAGAAAAACAAAAACTGAGGAAGTTTGTCACCACTAGACCCACTTTTACAAAAAATGCTTAAGGGAGTTCTTCAAATTGAAATATAAATATACTAAACAGCAATGGAGAAGCACATGAAAGCATAAATCTCACTGGTAAAGACAAAGGTAAGTATATAGACAAACAGATTAATGTAACACTGTAATGGTGGTGTAATTACTTTTAACTAATATAATTGTTAAAAAGAAAAATTTGTTAATGGATACATAATATAAGAAGCAAACTCTGACTACAAGAACACCAAGTTGGGGCAGGGGGAGTAAAAGTAGAGAGTTTTTGTATGCAATTGAAGATAAGTTGTTATAAACTTAAATGGTTATCACTAAAAGATATTTTATGCAAGCCTCAACTAACCACAAAAAAACTATAATAAGTACACAAAATATAAAGAAAAGAATCAAAGCAAATCACTACAAAAATACCATCAACTATAAACAAAAAAAACAGCAAGAGAGAAAGAGAGGGATAAAACACCAGCAAAAGAGACAGATCACAAAAATGACAATAGTAAGTCTTCATCTACCTATAATTACTTTAAATACAAATAGATTACACTCCTTAATAAAAAAAGCATCACGTGGATGAATGGGAAAAACAACACCTGAACAAAACAAGATTCAGTGATATGCTGTCCATGGTAAACAAAAGAAATCAGGGGTGGCTACACTTATATCAGAAAAAAAATATACTAAGTACAAACCTGAATTGTCGCATCCAGCAAGACACAGGCTGTGGGCGAACAAAAAGGGTGACGCAAAGTTAAGAAAGACAAGACAGTAGCCAAGAATAGATTATAAGGGGGGCCAGGGGCCCCAGTCTCATGGACTGGGTACCCCGAATCTGGCCGACACATGGCTTTTATTGATGCAGAGAATGAGGAAGTGAAAAATTGTATGGGGAAGTAAAACCTTCCTCTTTCCAAGGTCTGTGATTATGTTGGCTTAGGGCTGTTCTCGAAAGTCCCAATTGTGTTCATGTAGTGCCTTTACACACCAGTGCTTAACCCCAGTGAATGGAGTCGTGGTTATTATAAAAACATCCATTAAGGGAGGGAATGGCTAAGCTCATTCCATCAGATCTCAAGCTGAACTATTCATGGGAAGTGAGGCAGCCAGAGGGCAGGAGATCAACCTCAGAGAGGGTGGGGGCTGTGCCTCACCTCTGTAGAGCCCAAGCTCTCTCCTGATGGCCCCTATGTGACTGTGCCTGTCTTAGGTTGTTCCTCCCTTGAGGAATCTTACCCGTCATTGACTAACCAGCCATCCCCCAGGGCCATACAGGGTGATGTTGTTGTAGGAAGACAACTGAACACCAAACACCAGGGACCTTGAAGAAAACTTTTATTACACATGCGGGCCCAGAGGAGCCAGTCTCCAAATTCTGGGACCCAAACAAGGGCGTAGCAAAGCTTTTATAGGTTGGACTGCAGTGGCTGGTGGGCTTTACAGAAGTGGAACAAGCGAGGCTGCTGATAGCGATAAGGGTCTCGACTACCAGCTTTTGCAACATGGAAGAAACCTGCTCTATTCTGGGACAGGGCCATCTGCTCGTCCTTTCTGTTACAATGTGAGGTATGTGAGTGAGAGAGGGTCAGTTCTGTCTTCTAGATATTCTATGCCCACCCCCACCCCCCGTGGCCTCCACGCCCAGCTCCTGCCTTAGGATGTCATGGGGAATGCGTTGGGGACAGACAGGGTGGCAGCTAGAAGGCAACACTGAATCTAGAGACAAATAAAGTCATTATTTTATTTTATTGAACTTTGCTTTATTACACTTCACAGATGTTACATTTACAAATTAATGACAAGACCTTTCTCCAGCAAAAGTATTACTACGTGCTTTAATGCAATTACTTGCTTTATTTCAGTGGTCTGGCACTGAACCCACAATATCTCCAAGGTATGCATGTACTTTAAAATCAATCATTTAAAATGTACAATTCAGTAATTTTTAGTTTGTTTATGAAGTTTTATAACCATTACCAATATCTAATTCTAGACTATTTTCCTCACCCCAAAAAGAAACTCCATACCCATTGGCAGACTCCCCATTTCTCTCATTTCCCAGTCCCTGGCAATCACTAATCTACTTTCTCTCTATATAAAAGTGCTTATTCTGAACATTTCATATAAATGGTATTATTACAATATGTAGTCCTTGGTGACTGTCTCCTTTCACTTAAAGTAACGTTTCCAAGGTTTATTCATGTTGTAGCGATTATCAGAATTTCTTTTCTTTTTTCCCATGGCTAATATACTTCTTTTGCTTACCCCATTCATCATAGACATTTGGGTCGTTTCCTCTTTTTGGCAATTATGATTAATGTTATTATGAACATTAAAGTACAAGTGTTTGTGTGAACATATGTTTTCAGTTCTTGGGTATATCCAAAGGGGTAAAACTCTTGGGTCATATGGTAACTATGTTTAACTTTTTGAGGAAATGCCAGACTGTTTCCCAAAGTGGGTGCATCATTTTACATTTTTATCAGCAGAGTTTGAGGGTTCCAGTTTCCCCACATGCTCGCTAACACTTGTTATTATCTGGTTTTTATTCTAGCCATCCTAGTGGGTGTGAGGAGGTTTTGATTTGCATTTGACTAATGACAGTGATGTTGAGTATCTTTTCATTTGCTAATTGGTAGCATAGAATCTTGTTAATCCATTAATTCATTCATATATTTGAGTCCCAGCTCTGTCAGTCCTGTGTGATCTTGGACAAGTTACTTAGCTTCTCTGAACTCAGTTTTCTCATCTATAAGGTAGGGATCACAATCTCTGTCTTATGGGATTGTTGTAAGAACCGGAATTCATATACGTAAAGCTCTTGGCACAAAGTTAAGAACTCAATGAAGACAGACGTGAATCAGTATGATGAGTAAGTCAAATGGCATTTGAGTTGAGTCTTGGAAGGAAAGTAGGATTTGACTAGTAGAGGTGGGAGGACAGGAGATTCCAACCAGAAGAATGAGTGTGAGCAAAAGAGAAGTGCATGTGCGGTGAGATAAGTGTGAGGAGTTCCAGCGATGCAACAACCTGGCTGGGGCAGCAGAGGAGAAATCGAGAGAAAGAACTAGAAGGAAAGATGGGCTCCGACATGGAGGGTGATGGGGTGAGGGCAAGAAGGGTGTGCTGTGTGAGTATATCATGTGCTGGGCACTGGGTGAAAGTCAATGTTGCCACCTGCTCAGGACCATAATGAGCTTATTAGCACCAGCACTGCTTGGATAGCCCTAGTCGGTCCTACCTCCGGGTGTCTCCACACTTAGTCATCCAGGGCAGCACTTTGTCATGTATGTTTAGTCAACACCTGGGGGATGACAGGGCTTCCTCAGGGCTGCAGGCAGGGAGTCCTCAGTGGTCCTCCGTCAGGTGAGGAGAGGTTTGTAGGCATCTCTTATAATCCTCCAAAAGGAGGAGGCTAGTGAGGAACAGTGACTTTAGGCTTTAACCAAAGATGTCCCACAAGGGGCAGTGTACTGGCAGCCTGGCTGGACACAGGACTGGAAGACAGGCACCCCTTCTATATCATCCATGTATTTCCCTCTGATCAGGGACCTGGCCCACCAAATCCTGCTGGAATGATCTGGTATCATACTCAATGTGGAGTTTAAGTCAGTAAGCCCCCATTATTTCTCTTGGGGCATCTCCACCCCAAGCAATCCTTCCACCTGCAATTGAACAGTGCTCACCCCATTCAAGAATCACAGGCCTCACTAGTCCGAATGCACAGCTTTCCCAGCCCTGCTGACAGTGGCCACCCCGAAGACCTCAACAAGAAATAGGATGACAGATTAAACAGGATGATTCATGAAAACGAAGACTGTGGTGTCTCTTCTCCCTGACTTGTTTGTGAACAATCTAATTCGCAGGCATCATTGCTGCTGTGGGTCCATATGGACAAGCGGATAAGGTTAAGATGCAGTAGGTCCCCACCCACTCTGTGACCTCTAGCTGTCACCATGGATGCTCCCAAACTGTCATTGTAGAGTCCATACCTAGGATGCACTGTACGCATGTCACAGTAGCAAAGAGCCAGTTCGTGCCTGAGCTTGCCCCCGGCACCAGTCTGACCAGAAACACCATTTTAATGGGACAAAAAACAATGGTACTGTCCCTTTTCAAAATGGTATCCATGGTGAGCCTACTGACGCCTTGAATTTATCCCACATGTACTATTCAAAATGGGACGGTACCACTGTTTTCTGTCCTGTTTTAAATGGTACATCTGGTCAGCCTACCCTGCACCCACTCCAGTTGTTCCAACTTCAAATGGGCCTGGGCCTGGAGGGGGCCCGTGGCTGCTCTGTCAAAGGGGACGGAATAGAGGTTTGACCAGAGTCCATGTCCTCAAAAAATTAAACGTCTTTTTCCACATCAGTGGCAGGACATTTGGGACAAGAATTCTGTGGAAACAGAACAATACTAATGCATCCGGGAAAGTACTGGTGGCAGCACGTGGGTTGCATTTCCCTTGCAGGCCTGAGGACAACACACCTCTGCCCACCAGGGAGGGTCACCCCTGCACTTCCCCTGGAGGAGCAGGTGCAGGGGGTCTGGCGGTCTGGCGTGGAAGTGTTTGGACATGACTTCACTTTGGCCAAACCCAGTCCTCAGGACACATCGCTCCTCTCCTGGGCTGAGATGATCTCCAGGAAGCATGGCTCTCCAAAACAAGTCGTTAGTGCCTCAAACCATGAGGTTATGTCTGGACGATAATAAGACCAAGTCTGGGTCATGGGAGGGCAAGCCCGACTGTTGACTTATTCCAAGTCAGGATCACTGATCACTGAGCCTCAGATAATTCTGTGCACGAGGGAAGCTATTTTCCTGTCTCTTTATTTCTGCCCCAAAGGGACTCTTGCTCAGAAACACACCCAGATGAGCCACTCCGTGGAGCCGGGCACCTTCGGAAGGAGGCCCTGACCGCTCAGCCCCCCTGAGAGTGCGCCTGTGGTACCCCTGCTCAGAGCAGAGCTTCCTGCCTGCCGTGGGCAGCTAGCTGCTCCGGGACACCTCCACGCCCGGCTGGCACAGTTCGGCGGATCCCTTCGGCGGGGGCACTGCCCACGGGGGCTGGGGCTGGGGGTGGGGGGGCAGGAAGGCCGCGCAGGCGCCAGAGGGTGGGCTGCACTGTGAAGTTTCCAGGGGCAAGACCGTAACCTTGGCCTCGGGAGCCGGCCTCGGGAGCCGGCCTCGGGTGCCCTCCTCTTCCCCCGCCCCGCGGATGCCACCAGCCAGGGCAGCTCCCCCCCACACCTGGCGCCCTCACCGCCTCCTGCCGCATTATTTATTCAAACTGCTTCCGACTATTTATAGCAACTTCGTAAGGCAGCAGCCGCCCAATTCCCGGGAAAGTGGAACACTGAGGCCTTACAGAGGATTTGCAGAAGAGTCCTCCCGGGCTCCCGAGGTGGCTGTGCACCTTCCCAGAATAGGCCTCCTGACCGGCCGCGTCCCTCCTCGCGCCAGGCTGCAAGTCAGAACGCGGCACAGCACCTCGCTGTTCCTCCGAATGGCCAGTCCATCCCGCACCCCACCCCCGTTACCCCGCACCTGACTGCAAAGGAAGGACACGAGAGAACAACCAAATGGCACGTGAACGTCCCTCCTAGCGTGCGGAGCCAATGGCGCTAGACGCTCGGAGCGGTGTTCTCGCGGGAACCAAAAGCTGTTTTGTTTGGTCCGTGGGTTCTCCCAGCGGCAGCTCCTTCTGACCACGCGTCTTTAACCACCTGTCCGCGTGCATTACAAAATGGCGATCCCATCCATCCCCTGGGATAACACTCTTCTCAGTGCAGCCAATCAGCGGACCCCTTTGAACACCACGTCCCCAGGGCCCCGTCTTCTGGGCGCCCGGGCAGGGCGCTGCGCCCTCCCCGAGTCTCACGGATCCGTCTGCTGCTCAGTCAGACACGCGGGTCCACGCGGGTTCCCAGGCCAGGGCCGGGGGCAGGACTTGAGCTGGAGAACAGGGGTGGGGGGTGGGGTGCGGTGGGGGTGGGCACCCAACGGGTCAGCTGCGGCCCAAGCTGGCATCGCTGCCTCCAGACGCCCTCCAGCCACTGTCCTAACACTGGGAGGTCTGAGATGCAGTAATTTGTCCTTTACTTTAGAGGTCCCAGATGGGGAGGGGGTGAGTCTCCTTCTCCCTTTTCTCCCACTTTTTGGAGCGACTGTCTTACAAGCCCTCCCGTGACATTTTGTGCTCATCTGTTTTAATTAACATTGTCCCATCAACATACTGTAATGGACTAAGGCGATGTTCTGTGGGCTACTCAGTCCAACTCTCTTTGGACTATATTCTGACAGCCGGGAAGTTAACAGAACTTTGGGGCAAGAACATGAGGTCCATGTACTGTTGTGTGTCCCATGTGAACGTGGACTGTTTCTGATCCCTGTCCCTAACAGCGTCAGACAGGAGCTCACACAGCAGGACAGCCATCATACACAACATGCTGGAGAGGGATCTAGCAAAGACACCCCATCCAACACAGCAGTGCACTTGGGGCTGCTACTTGGTTAGGCTTGTGCTTATCCACTGTCCTCAGCCATGACCCACTGGTTTCTGCAGGAGCCAGGCTGGTGACTTACACTGGGCTATCACAGAACCACCATTCCCGCCTCCATCATGATTTTGGAGCTGGCACTAATTTCTGACATTCTCCATGGAAGGTGGCATTGCCTTTTTCTTATAAGTGCCTTGGACTGGGGAGGGGCTGGTTTAGAGCTTCTTTACCCTGCTGGGCAGAGAACCAAGCTGGGGGTTCTGCCTCCTACCAAGTATGTCCAGTCTAATTATTCATTTAGGAACCCAGGAAATGACTCCCCAGTGGGCCCCCTGGAATGACCAGCCATACGAGGGCCAGGGCCCCACAGGGCAATGACAATCCAGACCCTGTGTTGAACATTCTTGAAAAGGCTGGGCATCCCCTTTTCCCTCTGCAGTTACCTGAGTAAATGGCAGTAGATGCCATTGGAGGGAGGCTGGTGTGATGGTTAATCTCCTGTGTCCATTTGGCTAGGCTATGGTGCAGAGGTGTTGGTCAAACACCAAACTAGGCATTACTGTGCAGGTGTTTTTTAGATGTGGTTGCATTTACATCAGTAGACTTTGAGTACAGCAGATGACCTGCCATCATGTGGGCAGGCCTCACCCAATCAGTTGAAGTTCTTATGCACAAAGACTGAGGTTTCCTAAAGAAGAAATTGTGAAGACTGCAACATCAACTCTTACCTGAATTATCAGGCTGCTGGCCTGCCCTATGGATTTCAGACGTGCCAGCTACCACAACTGCATGAGTAAAGCTCTCTCTCTGCCTCCATGTATACACACCATGTTTTTCCATGTAGAAGACACTCCCATGTATAAGACCACCTCCAATTTTTGGTCTAACAATTATAGACGAAAGTATCACCTTATACATGGACAAATATGGTAGATTTCTTTGTATGGTATTCAATACTCTGTTTCTCTGCAGGACACTGATACACCTGGACACTTACTATTCAGTACACTTGCTGTGCTGTTGAAGGGTCATTCCTCACAGGGACTTGCCTCTCCTTCAGTCACTGGGTTCCAGGTCTGAGAACTGGCTCAGGTCCCCAAACTGAGGATGTTGACATTTTATTGGGATACCTGCCTTGGCCTCTGATCATCCATCTTTGATTTCTCCCAGTTTCATAAATGAAGCAACACCCTGTTGGGTGCCTATTTATCTCACCTCTAGGAGCACCGTGTTTTATTTACTCTCTCCTCAGTGCTCTGCAGACCAGCTTCGCCCTGCTGCCATTCAGCCTTGCCCTTCCTTGCGATCACTGTGCCCAGCTTGCTTCTGATGGTCAGTTCTCATCATCCAGTCTCTGTCACTTCTGGACCCTGTCATTCTTTTTGCTATCCTCAACCCTGGCTGACAGCAGACAACCCCCACTAGGCTCCCGACTGATGCTGGGTCTCCTCCGCAGTGCACACCTCATGGCTTTGCTGAACAAATGTCTTCTAGGTCTTCTCCTCCCATAGGACAGTCGGCCAGTAGCTTTCTCAGCCTTACAAAGTGTCCATCCTAGGATGCCCACTTCTCTGAGCCTTCCTCTACTGTCTGCCAAGGAAATTATGGCATTTCTAGTTCCCTTAATGTGAGCCATCACTTTTCCAAGCTTCTAAAAGCCTAACAGGAGCTGTCCCTCTCTGGGGTTCAGTGTCAGGCCTGGAGAGTGGAGCGCAGGGGGCCAAGTCCACAAAGGAAGGCTCCCCTCGTATGTACTGGGTGCCCTTCCAATCGGGCCCCTCTGCGGTGCAGCAGATGCCCTGCTGTGCTGAGAGAAACAGTCTTGTAGAAGGCCAGCTTCAGATGAGGCCACTGCTCAGCACCAGAGCTGCTCCGATGTGGTCAGGAGTAAACAGACCCCTCGTCTTCCACCTCTCATCCAAGGGCCAAGCCAGGGGGTGCGCCCCTGCTGGGTCCCGAAGGTGCGGCAGAAAGCCTGGGGCCCACTTTGGTTCCCACAGTGGGAGCCCAGAGCCTTGCTTCCCTACTGAGGCACCACAACAAGGGGCTCCCCTAAAACAGGGGCCTTTGGATGCCGGGTAGCCAAAAACATGACAACACTCTCCGTTAGGAGCTCAATCAACTCTCTATCTTTATACATTTGGCTTCTTTTTCTTAACCTTTGGTGACATACTTAGAAAGCTGTGCCTCGTACTAAATATAATTCATCCAAATGAATTGTTACATAATTTTTTAAAAGCATGACTCTCCTAGGTTTATTTTTATTAAATAATGGATGAAGCAATTACCCTTACCCACCCCCTGCCACCTGCTCACCCCCGCCCCAAGCCTTGTCAGGTGGGATGAGACCAGGGTGGGATAAGTGTCAAGGTTGTTGCAATTATTAATACAATTCTTCAATGCATTCAACATGGTATTGCTGAGCCTTAGTGTCCTCATGTAAAGAAAGACAGGCTTGGGTGATGTAATGTCTAGGGTACTTCTAGCTTTAAAATGCCATAAATTATATTCAGATTCTAGTTTTAAAAATTTGAAAGCAACTGCAGCTCCAGATTAATTCACTTACCACACAAAATGATGACACCTACACAAAATATGGTGTAGCGTGATTTTGAAATCTTACTAACAACAACAAAATGTGTTTATATTCTATAATGGCCATTTAATCAAAATGGCTACACGAAATGTCCCACTGCTGCCCATTCAGCTGTCCTGGACAATGGCAGCCCATGGGGCCAATGCACAGAGGGTGCCTGGGCCCTTCCACAGGTTGCAGATACAGTGGCCGAGCTGTGACTTCACCTGGAAACACTCTGTCATTTCCTTCCTGCCAACTTTTTCCAGGATTCCTCCTATTCTCCCTAAAAAAAAATGTCTGCTAAATGAACATCACCCTTTATCTTCTGTTTTCTGATGTCTTCACACCTGGGGCCTTGCTGACACTGGAGGGTCCACCCCTTCCAGGGTTAAGAAATTCCTACAGAGAGTGAACAACTCACCTGAGAACACGCCTTCCTTATGCCACCCAACCAACCCAGCCGCCTCCGCTGGGGTCCTGACATTCCAGGCCACTATCCCTCTACCCTAGTCACCCGGGACCAGGGACGGCCTTACACCCCTGGGAGCATTCACACAAGCCAATCCTGAGTCTCCTTACTCTCTGCCTCTCCAGTTCCTTCCACAGAAACCACAACAAAGGCTCAAGCCCGTGTTTCCCTCTCTCTCCCTGCCTCCTACCCGACCCTGGTGCTTCTCCATGTGGCCCCTCATGGCACGGCGAGTCCCCTCCTCCTGGGACCTGTGAGCAACAAACTATCTTTCCGTGGCAGTCGTCTCCTGATCTGTTGGCCTTACTATACCTAAACAATAATAAAACCTGTGTGAAAGCACCCATTTCCTGAACGCTCCCCCAGCTTTGGCCTTAGCCTTCAGACCCCCACCCCCCACTCCATCCCGGCATCATGGACTACCCTTTCACTCTCCTTCCTTCCTGCTCCCTGACTGGCATACGTGAGGTAGATGCCGATGGCTTGCTCTGTCCCCACATCCCTAAAAGAGCTTTTGACAGTGACCTCTACACTTGTTACCATGTTGGCTGGGTCTGCTAAAGCAGTGAACTTCAATTGACTGCAACTTTGGGACTCCCATCTTTAGTGGCGGTCATCACCCACTACATGTCAGCCTGTTCCTGGAATTGAGTTCCATTATTTTTGCTTTTACAGCGAGACCAAAGCCCCTTTGTAAGTCTTGGGTAGAATTTTACCTCCACATAATTTTTTGCTTGGATGATGAGGGGACACCTTCGCCCGCCTCCTACCTCTGCATTTGGCCTTTTTAGTTTGCAGGTCTGGACCTTACATTTGGGCTGCAAATCCTTCCCCAAGCCCTGTAATAGGCCGACATCGTGCTTTCTTGAAGGTCCTGCCATGTGCCCTGTGGCCTGGCAGACAGCACCCAGTGCCCAGCAGGGTAAAGTAGAGATGCCCCATGGGTGGTGGGGTCAGCTTCTGCACCATCTCAAGACCTTTGAGTGGCCAGCAGGACTGAGGGCTCAACGTGTTAGGCCATTGATGAGCCAACACTCCTCAGAAACTCAGAAGATTAAGCATAGACCCTAGGAACGTGGACACCCAACATCAGAGGACTTGCTCCCCACTTCTATGGTCAGAGGAAGTCACACCCACCTGAGGCTTAAGTAAACAGTGCCCATACTTGGGACATGCCACGCTGCACCTGAGGCAGCTTTCTGCTCAGTTTCTGAGTGTCAATGCCCTGAGCCACTGAAATTCCACCTTCTTGTGTACAACCCTTTACAGTTCGCAGACTTCTCCTTGAGGTTGTCTCCTTTCGTCCATGGGAAACCAACGGAGAACATGTGTGTGGCAGCACAAAACAGTGACAGATAATACTATGAAAGCTAAGTTTTCTAGATGAGTTGGACCAAAAATCAGGGGAAGAGAAAGGGTTTCAACTAGCTTTTAAAAACCAGTTAATTCATAATATGAAGGTAGTTTTCTTTATATGCACCCATAAAATAAGGATTACTACTATTTATATTTGCATAATGATTATTATTTCCAAGTACACTCTGTTGTTTAAGTCTTACAAAATTCCTGCGAGGTTGGTGCTTTATGTCCATGTTATGAATGAGCAAATGAGGCTCAGGGAGTTGAAGTGGTCAGCATTCTCAGTTGAGCAGTCATTATCAGATTCATTAAAGTAGCCATTCCATTAAAAAGTGTTGAAATGAAAATCAAGCTCATCGATGGCTTCATCATGAAGTTCCATACTGGCTTCCTTTCTTCATTACTTCTCTGACTCTTGTAAATTCTGTCCGCAGGGCCCCGGTCCCACCACAGTGGCCAATGGACAGCCTTGGACACTCCATTTGGGAAGATGGAGACACGACCCAGGTGGGAGGGCAGATGGAGAAGTGGGCCGGGGATGGAGACAGGGGTACCATCCACAAAGCATTCCCTCATTGAAGCACAGACCTCTGGGGGCAACCACACAGTAAATGCACACGACCAGCCCCAGCTTAGCGATTAAGTGGGGTGAGAAGGTACGTCTAGTCTCACTCTGTGTGGACATCCCTAGAGCGTTACTTCCTAATAGCTGTCACTCTGGAGAAAGCCTTGCTCCTTTAGTCATTCATTCCTGCATTCGGTGAACATCATTCCCAGCACCATGTTGAGGATGCACAGAGAGTGGGGGTGGCAGACCTCCACGGTGACCCCCAGGAGAGAAAGTGCCCCACCTGAGTTGACCATGACTCCTGAACCCTGAAGGGGAGTGGCCTGCCAGGGTAGATGCAAAGGGCAGAGGTCAGGGTTACGGTCAGCTCCTGGAGGCCCATTGGCCTTTGCCTCCCAGAATTGCTCTGAGTTCAGTTTTGTCAGATGTCGTGCTTTGGATTATTTTACTGGACCATTCCATAACATGTTGAGACCATTCTGATAGGTAGTTAGGCACTAATATTTGTTCTCTCCACACTATAGAACACGTTCATGTCCCTCTGCACTTGTGCCCACAGAGGGACCTGGGTGCTAAGAGAGATTAAGTCAGAGTGAAGGAGAGGGGAAAAATCAGCCCCAAATTCACATTCTCCTGGGAGAAGGAGAGCTCCAATTGGGATATTTTACAAATCTGGTTTCCTGCATCACACACAGCCAGGGGTCATGTGGGGACACTGCTTAGAAGAGAGAGAATGCAGCACTTAGGGCTGGGTGACTTTCCTCCCTTCTACCCTCCCCACCAGCGAAAGGAGAGCAGCTGGGCCTGTGGAAGTAGCACACCCAAAACAGAGATGAAGTGTCACACATATGCTCTGCAGATGTTCAAAAGAAGAAATAATAAAGGGGAACAGCAAGTAGCCTTCCCTGTGTTATTTGGGCAGCCCTGTGGGATCTGGGCTGCTCAAGTGAACTCACAGACAGTAACATTATTTTAATGCATTAAGAGGCACATCATCCTATGCCATGAGGTTAGGAAAAAGACTCCTCACTCAAGTTGAGGGCTTTAGTGATTCTTGGTCCAATTTATATTTAAACAATTAAAATAATTCTATAACACTAGCCATACTGGTTTGCTAGGGCGGCCGTAACAAAGCAGAGCAGACTTGGGGGCTTAAAGCACAGACTTTTATTGTTTCAGTTCTGGAAGCTGGAAGCCCAAGATCAGGGTGTTGGTACCTTCTGAGGCCTCTGTCCTTGGTGTGTAGATGGCCACTTCTCCCTGTCTTCACATGGTCTTCCTTCTGTTGTGTGTCTGTATTCTAACATCTCCCTATAAGTAGGCTGGCCATGCGTACCATTTGAAATGGGACATTACCATTGTTTTCTGTCCCATTTAAAATGGTATGTATGGCCAGCCTACTGGTCAAGGACACTGGTCATGTTGGGTTAGAGCCCACTCTAACAATCCCATTTTAACTTAATCATGTCTATAAAGACCTTATCTCCAAATATAATTGCATTCTGAGGTTCTGAGGGACTTCAACATACTCATATATATTTTGAGAGGACATAATTCAGTCCATATCACCAACAATACTCATGTAGGCCTCCAAAGAATTTTCTCTGTTTCATTTTTTTAAATCAACATTCTTTTGTATTCTTGTTTTTTGTTTGTTGTTTTTTGGTTTGGGTGTTTTGTTTTGTTTTGTTTTGTTTTTGTTTTTGTTTTTTGCAACTGCAAGGCCTTCATATTTATCTTTTGCAACTTAGCTACATTTTTAAATAGAAGAGGTATACCATAATGCACTCTTGGGCTGTTGGGTTGGTTCTAGTTCCTCAAACATAAATACAAGATAAAACAATGACAGAGCCCACCAACGGGCAGGAAGTTTGTCAGAGTGGGGAAAAGTGTGAGCGCTGCCAGGCCAGGTGTGAGCCTGGGCTCTGCCAGGGGTCACTGTGCCACCATGGGCAAATGGGACTTCATTCTCCTAATAACTGATTTGCTCCTCTGTAAACTCATCCTACCTTGTACGGCCATCAGGAAGACCAAAGGGAAGACTGTACAGCAATAAAAGCACTTAGGACCAGGGCTGAGAGTCACTTCCCTCTCCTCTTGTCTGTTAACATCATTGTTCACAGAGTTTATGTGTGATTCTTCAGAGTGCTGTCAAAATTCCCTCCACCTCCAAAATTGCTGAGCCAAGCTCTACAAGACTGTGTAGGTAGTTACTCTGAGGCCCCAGCTACTATTGTTGCTCCTCCCAAAACATAGGGTGTAGAACACCTGTCAGTGCTGCTGGTGCTATGAGTCAGGACTGCTGACCAGGCAGGGAGTGATGGCTTGTCTCTGCTCCCCAAAGTCTGGGCTTCAGCTGGGGAGACTTCAGTGGCTGGGCCTGGAAATGTCCAGAAGTGTCTTCTCGTACTAAAAGTTTCCATGCTGGACACTTCCTGCACATCTGGCTCCCAGGCTGGGTGACTGGAAAGCTTGGCTCATGGGGGCTGGTGACAGGGGAACTGACACATGGACCCTATGGGGCCTGGGTTTCCCACAACCTGGTGGCCTCTGGGCTCCCAAAGCAAATGTCCCTTGAACCGAGTGGAAACAGCACCACCTTTCAGGATCCAGCCCTTCTATAAAGATTGCAAGAGTCACAGGCCTACTCACATCCAAGGGCAGGGCACATAGACCCAACTCTCCACAGTGGGGTGTGTCCAAGGATTTGCAGGTATGTCTAATAAACCACCACTAACCCCTTGGGCAGCCTCCAGGAGGGGACGCGGACCAGGATGCCAGAAGAGCAAAGCTGCCACCTTCTTTGCCTTGGGGACAGAGGGGAGCATACTCAGATGTTAACAAGTTTTGCTTTCCTATATTGGGAACTACATACATTTTGGAGGGGATAGTTTCCTGGCTGGGAATCGAACCCAGGCCGCAGTGTTGAGCGCGCCGAAGCCTAGCCACTGCACCACCAAGGAACTCCCTACATGCATTATTTTGTTCCTTCCAAATATATGCCGGATCTTCCACCATTCTGGGCCCCCGTTTCCTCATCTATAAGAAGAAAGGACTGAAATGGATAATCTATAAAGTCATTTTGACTTTAAGAATCTAAGATTCCATTAAGACCGCACCCCTGTGATTTGCTCTTAAAGACTAGGCCGACTGGCATAGCATGATGGGGACCTGTCACTTATGCCACCTCTCATCTCTGAAATTCCTTTCACTGTCTCGTAGCCCAGTGGTCTATCTACAAGCCTTCTTTGCACACCCCCTCTCCCAATCCAACCAGGATTACACCTCTGGTCTGTTTCACTCTGGCTTCTCCACCCGACTGCCAGGACCAGCCCTCCTGGAAGCACTAAAGAGCTTTTGTGACAAAGGGGAGAGGGGTGCCAAACCCCACTCTCCATCCCCCAGGGCAGGTGAGCTACCTGGTGTTAGGAACCACCACCAGTTTCTTTTGGTTCTCATAATATTGGGGGGATGAATAAATCATGCTCTTCAAGTTGTGAATGGCTGCAATGCTGAGCCTCCAGAGAGAGAAGGTGACTAGGATTCAAATGCTCTAAGCTATTCTTGGCACTGAAGGTGTTGCTTTAAGGACTCATTATTAACGTGGATATTATTCTCTTGGGAACATTTAGAAATGGTCCCGGACAGTTCACCACTGAGCTGGAGCAGTTGTATCAGGTTATCTTCACCTTCACACAAGGGCAACCCACTCTTTTCCTCGAGAAAAACACTTAGAAAAATACATCCTTTCCTTGTGACAGGCAACACGCCAGAATGCCATTGTAAATTGATAATTTGTTGTTTTTGGTTCATTATAAATTGCATTCATAATTTGTTATAAATGGATAATGTATTGTTTTATAGTTTATCGTGAATTGGTAATTTATTATAAGTTGGTAATTTAGTGTTTTGGTTTGCACCTAAGAGACCTGTAGTGGAAGAGAGGTGGCCCGTGAGTCCTTCTCTATGGACCGTTATAGGGGTGTTTGTGTCTAGTCACTGAGTCACCAAAGAGCTTCCATCAAAAGCAAAAGTTACATTTCTGTTCCTGGCAGTAAAGCAGTTTGAGGCCTCAGTTTAGCCCTTCTGACTAAAGTGACTATACTGTTGAATAAATATTTCCTTTTAAATGCATTGGTGGATGGCACCAACATAAGAAATCCAGAGAAACTCAAAAGAAAGCAAAATGGCAAACCTTCGAAGTTAAGCAAGAACACAGCTAGCTCTCATTTTGAAGGTTTCTGGTGAAAAGAGGAGTACTTGAGCTTCTGCTTTGGTGAATACATCAGTTTGATAGGCCAAATTAAAACCCTGAGGACCACTGGTAGTGAGGAATCTGGTGCAAAATACCTGCATGAGAATGGGGACCCCTGTGTTCTGGGCTATAATTTTAAGTGTGAAAATGAACCAGAAATAAACCCTAATATGCAGAAGGCAAAGTAAGGAAACTTACTTATCTAGACTTAGTGCCGGGGAAAAGAAAAAGCATTCTCCTGAGCTATAAATATTATACAAATTTTCATACTAAATTCAAATAATCTCTGCCTTTACCAAAAACCACAAGTATATAAGTTTACTTAAAGTGGTCTCAGATTGGTAGCAACCTGAGGCCACTGTGAAAAGCAAATGTAAATCCTCTTTGAATGAAGTCAGCATTAGCCCAGGATTCAAAGAATTTCCGGAGATAATGGTCCAAGGAAATAAGCTGCCCATAGCACAAATCAGGAAACCCACAAAGAAATAGGGGACCATATGTGAGAACCAGCAGAATCAACAGGCAGAAGAAACTTATCCTCAAAGAGAACCCGAAAACACAAGCTAGGAACAACAGATCATACAAAATGACTACAAAGATATTTTTTTAAAACAATTAAAATAAAAAAGTAATAAATGAAATGAAAACTCAATGGGTGGGTTAACCAGCAGAAAGATATGGCTAAAGAGAAATTTAGTAAACTTGAACACAGATAAAAAAATTTTTCCAAAATGCTGCTTAGACAGACAAAGGGAAACAAAACATCAAAGAGGAGATGGGATACAGAGAGTGTGTCTCAATAAAGTATCCCCGTGAGGAAGGGAGAATAGGCTGTATTTGAAAAGATTTGGATAAAAAATTCTCCACAATTGCAGAAGGACACCAATTTTCAGATCCAAGCAATCTAGTGAATTCCACAATGATAGCAGATGGAAAACATATTGTACAAAACAACAAGAACAAAACACTAAGCAAAGAAACTGGTGAATGTGTAGGTAAATCTAATGTATATGTATAATACAAAATAATATTAATATGTGATTCACAGGTCAAAAGCAGTGTAGTATTAAAATTTTGGATAACATACAGTTTGGAAGAGTGTTGGCCATTATTAAAGTTTTTAAAAGTCTTTATTGAGAGGAAAGTATTATTCAAGAAGAGGCTAAAGATGCTGTTTAATTTTAGTCTTTATAAACTACTTACATGTATTTGAAGATCAAAGAAACCACTCTAAAAAATGGTAAAATGGTATTTATGACTTTTACCATTATGTATAATAGTAAAAGACTGAAAACAGCTTGTATGTTTATCAGTAGGTCACTGGTTGAATAAATCATGATACGTCCATACAGTGGAATTCTATGAAGAGAATGAAAATATAATTTTGAGACAAAGTGGACAGGAAAAAATGAAATTAGGAGATAGAAAGACATCAACAGTCCAAAAGAAGGCAAAAAGAAGGAGGCATATAAAAATAGAAAAAAGTGGTCAAATATAAGCACATACCAAAATTATAGTAATGAATCCAAATCTAGCGTTATCAGTAACTGTATAAATGACTAAACTCTACAGTCAGGAGGAGAGAGTATGAGACTGTGAGTTAAAAGAATTCTGTGCATATGCTGATTGCAAGAGGTACACTTAAAACATAGGATCTTAAAAAGTTGAAAGTTAACGAATGAAAAAATATGTCACAGGTGAACATTAACCCCTCCAAAGCTGACGAATTGGCTTTAAAGAAAATAAATTTTGCTGAACATTTACTAGAAATAAAGATAATGAGAAGCTCAATGGATAAGAATTAATTTGTAAGAAATTAACATTTAACTTCAAATTACCTAAATAAAAAATTGACTTAGCTGAAAGAAAAAGTATAAAAATTCATCTTATTGTGAGAGATTTAAATATATCTCTTTGTAGGTAACTGTCACTGAGAAACTAGAATCGATAAATAGAGCAACCCAGATACTGATAAGTACATAGATGATATGTAACATTACACCTCAAAATTAGGGAAAACACCTTCTCTTTAAGGACATAGGGAATGCCCGTGAAAGTTGACCATCTTCTAGGTGATAAAACCACCTGCATCAAGTTTACAGATGATGGTGTCACACATGACCACAGTGCAACTGTGCTAGAGAACATTAACACAATAAAAACAACAAAAACAATAAAAACATGGAGGAAATCATACATTTCAACATTAAAAATAAACTTCTAAAGAATTCACTGGTCCCAGAAGAATTATAATGGAAATGGAAAAATATTTAGACATTAAAAAAACCCAATAAAAATATTACATATCAAACTTGCGGGACAGCCAAAACAATATTCTATTGGCACAGTTATTAACATTAGAAAAAAAAAGTCCATAAAATAATGAGGAAAGTATTCAGTTTAACTTCAAGAGCACAGTAGAATTAATCCAGAGACAGCAGAAGAAGGAATGATAAAGTAGATGGTAATGATACATTAAACAAACTTGCCATAGAAAGGATCAACAAAACCAAATGCTAGTTCTTTGAAAAGGTTAAATGAAGAGAAAACCTTTGTTGAGATTTATTAAGAAAAAGATAGAACAAAGACTCCAGTGAATTATATTGGAAAAGAAAGGGAGAGCATATGCTGCTGAGATTAAATAGATAAGACAATATGTTAATACCTTCGTGCCATTACATTTCTAAAAGTAATGGGTTGGAAAAATTCCTTTAAAATGCAGTTGATCAAGAAGAAATAGAAAAGATGAACAGTCTTAAATTGATTAAGGAGATCAAACCCATAGTTTAAAAATGTTCTTTCAAAGAAAATACCAGTCCCAGGTGGCTTCTCCACCAGTTTGGGCAAACATTCGGGAAGATATACTCTAAGTGACAGATAATATGAAACAAAGAGAAAAAAAGTCCCCAATTCACTTTGTGAGATTGGCATGACTTTGATACCAAAAACCTGGTAAGAACAATCTGATAAAGTAACATTGCAGGTCTGTCTCATTCATGAGCGTTAAGTCCAAAAAAGCTCAGCAGAACAACTGAAACCCAGCAATATAGGATGAGAAATAAAGATGAATGCATCATGACCAAGGAGGTCTAGTCCAAGGGTTACAAAACTAGTGTAAAATTAGAAAAGGGATTTATGAAATACACTACAATGATATAGTAAGGGATTAAAATGCAGAAAACAACATTTAATAACATTTCATTTATAATCATGATAACGTCTCTTAGTGAGCTATGATGAGGAGGGAACTTCCATAATCAAATGAAGAGCAGTTTTAAAAATTTACAACAAACATACCTAATGGCAAAATATCCAAAGCACTTTCTTTAAGATTAAGAACAAAAGTAGTTGGCCTTAGATACTTCCATTCCACATTTTATTGGATGCGCTAGAACAAGCACTAGGCAAGAAAAAGATGATGTCAATATATAAAAGGAGAAGCAAAGCTGTCATTATTATCTGAGGACATGATTATACAGTAAACAATTTTAAAAGGAGCCACCAATAAGTTATTTTAATCAACAAGAGAATTTAACAACTTTCCTGTATAAAATCAATATACAAAATTCCTCAATGGAAGGGGATTTCATAATGTGTAGCAAAATTACATATGCACTTACCCTTTGCTAATGCAATCCTGCTTCTATTGCTATATCTTAAAAATAGCATAACGAAAAGAAGTATGCACTAGAGTGTTTCTTGCAGCACTATTTGTAACAGCAAAAGAAGAAAATAACCCATAAGCAAGAAGCTGGTTGAATAAACTAGTTGTGAATGATACCTCTGTACAGTTGTGTACCCTGCAGTTAAAAAGGATACCTATACCTCTAACTCCTGCTGTGGAATATGTCTCCATGCCCTGCTAAAGGCAAGGTGGAGAAAAGTGTGTATATTGTGTTACCATTGGGTGGATATGAACACACAGATGTCAGTTTATGTCTAAAATAAAACAAGAAAGGATAAATAAAAACAGAATGGCTATCTCTAAGGAGAAGAAAGGAACAGGATGGAAAAAAGAGAGAAAAGCTAGACCTCTCTGAATACAACATGTTCTGTAGAGTTAAATTTAAAAATGTGTAAATGTTTTACATAATTATGAAATAAAATTACATATTATTCCCTAAAAAGCAAAATGAAACTAATTTAATGGTATATTGAGTTGTTGGCATAACCACATAGAGAAAATTATTCTAACTGACTTTAAAACATAGTAATTTGGTAATGCATTTCTAGGGAAATGTAAGAACTGTAAACTATATAATCACATTGCTAATAATAATATTGCTATTGGTATTCTGAGACTAACATAGAAGAGGGTGGAGAAGAAGTAAATAAACATTTATGTCAATGTGGTTAGAAACTAAGATTTCAATGTCGAATATAAAATCAAAGAAGTCCATGAATTCAAAATGCACTTAATATTTCATCTCTTTAAGATGTACACTTCTTAGCTCTGTCCACTGAAAAAGCCTTGAACCAGTTACCACACCCACTAGCACCAGGCTGGGCTCCTCAGATACTATTTCCTACTAACAGGAACCAGGCTCCTCAGGGAAACGACTGATTCCAGCAGGTATTCAAGATGGGACTGTAGCATCTTGTCATACCAGATAGCAAGGAAGCCATCAGACTGCTGGGTTGTATAAAAGGGACACAGGGAGTTCCCTGGTGGTGTAGTGGCTAAGGCTTCGGCGCTGTCAACGCCGAACTACCCACATAAAAAAACAAACAAAAAAATAATAAAAATAAAAATAAAAGGGACGCAGAAGCCACTTGATGAAACTCCCAGGGGCCAAAGGGAAGACACAGTGAGCCAAAAATAACAGCTGTGGATTTAAACATATCACATATATTCAAGTCCAGGAGTTATTCATGATAAAAACCAACAAGCAAATGGATGTATTTAAAATCTCTTCATTGGTTGCCTTTAGGATACCAGGAAAGTAATCCATTATTTTGGAAAGTGAATGAATAAAGGAAAAGAATCAAGAGTTTATATGATCTTTTCTGTATAAACTGTTCCTCAAAGCAACCAAAGAGTCGATGAGAAGTAGTTTCTCTTTATTACTGTTTGTAAATGAAAGAATAATGAAATTAGAATATCATGTATTTTGAGGCCCTAACGATCCTCAGCGGTTGCTAAGCCCGCAGAAAGACAGATAACTAGGCAAACCACATCTCATGATGGAAGTATTGTACCACCATCTGGGAAGTCCTTCCTTCCACCCTCCCCAGGGATCAGACTGGAATCAGAGCAGGCCTGTCTCAATTTACAGGAAACAAGAGGAGAAGAACACAGATAGCACAGAGATGCAATTAGCAAAATCCAAACTGTGGCAAATCATAAAGGACAAATGACCGAGTTCTTCACAAAAAAAATTGCACGTAAAAGTGGGGAGGAGAAAAGAAAGGATGGGGGAGCAGCGGTCCCCCAATTTCATCAGCATCCCGGATTTCTTCTATTTGGTCCACTCTCCTGAGAGGAAGACTTCTCCATAGTCAAGGTCAAGGGATGACTCTAAACCTCCAGGTGTTGTATCCACATCCAGGAAGAAAGAAGGGAAAAGGGCCAAATTCTTGAGAGCCTGTCTTTGATTGAGGAAAGGCAGCCCCTTCCAGAGGCTTCCAACCACAACTCAAGCAGAAGTAGGCCTCTGGAACCCCCAGCTACACAACAGCCAAGGGAGACAACGGTTCATAGCTGGGAGCATTGGCTTGAAGAAAGTTGGGGTTTGGTTGGTTAGGAAGAAGGGGAGAGTAGCTACTAAGCAGCAGGCAGCCACTTTTCTCTGGCACAGATGACAGATTAGTATTGTACAGACACTGCTTCATCCAATGAGAGAGATGCTGCGGTCCTAATCACAGAGGGACATTTCTGACTCGTAAGGAAATCTGAGGCCATGTGCTCCTTAGCATTGTAGTCCAACCAAGGCAGCTAACTGGCCCTTTACCATGTGACAGTGTGTGGCACACACAGTTAGCACTGTATTCCTCTCTTCCCCTAACCCTGACTTCTTTGTCCTAATGCCACTAAACTCAAGGAATTTTCTTAAAAACTCTACAAGTGGAATTTTCTAGATATTGATATTTATTATAGTTTATATATGGAGGCATTTTTCATTTTTTTAAGAGCTGTCATATTAAAGAAGAATAAGATTCCTTTTCTTTTGACTAAAATATTTTCTCTCTACTTCAAGAGAATACTGAGAATAATATAAAAATCACACTACTAATACCATCACGTCTTAGAATCTACAGCTATTACTAGTCAAATATCTATGCCAGAGAATTAGGCCGAAGTCAGAAAAGTTAATTCTTCATGCCGTTCCCTATCTTCCTTCTACCCATAGAAATAAAAGGATTTTAAAAAATTAACACACTTACTTTTCACAGCATGTTTTGGTTTGAAACGTTATCTCCCCAAAAGTTATGTAGAAGTCCCGGGTACCTGTGAACGTGAACTTATTTGGAAATAGAGTCTTTGTAGAGAATAAAATTAAGATGAATGCATTAGGATGGGCTCTAATCCATTCGGACCCAAACACAAACGTGCACAGAGGCAAGATGATGGGAAAATGGTCACATGGTGATAGAGGCAGAGATTGAACCAATGCACCAGTAAGCCAAGGGCACCAAGGACAGCCAGCCACCCCCCAAAGCTCAGAAAAGGCAAGTAAGGATTCTACCCAGAGTCTCAGAGGCAGCATGGCCCCATCAACACTGTCATTTTGGACTTCTAGTCTCCAGAACCATGAGACAATACATTTCTGTTGATGTAAGCCACTCAGTCTGTGGTACTTAGTGACAACGACCCTATATTAACAAACTAATATAGAGCAGTGTAAGGTTTATAGAGAAATTATCTCAGAGCAGAAGGTTCCTGTATGTTGCCTCACACACATGCTCCCTGCCACAGTTTCCCTTATTATTTATTAATACCTTGCATGAGTGGGGTACATTGCTTATAGTTGATCAGCCAATAGTGATACATTATTATTAACTAAAGTCCATTAGAGTACACTACTGTGTAGTACATTCTACGGTTTTTGTGTGGACATAGTTTCTAACTTACAGGGTAAATAACAAGGACACAGTTGCTGGATTGGTATGGTAGGAGTATGTTTAGTTTTGCAAGAAACTGCCAGACTGTCTTCCAAAGTGGCTGCACCCTTTGCCTTCCTACCAGTGATGACAATGAGAGCTTATGAGTGTGTCGATCCACGTCTTGGCCAGCATTTGGTGGTGTAGGGCATGTAGCAGTATCTCACCGTTGTTTTTATTTGCAAGCCCCAAAGACATATAGTGATGTGGGGCATCTTCTCATATGCATATTTGCAATGAGTGTATCTTCTTTGATGGGCTGTCTGTTCAAAGCTTTTGCCTATTTTTAAGTTGGATTGTTTTCTTATTATTGAGTTTGTATATTTTAGATGCCATTCCTTTTCAAATACGTGTTTTGCAAATATTTTTCCCACTCTGTAGCTTGCCTTTCATTTGCTTAACAGTGTCTTTTGCAAAGTAGAAGTTTTTAATTTTCAGCAAATAAAACTTACCCATTTTTTCTTTCACTGTGCTTTTTTATCTAAAAAGCTTTTGCCAAGCCCGAGGTCATCTAGATTTTACCATTATTTCTTGTGAGTTTTAGAGTTTTGTGTCTTACACTTAGTTCCATGACCCATTTTGAGGTAATTTTTGTGAAATATATTAGATCTGTGTCTAAAATCATTTATTCAGGAGTGCATGTCCAGTTGTTCCAGCACCAGCTGTTGAAAAGACTGTCCTTCCTCCATGGACAAAGATCAGTGGCTACCTTTGTGTAGGTCAATTTGTGTGCTCTTTATTCTGTGCCACTGATCTATTTGTCCATTCTTTTGCTAGTATCACACCATCTTGATTACTGTAGCTCATAGTAAGTCTTAAAGTCAGATAGTGTTGGTCCTCCAACATTGTTCAAATTGCATTGGCTATTCTGGGTTTTGACCTTTCTGTATAAACTTTAAATTTTAGAATCAGCTTATTTATATCCACAAAATAACTTGCCTTTGTCATAACGTGCTGTGATTTGGATTATACTGAGTCTACGGACCAACTTGGAAAAAAACTGACATCTTGACATTTGAGACTTCTATAGATGTACATGGGCTCTTTCTCCATTATTTAGTTCTTCTTTGATTTCTTTCATCAGAACTTTGTAGTTTTTCTTATATAGACCTTGTGCATATTTTGATAGATTTGGTTTTCTTCTTTTTGTTTTTGTTTTTATTGCTAAAGAAAGAGGGTTTTTTTAAAAGTATTTTTAAAAGAAAATAAAATTAGGAAGCTTGGCAATTACAGAGAAGTAAAAGAAGAACAAGCAAGCTGCAATTTAAGGCATAATTCCAAATGCAAAATATCAAAAGAACAGAATACCGTTTGCTAAAGGCATAAGAAAACCCCAAAGGCTCTGTAGGGAAGAAACAATTGTGAGAAAACAAGCTGAGATCACAAGGACAGCCCAAGGGCCCAGTTTGGGGTGGAGCCCCTTTTCTCTAGAGCGGGCAGGCCCCTCTCACTTCCCAGGCCAGGTGAGGAGAAAAGCAGGTATGGAAAGGCACTAGTAGGACCCACAAAACCCCCGGTCTCTCTTCCATTGATCAGAAAGCTGGGGGTAGGGGGGATCTGAGACATCACCTCTTCTGAGAAAGTACAGGCTCTCAGACAGACTCTGGGGAAATGCCAAACCCCGTCCAAAATTAGACATCTCATCTCACACATGAGGATAACTAGGACAACTGATATCGTTTGCCAAGGGCTCTTTATGAAGCACTACTGCAGTAAAAATCTCTCCTGGAGAAGAGAGTGTCTTTGTTTATAAACCACGAGGTGGTAGAGATTGGATTCTGAGAGCAGGAGTGTCAAGAAAACAAATTAGACAAACTACTCTCTGGAGAAATAAACAGGAATTTGCAGGTGGGAGGAATGCTGAGGACAGAGGGGAGAAGAGAAATAGAAACATCAGGGGATGACCGAGCAGTGTGCCATGGAGTCAGAGGAACTGGTGTCAACTAGGGAATATCTTAGTTCGTGGTGTTTGCGCCATTTCAAGGTCTTTGCGGTGCTATAACTGATCTCATAACTGATCCCATCCTCACCTACCTATTCTCCCAGTTATGTCTGCTATACCTAACTGCTTTGTGTGAAATCAAGATTTGGATGGAAATCGAGGAAAGGAGGCTGAAGTCTGCATCTGGGTCAGCACAGAGAAGAGAAGGAAAGATGTAGGGAGTAAAACACAACTGATCTCAAAAGGCTCCTGCAGAAGCAGCAATCCAAAGGTCGACGTGAGCATGAGGGTACAAATTTCAGGGAAAATGCAGACCTCGGTGGAGCAAACGTAGGATGTGAGGCTCACACACTCACCTAGGTCACATAAAGGAACCAAAAGGTCTCCTTTTTAAAAATGATGACAACCATTGTTAATTGAGTGTCTGTCATGTTTGTCTTTGTGTCAAGCCGTTTACAAGCATTAAATCTTTTGACCTTATAATCCTAGAAGGTGAGGACTCTTATCATTATCTCCATTTGCAAATAGGAAAATTGGGACTTATAACTTGCTCAAGGGCACTCAGGAAGTGGCCTGGCCAGGGTTTGAGCCCAGACTGCCTGACGGCATAGCCCAAAGCTTACCCACAATGTTTACAGCCTGCCCCTCCCCTTTCTTGTGTCCACTTGTAAGAGTGACTCACTGCTAAGAGGTCCATGATTCACTGAAATGCTTTTTGTGGAAGTCACCAAACCATCTCCCCTTTGCAAAATCCAATGATCTGACCTCTGGGTCCTGAAAACAGCAGAACCCAGTCTTTTTAAAACAACGACGATAGCTAATGTTAATTGTGCACGAGCTGGGTGCTTCTACAATGCCCCATTGTTCCTGGAGCTTCACTTTTCTCTACAGTACTTATCCCACTTGACATTTTATATTTCATTTGTTTTTGTGTCTATCGTGCTATCCCCAACAGCAGAAATTGCTATTTGATTTATTTACTGTTGTCTCTCTGTTATTTGGAACAGTATTTGGAAAATGCTTGTGCAAAGAAGTATCTATTGAATGAGCCTTCATATTTAACCAAAAGCACAAAAATTTGGTAGTTCTTTAAAAAGTTAAATAAGCATCTAGGTATTTACCTAAAATAAATGAAAACATATTTTTTAAAAAAAGAGTCCAGTACAAAAATATTCATGACAACCTTATTCTTAATAGTCAAACACTGACAACAACCCAAATGTCCTCAAACAAGAGAATGGATGAATAAACCACAGTAGATCCCTTAAACGGAATAGTACTCAGCAGTGAAAAGAAACAGCACTGATACCAAAAACAGTGTACATGAATCGGAAAAGCTTATGTGTGTGAAAAAAGGCAGACACCAAAAGATAATGGAATGTATTATTTCATTTTCTATGACTTTAAAGATCAGGCAAAGTGAATCTATGGTGATGGTAATGAGAGCAGTGGTTAACTGGGGTGCCCGGCATTGACTGGGGAGGGGCTGGGGGCGCTTTCCAGGGTTTGGAAATGTTTGCTCCCTATCTAGTTTTGGGTGGTGGGTAAAGAAATGTAAGCAAGTCCCAAAACCTATCGAATGAGTTAAGATGCATATATCTATATAGCTATATCTACATCTACATCTAGATCTATATCTGTATCTATCTATCTATCTATATCTATATCTATATATCTATATCTATATCTATATCTATATCTATATATCTATATCTATATATATATATATATATATATATATATATATATCTTATGGCTTATAGATTATACCTCAATTAAAAAAAAGAACTTGTTTCTTAAATACTAGACAAAAAGGGTTGGAGAATTTTTCTTTTCTCTTGGGAAGCAGTGGAATCTAGTGAAATAGAATCCCACTTACTAGCTAGGCAAACTCTCTTCACAGGGAATATGAAAAACATAATACCTGCCTGATAGAAATTTTGTCAGGATTAATACGTCAGCATCTTAGTATCAGGCACAAAGCAATGTTCCAAAAATGTTCATTCTCTGTCCTGCTATTAAAAATAAAAGACAATTCTCTACCTTGATTGCTTTGCTCCAAGGAATTTAAGGGTTTGGCTATCTTTTCTACCACTGGCAATTTTCTGAGCATGCCTCTGTTGTTTAGAAATTGAAAAATTCAGTCCATAAGACCTCAAGTGCTTTTGACCTTGACCCAAAGCAAAACTGGGTCAAACTGAATCAATTTAGATAATGGCAAGGTGAAAAGTCATTTCTGAAGTCTGTTCCGTACACTTCAGATCTGTCGTTTTTTGTTTAAGCCTTGAGCAGTATGAGGGGCTCCTTGACAAAGGCCCTCAACAACTGTCATTTTGATGTTCAAAGTACATGTCTGCTAAAGGTTATGAATTTGGTTGGTGCTGTCATTTTATTACTGTAGACAATGAAGGTAAATGAAGGCAATTGTGGGTTAATTTGCATGTTGGCCTGTATAATGACTTCTGTCCTCTGCAGTTGGAGCTGAGTTCTTTGCTCCAGGACTCTGGACTCCAGTGTGATCTTGGATGTGGCATCATGACACAACCAGGCTAGCAGGATGTCAGCCCTCCTCCTGCAGGCACCAAAATGACCACAGAGGACTCTGGGCCACTAGTGTGGTGGGCAGATCTGAGACTTCAAGCCCACATCTGAGAACCTGAAAATGATATGAGGACCTGTGACAACTCCAAATCTGGCCACCCCAGACTGACCAGAGGTGTCCTAATAATCTGGCTTTGGGGGGCATATGGTGAGGGTGACAGACTAATAACAGCTCCACTCTCCAAGATGCTGACCCTCTGCAGCTCTGCCCAAGAAGTTTCTGCTCATCTCTCTGAGGGTGACCATGAACTTCACTTTCCCTCCATGATTAGACTCACTGGGTAGCCAGCCTGGGAGTGGACTGTGCACTTCTGGAACAAATGAGCAGCAGCAAATACCAAACTCCGCCCCTCCCCTAGTTCTGACTGCTGGTGTCCCCTTCCACCTGCATCGGCAGCCCCCAGAGACCTGGCCAACCAGATCCCCAGGATCTGTCTTCTACCTTCAGGTTTTCCTTGTGGAAATAAAAGAATAGAGATGTGGGACCCTACTTTCTCTCCATCCAATCAGGGCCATGTGGGGTATTTTATGGATTAAGGTGAATATTATGTGGCTTTTGTGGCCTTGGGCCAGTTTTTCTTTCTAAAGCTTTATTTCCTCTTTTCTAAAATGAGGATGATAATACCGACCTCAGAGGATTGTCCTGAGGATTGAAGGAAGACACAAAAATAGTTCTCCGCACATTCCCTTCAGAGTAAGAGCCCAACAAATGTAACTATCGTTGTGTATAATTATTTTTGTAACATCACACAACCTTCCTCTCTCGTACTCAGCATCCCCAGTTAGTACATACCTTCTCCACGCTTCTCTATGACTGCTGGGTGCCTTGGTCCTGTCGGCCCTCCCAGGTGCTTCTGTCTATGTTAGAGAGTCTCACCTTTTGCTGGTTCCCTCCCCTTTCAAAAGAAATGGAAAAAGAGGGTCCAATAAGATACGATGCTTCAAGAATTCTTTTAAAATCCTGAAAAGTCCTTGTTTCTGCCTATGACTCAGTGTCCTCATATATATAACAAACACAGAACCTCTCATGACCTATCAGGTGGGAACTGAGAGGTTAATGTTAGTAAAACATCTTGATGTCACCTGGCAAAAATGTTCTAAGATGGTACAAGCAAGATATTTCCTGTTTTTCTACTTTTGCATATTGGTTTATTATTCCTTGAGTAGGATGAGAGCCACAGAATGATGGCCTCTTATTGCTGGAAGGGTCCCTGGAGAACATCTAGGTCAGTGGTTCTCAACCTTCCTAATGCTGCAACCCTGTAATACAGCTCCTCATGGTGTGGTGACCCCCATAAAATTATTTTCATTGCTACGTCATAACTGTAGTTTTGCTACTGTTTTGAATCGTCATGTAAGTATCTGATATGTGTTTTCTGATGGGCTTAGGCGACCCCTGTGAAAGGGTCGTTCGACCCCCAAAGGGGTCGCGACCCACAGGTTGAGAACCACTGATCTAGTCTATGACACCCTGACTGAGGTCCACGGAGGGCTGTCAAACAAAGACTGTGACCCTCTGAAATAGTCCCTGATTTTTTACGTGTGTACATGATTTTGCAGAGTGGTCCACAGCTTTCACAGGAGAAGCTAAGGCCGAAAGAGAACCAGTGTGGTTTTTCCAAACTTAAAAGTGGTTCTATGTAAAGGAGGCCTACCGTTAAGAGGAGCCGTGGGACAACTGCTGTATCAAGTCCCTGTATCTTTCAGCCCATCTTTCAGGCAGGCTGTCTCAGACTCTGGTGGGCTCACCAAGAATCTCCAAAGCCTTCCTGACACCCACACACTACACTCTGCCTTGGAGATAAGGTTGCCTGATTTATAAACAACAACAGCAACAACCAAACAAACCAGCAACAAAACAACCACAAAAGTATGCCTAGTTAAATTTGAATTCCAAATAAACAACAAATAATTTTTTAGTATAAATGTGTCCCATACCTGACATCCACATTAAACCAGGCAATCCTCTATGGAGAGAACAAAGCCAAGTAAGCCACAGCTGCAGCCTGTGGTGCCTTTAAGGAACATTCTTATGTAATTGCTAACTAAAAATAGGGTCTTCCGGGAGCAGACACCAGGGCCCCATCTTAGCCTGTAAGTCACAGAGGCTCCCAAGGGAAGCACATAAATCCAAGGCTCATGGGTTAGGTAGTAATTTTCTAGGTTATGGGGGTGGGGGTGAGGTGTGAGGGAGACCTCTCTAGGCTGGGGAAAACTGGAACTAGGGGTCAGATCCGCACTTGACCTACAAGCACTAGAGGTGCAGTGGGGGCTCTCTCCCCCGGAAAGGTCACAATGTCTGGCATCTGGCAGGCTTCACCCAGGACACAGGCCAGTATGGGCTCCCATGACACTTTTCAGGAAATGACACGTGACTTTTCCTAAGGAAAAATCTGTACTTACAAAATTATTTGTTTCTCAATAATGGTAATTACCAAAATGAAGTCAATCTGTATACATTTTGCAAATTCCATTAGTAGTGAATATAAAAATTACAGAAAATGGAAAATTCAATCACAAATAATTAGAAACTCAAGGCCACCAGATTCTAAAATAATTACACTGAGCATCTTCCTTTTGTGGCAATGGAGCCATGACAGTTTCGTTGCTTACTTGTCCCGATATCTTGTTTTCTGTAGAAATCATTGCTAGATTTGACTACCTTTCTTGTGACATCTGAGGCCTTAAGTCTTTGAAAGTAAGTAATGTCACCATGAAAGCAAGATGTTGAGTATAACTATTTTATAGTGGTGACCTTGAGTTTCTAATTATTTTATATTCAGTGACTCCATTTGTCACGTCCCGCACGACACAGGCAGTGGGGGAATGGGAAAGGTGGCGCAAAAATAAGTTTCAAGTGGGGCCAAGGGGCTCCAACCTCATGGACTGAAAGAGAGGGCCCTGACTTGAGCCACCGTGTAACTTCTTTTGGTGAGCATACAAGGAAGTAAAACTGGTTATTCCATGGTCTGTGCATAACGTTGCCTAGGGGACTGCCTTTTTTCCGAAAGTCCCCATTGTGTTTCAACATGCATTGTATCTCTATAAGAACATATACCCCAAGGACTCAGTGTGCCGAAACCACCCCAGGGGGTAGAATCAGTACCTAAATCATTCCTGTTGGCACATGACCAATATTGTTCTCTCAGGTCACCATGGGAGCAGCGTGGGACACAAAGCAGCCAGGGGGTTGGTGATTAACCTCAGAGAGGGTGAGGGGCTGTGCCTCACCTCTGTAGAGCTCAAGCTCTCTCCTGATGGCCCCTATGCGACTGTGCCTGTCTTAGGTTGTTCTTCCCTTGAGGAATCTTACTTGTCATTGACTAACCAGCCATCCCCCAGGGCCATACAGGGTGATGTGAGGTAATCCATGCCCCTGTGGCCTCCACGCTTAGCTCCTGCCTTAGGAAGTCATGGGGAGTGCATGAGGGGACAGACGGGTTGGCAGTTGTAAGGCAACACCCATTCATGTTCTGTCAATTGTCCCATGACCGGAAGCATGTAGCTGTTGGCCTCCAACTCTCCTGAATGGGGGTCTTTGGATGAAATGGTCGGAATGTATCTATGTAAATGTTCTGATTTTGATTCTTGTGCTGTGCTATGTGGGGGAATAATCTCGTTTATAAGAAATATACAGTAAAGTGTTCAGGAGTAGTGATCATCAAGTTATCAATAAACTCTCAAATGGTTTAGGAAAAAAATTTCCCTTTATCTAAGGTTTTTATTGTTTCAAAATAAAAGTTGATAATGTACAGAAGGAGGACTACAGAATGTTCCAGAATGATGTCTTAAGAATCTTCCTTTAATCCATTGTTTTCTATAGTTGCAGCATAGCTGTATTCCTGGCTCAAGTTATTTTTTACTAGATTCAGTCTTTTTAAGTATTTTGTAGTATTTTAACTTAGAATTTGTAAAATTTTAAAGTAATATGTAATAAATCTTAAACTAAATAACTAAATATAATTTAAAGTAATATATATGTAATAAGTAGGTGGTTTATATTCCAACAAAATTTCTATATCATTGAAAGTAACTTCTATAACACAATTAGTGGACCACTTTGTAGTAATTTCTAAGTTAGTTCTATGTATTACTTTGTGAGTCATTAATGATAAATTATTATTAGCTATTAAAAATTATTTGTGTCACAATAAAAATACTTACAGACTTAAATTGGGAATTCAGAATACTATTCTATTTTTAATAAATAAATACCAGAAGATATAAACAACAAATCAACTTTGAAAGATCAAAATTAGCCAATGTCTAATAATACCAATAGTGTATTATTTTTCATTTTTAACATACAGTCAGTATGTGCATCAGAAAAGCAGCTCTTTGTCCCAGAGCAGCTTATTTTAGAAATTGTTTGGGCAAAACTTGTTTTTATTTCATAATCAAAGCAGAACAATACACAGATTTCTCATACTAAACATTAGTCGATCCATTCTTGAGTCTCCAATGTTCTGAATAACAGCAACAAAAAGTAGTTTTTCCCCCGCTATTTTTCAGTGGGAAGATTTATTATACAGGGTCCTGCAGAAGTAATGCCAGACCAGGTACATGAATGTCTCACGTGAGATGAACAGCAGTGTGAACATTTCACTTAAAATGTCATATGTAGTGTGCTTGAGTGTGATGTTGTTATGTTACAGAATGACATGTTTACGGTTTTGTAATAAAAGATTTGGTATAGATTACCAGCTCATTAAAAAGGGGCATTATTTTTGCTGGACCCTGTATATTATATGTCAACTGAAAATCCCTAACAAACTTACTAAGACATAACTAAAACACAGAGAAAAGCCTACACATAAGGAACAAATTCATGAAGGAATAGGAAATGCTTCAAACACTGCATCCCAATCACCCAACAATTAACATGGTAGTAAGCAAGCCTTGCTCTGTATTCCACAGCACGTAGCATTTGCATGCAATATTGCGTTTACAATATAGCACAGCAAACAACACACAGCAGGAAATGGATCTACTGGAGAAAATGAGACAGAGGTTTTCAAACAATTATGGCAATTTTCTGCAATTATACTCACCAATGAGGTAGACACGTGGCTGAGAAAACCCAAGAAGTTGCTGTGGTAGATGCTTCTGGTTCCTAGTAAATCTTCAGAGGAGGTGGGTGACACCACAGGACGAAAAGCTGCCTGCTTACATGCCTGGTGTTTACATGTATACATTTCTCTGTAGGGTCCCATAGCGGCATGAGGCCACATTTAAAAGCAAGGCTTTCCACCCTATGGTCTCATGTCAAGATCAGGACAGGGCGTTCCCTGGTGGTGTAATGGCTTAAGGCTTCGGCGCTGGTGCTGTCAGCACTGCGGCCTGGGTTCGATTCCCAGCCAGGGAACTACCCACATACCAAAAAAAAAAAAAAAAAAAAAAAAAAAAAAAAAAAAAAAAAAAAAAAAAAAAAAAATCAGGACAGCACTGCTTACGTAATTTCAAACAGGGGCTTTAGTTTGATGCTCTTCCAGGTAGTCACCATAGTCTTCCTGAAGGTCAGGGTCAGCAATCCTGAAGCAGGAGACCTGAAGAGCTGTGGGACATCTTGTTCACTATCTCTTCCAAGACAGCTGCCTCAGCCAGAGTCGCAGCACGCCTGGGCTGTGGGGAGCACTTGAAGCCGGCCACACGTTGCAGGGTGCATTTCTCCCGCACCACGTGTTTGCAGGTAGGCTGATCAGATGCCCCATTTCAAACAGTACGTCTGGTCCGTCTACAGATACCTTGAATGTAGCCCAGTGAGACGAGGATGACCAGACGTAGTGTTTGAAACAGGACAGGAGCGTTGTTTTCTGTCCCATTTAAAATTTGTCAGCCTATTTGTAGGAAAGCTCTCCATTATGCCTCGTCAATGATGGTGAAGGTTTCACCCGTGACCTGGCCCCACTTTGGGAGTGGTTCCCACGTGAACACTGGCAACATCTCATGCCAAGAAGCACGCACACACTACAAACGGGGGGCTCTGCTGCACAGCTGGTATACGGGGAGAGCCTACGGACTGACCCTTCGAAGGCACTTTATTTCTGTCTTTCAGAAACTGGTATACTTACCTTAATATAAAAGCAGACAGTTTTATGCCATCGACCAAAAAAAAAAAAAAAAAACCAAAGAAAATGGCATAATGAGCAACAAATTACGTATCTTTGGAGTCAACAAATTTTTTTTTAGGAGTTGAAACAAAGAGATAGTTTATTGAGAGAAAGGACACTCCAAAGAGGTAGGAGTGGGCTCCAGCAGGAAAATGGCTCAAGAGCCTCAACAAATTAATAATGTATATTTTTCTAATTTTCAAAAGGAAAAAGGTGTCTGTAACGTTAAGGGTGTCCCCTCACTCATAGGGAGGCACAGACCTAATGTGGCAGGCAGAAGTCAGATGCATGCATCAGTTCACTTGGCCTCATATCAAGAGAGCCTTGCACGAGATGCTGACGAGACAGCAGGATGGTGACTTGGAAGCCCCCTTCCTCAGGTGCCCAGACGTCTCCCCAACCTACCTCATCAGCTCGCAGCCACGCTTACTGGAAGAATCAATCCATTTGCTCCTCCTCTCACACAGGTATGGTCTTCTCTTTCCCACCTGCTGCAGGCCCCACACATAGTTCTCTCCACCAGGAAGTTACTGGGTCAAACTCTAACACTCAGTCAGTTTGGGGGGCACTACATCTCTACCTTAAGCCCTCTGGGTGGCAAACAACTCTCTAAAACAATCTTGTAGGCACATGCTGTGATTCTGCTGCCTTGTCCCAATGAAGTGATGTGTTTTTCCCTAACAGTTGGTTCACCAGTTTGGTTCTGTTAACTTGGAAGGAGCCCGCAAACATGTCCTTTGGTTTCTGAAGCACTACTGGCTAAAAGGGGTTTGTGCTGATAGTGATTTAAGTGAAATCTGTGTTTCAAGTTTTGGGCTGGGAAGTCTGGGCTGAGAGGCTTGTCCCCAGCTGCAGCTTCTAGACGCCCAGGGACTCACAACAGACTGGCTTCTGTCCTCTCAAATCATCTCAGTGTACTGCTTTCAAAACCATCTCTAGGAGTTCCCTGATGGTGTAGTGGCTTAAGGCTTCGGCGCTGGCGCTGTCGGTGCTGCGGCCTGGGTTCGATTCCCAGTCAGAGAACTACCCACATACCAAAAAGCAAAAAATAAAGAAAAAAAAAAAAGTAAAAAAGAATTTTAAAAAAAAAAAATCTCTATTTTCCATCCATGCCGGGAGTTAATGGTAAAAATCAAAGCACCCTATCTTTCCTTTAAAAAGTGTTCTCTGAAATGAGGCTCGAAAAATAGTCTAGTGAGGTGCAGGAAGAAAATATGAGAAGTTCTATGTCTATTTACTTTTCATGTCATCCTTTTAAGTGCTTCTCTTTTGTATACCATTTATGATGCACATAATTTAGGGCAGTGTCCAACTCTAGAATTTATAAATAAATATGCATACATAAATAAACATGCTTGATTGGTGGTCTGTTCTCAAAATGGGGTTTTTTTTTTGAGACAGAGAGGTGCACAATCACAAATGTTTGGAGGTCACTTCTCCCAGTTATTTCCCCAAGTCCTGTTTCCCTCTGTCTATTTTGTGAGTCATCGGATCCCCTTCACCATCACATCTGCACCCTGAAATCCACCCCGTGCAGCGGGTCTAATCCTTAACTGGGCAGCTACTGAAGGCCACGTGGGGATTAATTTAAATTAAGGGAAAGGGTAGGCCTTGAGGTTGTCACCTCTGCCTCCATCAACAGTCCCACGTACTCATGTCGCCCGTGTTTACAAACACAGGCTCTGGAATCAAAATGGGTGGGGACAGTAGCAGTGTGGACTTGGGAGAGTTGTGTGACTTTCCACCTAGTGCTCCTCCGTAATACGGGGTTGAAAACAGTACGACCCTCAGTGGGGGCGTTGGTGTGGATCATGTCGTCATGAGGCTCAGGTGCTCAGCAGCACCTGGCACAGAGGGGGTCCTCAAGAAATAATGCTGTTCTATTGATAGTACAGTTATTATTAATCATAATGACAAAACTCTTCATTTAAGAGGACTTTAAAGCCAAGTCTCTTTGCCTGGATATCTGAGATTCGCCTGTTTTAGAACGAATTCAGCCCGGCTGTGGAGAATGATTCAACCAGCTGCTGCTGGGCTGCCTCTGAACCCTTTCTGAACGTTTCAGGGTCCTTTCTGGAGAGAAGTTCTCGAGGAAGACAAAGTGGAGAAAGACTCACTTTTCAAAAGATGTTGGGGAAATAATTAATTGTGAGAAGAGGCTCAGGGAAGCCTGCCATAGACTGTGTGTGCCCTCCCAAAATGCTTCCGTTGAAACCTCATGCCCACGGTGACGGTAGCAGGAGGGGGCGACTTTGGGAGTGACCAGACCATGAGGGTGGAGCCCTCACTGATGGGATTTGCGCCTTATGAAAGAGACCCCAGAAGGCTCCCTCATTCCTTCAGCCACATGAGGACACAGTGAGAAGACGGCAGCTGTGCCCCAGGAAGTGGGCCCACAAACAGACATGGTACCTGCCAGTGCCTTGACCTTAGGTTTCCCATCTTCCAGAACTGTGAGAAATCAGGGTTTGTTGTCTAAGCCACCCAGCCTATGGTGTTTCTGACATAGCAGCCCAAGCAGACTATGACAAAGCTTGTCTCTCATATCTAAAAATCACACAGATAGTAATAATAAAGGCACCTTGAGGCCCATGACATGTAAGTAACATCATCCCTCCTCTATGAACTCGAGAGCTTCATTAGTTTTGAACGACTGAGTGGAGTATGATTAAAAACAAACACCAGCAAGACGGCTAAGTGCTCGATGTCTCTTCCTGTTAATTTTGTGCTGGAACAAAAGAAAAGCCCTAGGCAGCCGTTGGTTGCTACTGAACATAAGACGGCCAAGTCCCAAAGTAGGAAGCCTTGGGATTTGTTTTGATTGTGGATGTGTGGAATTATATACAAGCTCTGTTTCTTCTTTCAAAGGATGATTTGCTGTGAGATTGCAAATACCTCTCAGTCTGCCAACTAAAGTGTACAAAAAATGTCATTTTAGTTTTTTAAAATGTATGTAAATTCGTTTCAAATCCAACTTTGCCTATTGTCGTGGACTCGGTGTGTACCTCCAAAAGTCCTATGTTGTAGTCCTAACCCCAGTACTTCTGAATGTGACTGTATTTGGAGATAGGAATTTTAGAGGAAATTAAGGTAAAATGAGGTCATGAGAGTAGGCCCTGGTCCAACATGACTGGGGTCCTTATGAGAAAGGGAGATTTGGACATAAAGAACATAGGCTGAAGGATAACCATGTGAAGACACAGGAAGAAGACACCATCTGTGAGCCAAGGAGCAAGGCCTCAGAGGAACCACCCCTGACTATCCCTTGATCTGGGAAGTCCAGGTTCCAAAACTGTGAGAAATAAATGTCTATTGTCTAAAGTACCCAGTCCATGGCCCTTTGTTACGGCAGCCTGAGGAGACTTATAACAATGTTTCAGTAATGGTCCCTTTCAACTTGAGAATTTGCCTTTTAGCCTGAAGTTTTGTTTAATTTTTGGGGGGGGGGGGGTTTGTGTGACCTGTGTCAGGGCAGGAGGTTCATGACATTTAACCCCTGGGGCCCTTGAGACACTGTCCAGCTGTTCCTAGAGCTCGCTATGTAATTTACAGGGCCGGTGCAAAATGAAAATATAGAACCCTTTGTTCAAAAATCATGAAAAAAAAGCACTGTTAAAGGTACTGAAATAGAAAGCTTATTCCTTTCTTCCTGGGTCTCTCTCTTGACTTGTCATGGATGGTGTGTTTTTATTTGCTGTTTAATGTCATTCTGTTAGAAATAAAAAATTTTAAGTTTAATGAGTACCACGAATTTTACCGTGCATCTTTATGTTGTGCAATGCTAGTTTTAAATAACTTGTATGGGAACTCACCGTAATGACAGTTTGCATTTCATAACTGGTACATGCACGGTGTTTTGGTCTCACCAGAACAGTGGAAACCCTGCACAAAACTGGTCCAACTGTTTTCATTTTACTTTGATACACGCATGTTCCACCAGCTCTCTACCTTCAGCTTACTGATGTATAAGGAATAGGTGGAAGGACCAAAACACAAGGGGTGGCCCTGTCTTTCCCTCGCCTTTTCCGACACTTACAGCGTGAGTGGTTGACTGACAGGGAAATAACAGTGAAAGGGGATGTGACAGGGCCGGTGGATTTTTGCAGAAGACCATTGCCTTCTGTCTGGTTTGCAGGGAAAAGGTGCTCTTGTTTACTTAGTCATAGATGTAAAATACTGAACTGTACTCGCTTCGAGTCTTGCTGAACCCCACACGGGTGTGTCCACTTTAGCTGCTGGGCCCCCCAGGCAGGGGGATCACTATATGCAAATGAGGAGGCAAGGAATGGTGCGCACGCAAGTGGGGCTGCTGCCTCTGCTCATGCACATGCCCCACTGTCCCATCCGCTTCACTCACAAAACGCAAGTTCAAAAATAAAATTACTAAGAATTTCAAGACAATGACAGCAGGACATTAAATTTAGCGTGAGGGCCCTTCAGGGGGCGGGGCCTCCTGGGGTGGGACCTTTGGGGGCGTGGTCTTCTGGGGCTGCAACTGCCAGGGTTGCCTACTGTGACCCACCCTGCCCTTCCCTCTGGTCCCTCTCCCCAGGGACCCTCATGCTTTGGAGACTAGAATCAAAACTAAAGGAATGTGCCAGATTGCTTTAGAGCTGCGGTGGGATGGCGTTTTCTCAATAGCGACTGTTTTTTTCTCATTTTTTTTCAACTCCCTTGGAATTCCCAGGCTTTCTCTTATAAAGCACTGCAAGGCTGGCCTTTCAGTTGGGTGAGTCTGCAAATCCCCACCCCTCTTCCGCGGCTCCAGAGGGTAGTGCTGCACCTTGAGA
The DNA here is from genome assembly GCA_004026885.1 of Lyroderma lyra. NCBI lineage: Eukaryota > Metazoa > Chordata > Mammalia > Chiroptera > Megadermatidae > Lyroderma > Lyroderma lyra. The sequence goes on from PVJL010002674.1 coordinate 101,417, forward strand.
TAAATTTAAGTACATATTAAGTATACTTATATATTATATTTACATATATACACTTATTTCTGTACTTACATATAGAAATAAAAATATAAATATCATTTAAAATACTGATTTGCCCTCTATTTTGGTAAGATAAGAACACATTGCATGCAAGAGATTTTCCTCAACTCCATGGTAACAATGAAACATTCTTTTACTTAATCCTCATAAATCCCCACCTTTTGGGTGTCATAATTAAGGTCCAATGGAGTCCAGTCACTAGCCTAACGTTACACACCTCAGTATATGGCCTCTTGCCTCAAGCTAGTAGCCTAAGGAGAGACCAAACCAGAAGATGAAGAGACGGGAAGTCTTGACTGGTCTCTGTTCCTGGGCCAAAGGGCTCTCAGAAAGAGTCCTGTAGCCCAAAAAAGGAGGCGGCTGGCTGGTCCTGGCTGGACAGGATTCTGAGCGCAGACGCCTCCAAACTGTGGAGGGGTGTGGCACTTCTGGGATATGCTCAGGAAGCAAGGGGTTCTCCTTCCTTCCTGCAAATGTGTAGGCTCCCTCCCCCCGACACCTTGCTGCCCACTGGTCACTCTTCCCCTCAGAGTGGCAGGCTCAGGAAAGGGCCTAATCATCCCTTCTAACAGCAAATAGGGTAACGTGCTGACGCATCCTGAGGGGTTTTGATTATTATGAGGGGCCACATAATCCCAGGGCAAATGAATACATTCCAAGAACCAGCAACATGACTCCATAACGTAAGTAACCTAAGGTCTGGTGGTCATAATTCGTCCAGAAATATTTTAGGGAGCCCTTGTTAACATCCCCCCATCATTCCTTCTTCTCTTCAAGTGAATGCTCTTAAGGTTTTCTGAAAGAAATACAGATGACATAGTAAACTGTGACCCCTGTAGCTTAATTCATCCCTGAGCAACAATTCCAACAGTCGGAAGGATGGCTACTTTCCCGGGCAGGGGAAAGGGCTGCAGGAGAGCATACGAGGCAGCCTTTCCACCCAGGATATATTAATACATAATTACAGCCCAGCAGTCACCCCTCCACACGCCACTGTGGTTTAGGTATTGCTGATTATCTCTAAATGGGAGTGGTGTGGGGAGCAGGTGACAGTCAAAAAACCACGGGTAGTTGCCATTAAGAGTTCAGCCTGGAATGAGGCTACTGGGCTCTGATTCTAAGCATCAGTTTTATCACCCATAAAGTGAGGATAATGACAACATTGACCTCCCAGTGTTTGCTGTGAGGATTAAATTAGGTCCTCCAGGTCAACCATTTAGTGCAGTTCCTGGAATACAGAAGGCATCCATCCAATGTGATTATTTTCTTTATTTTTTAGCCTTCCATTTTTTAGCCTTCTATTATACAAAGTACCAAATGGTATCTCTGAAAAAATATCAAGTACTTGGAATGTTATGGAAAAGTGATATCTGCATTGACCTAACTAAAGGGGGAAATCCTTTTAGTTTGAACCTTGTTGAATTTTTTCTAACCTCAGTTAACTCTTCTGCTTTAATAATTAGGAGAAACGTTAGAGACCACTGTTTTTCTAATTGGGTTGCTCATTGCAACCAAGGACATTATTCATTCCAACATTAGTGCTTAAAGAAAAGTACCTCAAATAAAGATGGAGAAATTATCAGAGGTTGCACTAAATTTGATGGAAGCCCCAACAAGAGTGTTTCTTCCTGTGATTCTGTTCTTTCTCCTGCAATTTCAGTGCAGGTTTAACCTTTTACTTAGGTGACAGTTCAGGTTTCTACGTAGGCTCGTACGTGTCCAGCCTTTCACAGACAACCTTGGAGGAATCATCTTACGGTCACCCTCACTGCAAGAAACCTGAGGGACAGGTGTGGCTTTAACACTAAGTCTATAACAATATATCAGTTCAATAATCCAGATAGAATTTGACCCTGAAACTCCAATTTATACTTAAGTTGTGTCTTTAAGCTCTCGATTTGTAAATTAAGGAATGGTGAGAAGGCTCCCTCTCTAGCAGGGAGCACCTCTACCTATTTCTTAGAATACTTGAGTTTCTACCACAGAGCAAGTCATCATTTTGTGTGAACAGCAACCTCCACTGCAATTTCTCCCTTAAAGGCAAACGAACTCACATCAGATCTGTTTTGTTGTTGTTAGAGAACAAATGGGGGGGTGTGTGCTTAAGGTAGGGGAAGGACTCGGACCAAGTACGCACTTGTGGAAGGGCGTAGGAATCAGCCCTGACTCCATAGACAATCCCATTTCCTTAGAATGTGAAAAAGTAACGTCTGGTGTGGTTTGTGTTTTGTTTTTCACTCTAAATGTCTCAAAATGTCCACTTGTAGAAAAAAATTAATTTCAAACTCTGGGAATAAAAGGAAGCGTGAAACACTAATCAGAGTTGCTTGTGCTGCTTTGCAGGGGCCTCGGTGCACGGAATTACAGTGGCAATATTAATTATCTAAACCTCTCAGAAGAGAGAAGAAATCTTGTGATAAGAAATGATTTACTTGTCCCCCCTTTAATGTCCTTCAATCCTTCCCCCGAACTCACCTGCGTCCTCAGCCGGCGTAGACGCCAGTGCCATCGCTATAGTCACTCTTGGGCTCTCACCTGCCTTCACACACAACCTGGCAGACGCCCACTACGGCAGAGCCCTGCGTCTGCCCTGGGCAGCAGGACGTAGCCGGAGGAAAACACGACAAAGGTGGCAGGTCACAGGAAGGCTCCACCACAAATGCAGGTATTTCTTTAGTCGGCTGAATGTCCCCTTCTGGAGACTGTGTCACACCTTCTTTCCTCAGACCCCTAACCCAGGGATCCTTGACTCTGGCCACACCTTGGAGTTACCTAGAAACCTTTAAAACACACCAATGCCCAGGCCCTACTCCAGAGAATCTGATTTAATTGGTGTGAAACAGGGTCTGGACGTGAGTCCGCTTCTAAAATTTCCCAGGTGAGTCTAATGTACAGACAGCATTGCACACTTCCTCAGGTATAGCTGATGACCTTTCTGATGACCTCCCTGAGGAAACGGGAACCACCATCCACAGACTCCCACTGCGTCTACCTTTTCGCTCCTCCCTGGGCAACAAAGGCTCCTCGAAATGTGTCTCTCCTCAGTGCCCGCGTTCCCCCTCGTTCTCTGAAATCTGCTGCTGTCGCTGGTTCATGGCCTCATGGCCAAAGCCACTGGTAGAACCTGGCTGGTTCTCGTCACCTCCATCACTACCACGCTGGCCCCACACACCCTCTTCTATGGTACCCTAATGCATCTTCTGGGTTCCATCTTGGCTCTGCTCCAGTTTATCTTCCCGCTCAGCAGCTGCAGGGATCCATTTAAAGTGCAAGTCAGACCTTGTCACTTCTGTGCTCTGAGCTGTCCAGTGGCTCCCCATTCACTCAAAATAAAATCCAGCCTTATGAGTTTAACACCTGACCTCCTCTCTGGCTCCCCCTCTGCTCTCTCCACCACAGTGACGCCAGCCTCCTTGGTGTTTATCAGGACAGCAAATGGGCGCCTGCCCCAAGGGCGGAGCACTTGCTCCCTCTTCCTGAGTGCACTTAGCTTGCTCTCTGAATCCATTCCAGGATCTGCTCAAAGGCCTGCTCCTCAGAGGAACTTCCCTCGACTGCACACACACACACCCACCCCCGCAATGCCCACCATCACCATCACCGGAATCTCTGACCCTCTACTTTTCCTATCAATAACTAACGTATTGCATATTTATTCGACTTTTTTTTTTTTTGTCTTTTCTCCCCCTCTACTTAAATGCAAGTGCTATAAAAACTGTGTTTGGGTTTTTTTTTGTTTTGTTTTGTTTTGTTTTTTTCTGATTTATTCTCAGTGCTTAGAGGTGAGCTGGGCACATAATAGGCACTCAATACATATTTGTTGAATTAGTGAAAAGTGAATGAATGAATGAATCAATCAATCAGTGGAAAAGTCAGAGCGTATCAATCTCAACAAAAGAGATTTTTCTCCCCAGAGTTTCCCAGGGCATTTCCCTACTTCCTTCTCTCTGCTCTCTGAGTTGGCTCCTAGAAAAACTCACCGTGTAGAATCAGTTTGAGCAAGGTGGACCCTTAGCCTGTGTCAGCTATGGCCCCAAATGTCACACAGTGCCTTGCATGTTTGCCTCCAGCCTTCCCCCCATGTGTGGCCATGACTCAGCAGCTGTGGCTCTTTCTTCTCCCTTTCCTCCCACCTCAGTTCCAGGAGCTTCTTCTTGGCTCAAGCTCCCATCTTTTGGATGGTGGAGGTGATATGAGAAGAAGCAGCCACTGTCTTGACTCCCACTCTGTCCCCTCCATCCATAGTGACCCAACAGCACATGCAGGCCCCTGGGCCGGCCAGTGCCGTCTGGGGCTGACGAAGTCCATCGGCGCCACCTTAGGAGTTTAGTTCATTTTTGCTCCCTGCAGGAGCTTGGCCATTTGCAAAATCAAAAACTGTAAAAGTACTGACAGGAAGAAATAGACTGTATTTTACTGCTTTTATTGGTGCCCTTCCTCTGCCTTTTTTTTTCCTTTCACATTTTACACTTCACATCTCCAACATTAGACATTGTCTTAGAGTTGATGCTGAGTGGGTGGAAGTCTCTGTGAAGTTTCCATGGTCCAAGGTCATGCCAACTTGATTACCAACCCCATGGCCTACCTGGCCATCTATACTTGCCAGTGCTCCAGGCCACAGGACTTGAAAGACCATTTGCAGGAAGGAAAATAAACCTGGTTATTGTCTGAAAACCTCGATACGGTAAAAACAAACAAACAAAACTCACCAGCATCAAGCCATGCAGAATGGAGGGGCAGCAACTTGGAAGTCCTCTGAGTACCCTGTAAGAGTCGTGACATGACAGAGGTCCCAGGTAGCTCAGGAGAACATATTGTGGGGAAAACCCAGGCACTGAAAACTCTCACTTAGGATATAGGTCCAAGGTGGCGGATTAGATAAACACTATGCCTACAGCCTCCCAAGACTGCATCAAAATTACAAATAAATTATAGAACCATCAATCTCAAGAGTCATCTGAAGTAGCTGAACAGAACCCCTATAAGTAAGGATGTAAAGAAGAGGCCACATGGAGAACTGTAGGAGGGGCAGAAATATGAAACAGGGTGAACCCAAACCCACAGATAGTGGTGGAACACCAAAAGGGACACCTCAGTGCTGGATGTCCACCCTGAAGAGGGAGGAGTCCCAGCTCCATACCGGGCTCCTCAGTCTGGGAATCCTGTGCCGGGAAGAGGAGCCCCCACAACATCTGGCTGTGAAAATAATCAAGGATTCTGTTTGTCCGCCCTGGGGGACAGAAGGCAGCTAGAAATCCAGACACCCTCTTAAAAGGCACACACACAGACTCACTCACTTGCAAACACTCACTCAGTCTCCAATGGAGAAGATGCAACTCTGGAGACACTCAGGGAAAGACTGAGTTGTGTGGTTTTGGGGTGAGGGCTGGAGAAACCATTGTCCCTGAGTAGAAACTGCCTCACATATAGCCTACAGGAAGGCGCCATCTTTTCTATGTTGAACCCAATCTGAGACTGCATTGATCTGGTGGCACACCACCTTGGTGACGCCCTGGGTCCCCACCCTGCACAGCTAATACTGAATCTCCCAAGGTACTCTCGGCTACTGAGCGGTCAGCCCCAACCTACTAGCTGTGGAAGGATTTTACAGACTTTTGCAGGAGTGGACTGCTAGTGGTGGCCCAGGGAACTTTTCGTGGTGAGCAGCCAGCCACACCCTGCACTACAGCCTCTCCTCAGGCAGCCCTCAGGGACCTGTGGGCCTGAGGACAGCGGCAGCTGGCTATGGTGTTCTCTGAGTGTGTTTGCGAAGTGGTCCTGATATGGGCCAAACAAAAGAGCCCCCCCACTATAGGAATTTCTAGCCTCCTTTTCCCTGAGTTCTTCAGCTTCCCAGTTTCACCTTTTGCCTAGTCCCTAGTCTAATGATTTTCTTGATCAGTTTTCCCTGATCCCTAGCTTTAGGCAATAGATTGTTTGTAGCTGGAATTAGAGGATGCCCCTGCACCCTGCTGCAGATAATTACCCTGAAACTTGTGAACCATATCCTCCTGTTTGCTGATAATCATTGTGGGCCAGCAGCAGGCTTTCCAGGTCATTCTGGACCTTGGGCAGATGATGATACCTAAATGACCAGTTAGGCCAGAAGTCAACAGTCTATAGAGCTCAATGGGCTTTCTATCATGTAGCCATCTTACCACAGTGGCTTTGAGGCCTGCTTCTTAGGCCAATGCTTATAGATCTATTAACTGAATGTATTTCTCCTCTTCCAGGGCCACTGGGATACCAGTGATGCCTCAGCAAGGTTTCTAGTCCATCCTGATCAAAGAAGTCAACACCGTCTCCCAGGCGGATCTCAAGACTCCTTCCTCCTTATAGATCAGACAGGGTGAGAGTCCTGTGAATCCCCAATAGGTAGGGACCACGGCCACATTCAGCAGGAAGCAGATGCAGAAGATGAGACCTCCCATCCCACGCCTCTCAGGAGGAGAGTGAGATAGGCAGACAGGAAAAGGGGATCTTGGGACCCCTCCCATGGGACCCGGCTTGTTGGAGTAATCACCACCCTGATACCACCCTTTCATGAATAATCCCCGCCCCAGATTAGGCAACCTCAAAGGGAATTCCAGGCAAAAGTTAACTAATACAAGGAAGTTACGGGGTACAAAAAGCCCACCGTTTTACGCCAGTTACTAGCACCTGTGCAGTTAGGTGTGAAAAGACCATTTCACCTAAGCCTCACTACACCATCATTATAGTACTATACATATGCCCAGAAGTTCATTAGTATCATTGTAACAGACTGAATTCTGGGAAGGAACATGCGTAGTTAGAGGTGATGTAATGGCTCCTTGTCAATCAAAAATGTCAATCAAAGGGCCCCATGCCCGGAAAGGTATAGCGCCTGTAAGGGAATATAAACTGCAGGGCCTTTGAGCCCCTCTCTTGCTTGAGCCCGCTCCTATCTCTTTGGAGTGTCCTTTCTACTTCTAATGAACTACTTTTTTACCACTTTATTTCTGTGTCTCGCTCAATTCTCTGTTCAAGACACCAAGAACTAAACATTGCACCAAGAAAGGCCCATTCTGTGGTAACAGTCCCAGCCCTGGCACCGGTATAAGAACCAAAACTGCCTTAACTTTGTAAAAAATCACAGCCCACACCCTTTAACTCCTGGAACCCCATTCTGCCCACCTAGGGCTGCATTGCTAGAGGCATTCTTGGATTCTGAATGATCAGCCCCATTCTATTAGCTACAGAAGTCTTTGACTGCCACAGTGGCGCTGAGTGAACTTTTGGGGGTGAGCCGCCAGTCACCCTCTGCAGTGCAGCTTCTCCTGAGTAGCTCTCAGGGACCTGTGAACCTATGGCGAGTGACAACTGGCCATGGAATTCTCAGGGCATTTTTGTGAATGGTCATAGGCCTGGTTCCTGTCTAAAAACCAAAACTGCATTAACTTTGCAAAAAACTGTTGCCCATACCCTGTAATTCCATGGAACTCCACCTCGCTCATTGAGGGCTCCATTGCCAAGGGCACTCTTGGCAACTAAGGGGTCAGCCCTGCCCCATGAGCTCTGGAAGCCTTTTACAACAACGAATGCCTACAGCAGCGCAGTGAACCTTGGATGGTGAGCAGCAAGTCACAATCTGTACTGCAGCCTGTCCTGGGCAGCTCTTGGGGATTTGCAAGCTCGAGGTGAGTGGTGATGGGCTGCAGTGTTTCTGGGGCATCTTGAGAAGTAGTCACAGGCCAGGTACTGCCTCAAGGCATGTGGTGGCTGGATGCAGTGTTCTGGGGGCAGGGTTGCGGGGAGTGGTGGTGAAATGATTACCACTAGGCACTGGTCCAAGAACTGAACCTGCATTAAATTTGTATACCTCATGACTCTCTGAACCCCACCCGACCCAACTAGGGTTGCACCACTGAAGACACTCTCAACACTGAGTCAACCAGCTCAGTCGTGCACCTAAAGAGGCTCTTTTTGTGACTGAGCCTCTGGCAGACGGAAATAGCCTGAGGGGGCCCTGGATCTCCTGCTAAGCTGCCTCAGTCACAATACTGGTGGCAGCCAGCCTTGGTTCCCAGGTGAGGTCACTCCCACACATCTCCATGTCGAGGACAGTCAGCAGCCAACCACATATATATTGCTCTGTGGCTCTGACCAAATAGCCATGGGCTGGTCATGGGCAAGATTGAAATTGGGCTGCACAGAAGCCCCATCCAAGAGACACCAGAAACAACACACCCAGAGACCAGCTTCGGACCACACCAAAGCACTACCTGGTTAGCCCTGTAAGTGGCATACCCAAACAGCAGTCTCAACAGGCACAAGAGCCTACTGGGGTGACCACCCCTCTCAGGGGGCAGCCCCTAAACAGTAGTTCATACACTGTGGGTGTAGCTAACCTGCACAGCCAGTCAGCCTGGGAGTTAATCCCATTAAATGATGGGCCAAAATCAATCAAGTCTCAACTACAACAGAAGAACACACACAACACACTAAAGGGACAATCCTGGAACGTATACGTAAGGGATCAGGGAGATTGCACCATTGGACCATACGTGACACATACTACATAAGGCCACCGAGCAAAGACTCGGAAACACAAGATATCTATATACCATATAGAAGCAAACACAGAGAGGCAGCCAGAATGAGGAAACAAAGAAACATGACCCAAATAAAAGACCAGGAGAAACCTCCAGAAATAGAACTAAATGAAATGGAGGCAACCAACCCATCAGAGAACGAGTTTAAAATACTGGTTATAAGAATGCAACTCAACACCAAAAAACAAAACAAAACAAAAAACCCCTAAAACAAATCTGATTAAAAATAATGGGCAGAGGATCCAAGTAGACATTTCTCCAAAGAGGACCTATATATGGCCAACAGACATATGAAAATATGCTCAATGTCACTAATCATCAGAGAAATGCAAATAAAAACCACAATGAGATACCTCTTGACTCCTGTCAGAATGGCTATCATCAATAAATCAACAGACAAGTGTTGGCGAGGATGTAGAGCAAACAGAACACTTACGCACTATTGATGGGACTGCAAATTGGTGTAGCCACTATGGAAAACAGTATGGAGGTTCCTCAAAAAATTAAAACTAGAACTACCTATGAGCTAGCAATTCCACTTCTGGGTATTTAGCCAAAGAAATCCAAAACACTAATTCAAAGAAATATATGCACCTCTATGTTTATAGCACTAGTATTCACAATAGCCAAGATATGGAAACAACTGAAACACCCATTGATGGACGATTGAATAAAGAAATTGTATTATATTTATATAGTGGTGTATTACTCTGCCATAAAAGAGAATGAAATCTTATCATTTGCAATGACTTGGATGGACCTAGAGGGTATTATGCTAACAAAATAAGTTATACTGAGAAAGGCAAAGACTGTATGATCTCATTTATATATGGAATCTAAAGAACAGAAGAAATGAACAAACAATACAGAAATAGACTCTTTGATATAAAGAACAAACTGATGGTGAAAAAATTAGGAAGTACACATTGGTAGTCACAAAATAGTCAAAGGGATGTGAAATACAGTACGAGAAATACAGTTAATGATGTTGTAAAAACTATGCATGGTGTCAGATGGGCACTAGATTTATCTAGGGGAGCACTTCATAAACCATATAAATGCCTACCTACTGTGCTGTACACCTGAAAATAATATATAATAACATTGAATGTCAACTATAATTTTAAAATAAAATGTAGTCATGGGATGTAGAGTACAGCATAAGGAATATAGTCAATGGTATTGCAATAGCTATGTAAGGTGCCAGATGGGTAGTAGGCCTGTTGGGGTGTTCACTTCGTGAGATGAGTAAATGTCTAATCATTATGTTCTCTCGTACACCTGAAACAAGACAAAACAAAACAAAACAAAAAAACCTCTCAGAAAGTACATAAGCATAATGAGATTCTGAATGTGAAGTTTTAGGAAAACATTAACCAATTATTTTAACTTCTATTTTTTATGCATTCATTAAAGTGATACATGATAAAAACGTGTGTAAATAATTATCAAAGAGCTTCTTCAAGAAATTTAGATTAAATTACTAGTAAAAAGGAAACGATGTCTTGCACTTTAAATGGGAACATTTTTTTCTTTCTTCTTGATACATAAAACAATGGTGTACTATAGCATGAAAAGAGGCCCAGAAACAATGAAATATGGCTATTAGCCTCAGTTACATAAAAGCATAAACAAATCCTAAGGAATCTATGCGAGTAGACTGCTTTTATTACTTGGAGCTCCCTGAGAAGACTATAAACTAAAAGCTCAATATTAATCTAAAATTACTTAATTACATTACAAAGTTATATGATTTGGAAGATGTTTCCAAATGACTCAAAATTAAAATAAGTCGGTGTAATACTGGTTCTATAATTATCCTCAGTGATAATGCTACTTACAAAAGTTAATGTAGAATCATAATGAAAGCATCAAGTAGGAGATTGCCAGGCAGATGGGAAAGATTTTTTGGTTTTGTTTTCCAATTGTTTTCTTTCCTCTCCTTTCTCCACAATGAGAAGGAGCACCTGTCTGCTGGAATATTTTTGGTTGGACTATTTTTATTCCTGGTTGGCAACACTTGCTTAAACAAAGCACATGCTAAACACTTGATTCTAAATTGAAATAGTCATATAATTTTTATTTGACAAGTTTTGGGGTAACAATTTGATTTCCCAGTCTGTTTCTTTTATGTAAGGGCCAGTGAATTAACCCCCTCCAAGATATTTTTACACCTGCACATTTTTCTAGCACATTTTTCTTATCTACATCCTGCTGAGTTATACAGGCACAGAACTGGCCACACAGCTTATCCACAAAGACACATACAAGGCCAGACCCCTGGAGAGGCAAGAACATAGGAACCAGATAATGACCCAGGCCAGAGCGAGAACAAAGAAGAAACTGTTAGGCCTCTTAGTAGACCTGCCAGATACCTGGAGCTCGTCCAACCCTGTTCCTATAAAAAAATCACCCTCAACAATGCCCCCCCACCCCCGCTGCCCCCCACCCCTCCCCCCACTCCCCTCCTCCCCACCCCCCCTGCTCAGGGCAGATTCCTTTATTGGATGCAGCCCGCCTGCACCCAGGAGCACTCAATAAAGAACTCTTGTTCTGACTCCTACATGCCTTGTGTCATTAGTGCAGCCAGCTCTCTCTCTCTCTAGTCGGCCAGCTCTCCCTAGTCTGAAAGGATCGGAAAACTCATACGGGATAAGGTGGTCTAGCCAAATTTGTCTGGGCCTGACCTAGTCGGGGGTTTATGCTGACCCACTAGTACCCAAGGGGATTTGATCTAACCTTTCTTGAGTCTCAGCTTTTCATTTTGTGACTACACAATCCTCTTTCCCCTGTTGCAAACTGTGTGAGCTACAAGCACTTGGGAGCCTAGGCAGCACAAAGGCCCCACGTTCTGTGGGATTAGCACCATACAAATGCAAATTAGGGACAATGGAAGACTGTCTCCGTCCTTGTAACTATTAATGCTCTCTTCAGTAGCAAAGCAATTCATTGTTTTTAAAATACACTTGCTTTAGCTGCTGACTTTTCAATTAGTTACTTGGAGAAGAGAAGAAATTCTTTCCTCTAGATTCGACCCCTCTGGATTCCACTCAATTATTTTTAATAGATAACAGGAAATCTTACAGGAGATGCACACAATTCCTAACTGTACTCGAACTATGTAGTCTTATTTTGCTCCTTGCACCTTCAACGTATGCTTCTCTATGACCATTTGTGGTAAGTCTGATGACCTGTATATACACTCTTCAAAATCTTTGGCTGGTTAGCATAGAATATAGATGTAGTGGAAACCAGTTTTGTTCTATGGCATAATTCTTCCAAGGGAGTTGATATGCTTTGCAAACAATTTTTCATTTATTAGCCAATCCATATAGCATGCAATGCTATGTGAATCCCTTCCTTTTTATATACTATTGTCTTTCAGTGATTATCACAAATTCATGCAGTACAGAGGTCCTGATGTGGGGAGCAGGGAACATAGAAGGAGGGGAAGAGAGGCAAAGAGCAGAAGCTGCCTACCTGACAGCAGAATTGACTTCCGAGGGCAGCAAAATGGTCCCAGCATCTTCAGTCTTTATGCACACTTAAAAATAACAACATGACTTTCGTTTTGTGTAATTATTTAGTTAATACCCAGTAGGATTTTTAAGCCCTTCACATCTGCATGGATTTATTTTATTTCAAAGTGAAAGTGACCTTATGGTCCATTTAGGGTCAATGTGATTTGTTGCACTCTTTGTGGGAGGGAGAGGGGAGCAAGAAGACAAGACAGACTGATCATATATATTGACAACAACAGGATGACCTCCACATTCTTGACCAAGGAACCCGTCAGAGTGAACCTTTCTGTTGTATTTCTTATTCGAGTACTGAAGCCTGGGTGATTATGCTGTATTTTAATAGACGAGTGTGTAAATGTATGAGTGAAGGTAATGTTGAAATAGTGGTGTTAGCGAAATTCTGTATTTTGGAAGTAATGAATATTTTTAGTTAAAAAAAACAAAAACAAATGTCAAAGACGGTGAGGAATGAATATATCTACCTAAATTGCCACCTCAAATTACAGGGTTACTGAGACGAGAAGGAGTTAGTATCAGACCCCAGAACTGGACTGGCGCAGGTCCTAATTAGAGCAAGATTCCCGGAAGCCAAACAACCCTTGTGTTTATAGGAGCATGTGGCAAAGCGGGCCGCGGGACCCCGCCTACCTGGAGCGTTTCCGTAGCGCCTGGTTCAGAACCACGGGGGAGGACAGCTCCCCAGCGCCGGGCGCGGACTGCGGAGGGGACCGTGAGCGCGGCGGGTACGCTCTGGTCAGCAGGCTCGGGCGGCAGAAAGAACCCGCTGCCTCCCCTCCACAACCACCCTGGGGGTCAGCACGGGGCTTGTGGGTGGCAGTCCCGGGGGGCATGTCCCTGCAGGCGAGGGGACTGGCCAGAGGAGCCGCCGCCCACCCCATCCTGCGGGCCCTGCCACTCGCCCCGCCCCGCCCTGGTAAGAGGGTGGAGCGACCCCGGCGCAGGGCCCGCCCACCCCGCCCCAGCCTGGCTTCCTATTGGCCAGAGGGCTGAAGGAGCGAGGGGGCGGGGCCAACCCGGCGGCTCGCGCCCGGGAAGGTCGGCTGGCGAGTGCCCGGTGCCGCGGGGAGGGTGCGGGCGCGCGGCGGGCGGAGGAGACACAGCGTCGGCAGGATCGGCGGCGCCCGGTCTCGGCCGCACCCGCTGCCTCCCGCCGCGGCGCGCAGCCCGCGGCGCCCGAGCTACGAGGGAGCTACCCCGGGCGCGGAGCCCGAGGCGGCCAAGACGGCGGGCCGGCCGGGAGCGGGTCGGCGGGCGCTGTGCTGCGGGCTGCGCTGGTGGGGGGCGGCGGGCCGCGGCGCGGGCCCGGGGCCCGGCGCGTGCGGCTGGGAGGCGCTGTGGGGGGCGGGCTCGAGGGCTGCGGCCGGGGCCATGGCCGAGGGCGGCGGGGGCGCGCGAAGGAGGGCGCCGGCGCTGCTGGAGGCGGCCCGCGCGCGCTACGAGAGCCTGCACATCTCGGACGACGTGTTCGGCGAGTCGGGCCCCGACAGCGGCGGGAACCCCTTCTACAGCACCTCGGCCGCCTCGCGCTCCTCCTCGGCCGCCTCCTCGGACGATGAGCCCGAGCGCCCCGGGACCCCGCGGGCCGCCGCGGCGCAGGAGCCGGAGGAGGATGAGACTGGCGCCGGCTGGAGCTCCGCGCTGCGGGACCGCCCTCCCCCGCGCTTCGAGGACACGGGCGGTAAGGCGCGGCCCGCGGGGCGTGGGGTGGCCCTGTTCCCCGGCCTGGGGGCGGCGTGAGTGCTGGGCAGGAGAATTCCGGCTGCTTGGTGGGCCGACTCGTCGGTGGTGGCTGTGGGTCTCGGGAAATAAATGAGTGCGGGAGCGGGGATTTTGGGTGCGAGAATCAGCCTGACTGCGTGTGGGGTCTGCAACTTCCTCGTGGTGCGGAGGGCGGGGCGGAGGCCGGGGCCAGCACTTTGCCTGTGGCAAAGGTCGGGGGTGGTGGAGGGGGGCTCCCCTCACTTGCTGGGAGTGTCCAGGCGTCCTGCAACAGAAACCAGTCACACCTGTGGGCTTGCACCGTAGTGTGGTGGGTTAGAGGCGGGCTTGCCTGGCTGAGGGGATTCTGAAAACCTGACATGCCTTGATGGGGGGAGGGGTGCCATTTTGTATTATAATAATGGCACCCAGGTGCCAGGGGTGGGGCAGGTAACAGTTGGAGCGAGGCCCAGTGGAAGAAGCTGAGGGAGAGTCCACCCACCGTGTCGTCACTAGGCTACGGTTTTCTCCAGTTAATCTGAGAAACTTTCGCTGTCCATGTCATTCAGGATTTCTTGTTAAGAACAGGAAAGTGTGAAGGGACCAGTTTAGCAGCGTTAAGGTGTATGCTCTTTCAGCAGAGGCACTTGCACTGGTATTCTGCTTGGATGGTGGCCAGTCTAGTGCCTGATAGCTGCAGGAGGTCGCAGGAGTGCTGACAGCCGTGGCTTCTGAGGGTCTCTTTACAGCCTGCTTCTGCAGGAGTCAGATCTGAAAATACCACTGCTTTTCCCTGCAGAAGCTCAGCAGCCTCTGTGCTCTCTGAGAGGTAGGCACCCGCCCTTTCCAGCTGGCCTCTGACGCTCACTCCTGTCCCTTGCTCCGTGGCCTTCAGTGGCAGGCCCTGTTTGTTTCCATACACGGTTTTCATGGGTGGAATTGCACCCAGCAGTGTGGTTGAGGGCCAGGGAGTGGCCACACTGAGTGTGGTGATGCTGCTCTGATGTGGCTTTTCCTGTGGCTCTCCCTGACCGTTGTTCATCCAGACAGGAATACAGCACACAGAAGCCAGGCCCAAGGGCTGGACTTGGATCTGGACATGGTGCTGTAGCCTGCTGGGAGGCTGGTAGGGTTGGCTGAACTCTCAGCAGGGAGTGGTCTGCAGGCAGCTGGCTGTGATGTAGGATTACCCAGTTCAGCTTAGCTGAGCAGTGCTTAGGGGTAGCTCCATTTAAAAGTGTGCTCTCATTTGGGCTTTCGTTCAGTTTGGGAGTTTTCAAAGTCGCATCACTCTGTATATTCCTTTTATACCCCCTACATTTTCTAGAATGTCATTAGGTCTTGCAGACCTGGACAACTGTTCTCCATAATGGTTCTTGAAGAATTGTTATGGAGCCCTGCTGGAGCTCTGGCTTGACAGACTTTGTGCTAGAAGTGTCTGTGATCTAGTTATTCATGTTTGAACACAGGAGAAACATGTCCACCTGGGAGAATGCAGCAAGTCTTCCTGTGTCTGGGGGGAATAG
The DNA here is from genome assembly GCA_004026885.1 of Lyroderma lyra. Lineage (NCBI taxonomy): Eukaryota > Metazoa > Chordata > Mammalia > Chiroptera > Megadermatidae > Lyroderma > Lyroderma lyra. The sequence continues at coordinate 116,813 of PVJL010002674.1, forward strand.
CAGCACTGTGTTAGGTAAAGCCCAGTTGTGAATAAGATTAATGAGTGTGCTGGTATAAGAGGATGAACACACGGAATCAGTTCTAAGTGATATAATATTTCTTAGTAACTGGAAACGGGAGAAGTTCTGCAGCAGAGTGATTTAATCTAGCGACTGCAGCACTTAAATAGTCACAAAGAGCAGTGTTGTGTGTCATTTGGTGTTAGGTTCAAATTTGCTTCCCTGGGATGTCCCCAGAGTTCACGCCTGGGCCTGAGAGTCACAATCAAGCTCTTTAACCAAAGACATTAGTGGTTATTGGATGGTATTTATACCCAGTTTTGTTTTCCTGTTCTGTGTGGAAGCTTGCTTCTAAAATCCAGCTCTAATTAAGAATTTCCTTTCCTCTTTGCAACACTCTCTCCTCCCTAAGGGAAATTTGGAGTGGAGGTGGAGGGATGAGGGTGGCTTATTAAGCATGGATTCAGAGTTCCTGAAACGATGCATGTGATTCTGGGGGCTGATATAGACGCAGACATACACTGCTGCTCACGAAAATCCTGTGGCTCATGGAGCAGGTGGATGTGTTTAGTAAGAGGCTGAGAGCCGCGCCCTGGCCACCCTGAGAGCAAAGAGGTTCAGCCTGCCAGGTTTATCAAAGGACCAGTGTCTAAGACACTCCGACAAGAGTGTGTGCCCCACTTTCAAGGAGTGCACCTTGGCTCTCTCTTCTATCTTTGTTTCCCAGTTTATTAACAGATCTCAGTAGGTAGGATGGGGAAGAGGCCAACAAAAGGACAACATTTGGGTCTGCAATGAGCCCTCATAAGAGAAACCTCATAATAGAAATTGCTGTTGCTGATAGAATCAGATGAGGAAAGCCAAGGATTCTTGACTGTGAAACAGTCTTCCTGCCTGCCTTCTACTGTCACTGTGTCCTATGTGCAACTGCATTGCTTGTGCTGGTTTGGGCTGAGTAGGCTTTCTTCTATCAGGAAGAGACGATAACTGCAGTCGGGGAGCTCTCTGGTGACCTAGGGCCCTTTCCAGAGACTACCTGTGCAGGAGGGGTGTGTAGACCCTGAGCACTGTTTTCCCTTTGATCTACATTCAGAAAAAGTGAGGGACGCTTGGTGCCTAGCTAGGGGGAGGAGGGAGAGGAAAGCATCTCTGCTTAGGTTGGGACTCTGAACTGCTGTCAGGCTGTTCTAGTCTTTCCAGCCTTTTGCTTTATTTATTTTTTTCTGTGTATTTAGTTTCCTGGGTCATGCTCTCCAGAAGTGCAGCAGCCAGCACTTAACTGGTGGGTGGGGTCCTCTCCCTCACCCCTCTCTCTCCTCCCCCAGATTCAGGCTGTGCCTTGAGGTGTGGGTTCCCTAGGGATGATTTCAATCTGAGACTGTGCTTGCAGGGCTGGCTGACAAGCTCGTAATACCTATGTGGATAGGGTCGGCCCAGGAGCTAAAGATGCTCACTGGGGGTGCAGGGCCCAGACCCTTCCCCAAGCAGACTTTGCAGCACATCCCCCGAAAATAGCCCCCTCAAGCTGTCAGCTTCATCTGCCCACTGTGCAAATAACCAAGACAGCATGTGAGCTCTCTCTTTGGAAACTGCATGAAATTCAGGCCCAGCTGCTTTTTGGGCTTCTGCCCTTTTGGTTTATTCTGAGCAGTCTTGTGATTTGTTCTCTCTAAGAGGAGGCAAAGGAACAGGCAGATTCACAGATGCTTGGGGCTGCCGTCTGTTCTGTTCGGTTGTTGGTCCTTTGTTGAGCTGGCTGCATCTCAGCTGCTGGCTCTTCCTGTCAGAGGTTGGACTTCACAGGAGTTTCTTCCACATTCCATGTCAGCAGCCCTCTAATCATTCGGTGGGGAGGTCTGACCTTGAGAAGCTGGAGGGGAACACAGGGCTTTGAAAATTAACATTGTTAACATGTTTTATCTTTAGAGTTCATCGTTGTTTCATTTGGTTTAAAGTCTTTTTGAGGAACAAGAAGAGAAAGAGCTTTCTCTTCAAACCAGCTTCAGTGAGACCCTGTGCTGTAACAGGATTTGTGAGCCAAGCCCCTGGGACCCCGTTTGTGGTGTAGGGTGTAAGCAGCTGCTCCCGCCGCCAGCTGGGTGCCGTGCTCTGTGGCTCCAGAAACTGCGAATGTTAAATCGTGGCAGCTACAAAATAAATCTTGTGCCGGGCACACTGAAACCCAAGAAAGGGGCTTCCTGGGGGAGACGGTTTGCTCTCTCTCCCAGGAGTCTGTTCATATGGGAGGGAAACCTGAGCTCATGATGAGGACACTAACCACACTTGGGTTTGTAATGTGCCTTTTTGGGCAGCCCCGCACTGCATGTCTGTCCTCTGAGAGAGGGACATTGTCTCCACTTCACAGAGAACCACAGGTGGGTCTTTCCAGGCGGGGCTGGGGGTGATGAGATGACCCGGTTAAGTGATCACCATCCAACTGGTCAGACTCGAGCACTCAGCAAAGGAAGGGGTGTCCCTTTTTTATAGCACCTGGAACTTTTCAGTCAGGAATACATATTTTCATATTTATACGTGGAATGGCTTTTAACTTTTGGGGGGACATCCAGCGTTTGTGAGGTTTAATGCATGCGTGGCCCACCATCAGGAGGCAGAACAGAACGCAGAATTGTGTCCAGCCCCGTATTTAACCCCTGCGACCCCAGGCTGAGTCTTCTGCAGGGGCAGGGCCTACAGTACAACCTGGGGTTTGTGTGAAGTATCCGACTCTGTTAAAGTCTAAACCCACCTTCATTTTTAATAACTGTGGTTTATATGTGTTTTCTTATTAACAAGTAATAGATGCTCATTTTAGGGAAAAGAAAAACAAACAGAAAAATGGTAATTTTTAAGAAATCTCATTATGTCCCTTTACCCAGAGATGACCACAGGTAGCATATTGGGAGCATCCTTCACATACCTTAGATTACATATTGTTTAAAAGTCTGATTAATGTATTTAAGCATGGCCATTTAAATTTTATGTCATTTTTGTGAATCCGTAGTACTGCACAGTTCCCTTTGGGTGAGGATTCAGTTTATAGCCTCTCTCCCTTTCTGTTCACATATATTTATTTTGCTGTGGTAAATATTCTTGAAGCTTAAGTTAATGTGCACATCCTCAGTGCATTCCTTAGCATAAAAGGATCGAGATGGGACCGGATTAGGATCTTTCACGAGTTAAGGCTGTTGGTTTCTGTTGTGAAAGAGCATTTCAGAAAGGCGCCGGCTTGCCCTGCCGCCAGCGGTGTACCTACCGGAAGGTCCCTAGAAGGTCTTTGTAAGGCAGCGCACCAAGTGTGGGACTCCCGCTGGTAGAGTGGCTGTTAGAGGAGCGTTCCACTTGACAAAGCTCATTGCAGTGTAACACATGGATAGTGCTTGTGTCACAGTGCACAGCCCAACGTGTGTCACACCACCCAGATCCAGATAGAGTCCTTGCTGCCTCTTGCCTGTCCAGTACCTCTGCCCCCAGGGGTAATTACTGTTCGGATTTCCATCACCATCGATTATTTTGGCCTGTTATTTTGGCCTGGTTCTTTTGTTCATCATTATAGCTGTGAGAATCATTCATATTATTGCATGTAGCAGTCTTTATTTTTATGTCGTTGTATAGTATTCCATCGGCTAAATACTCTAGTTTGTCATCCATTATCCTGTCAATGGACTTTTGGATTGTTTCCAGATCGAGGCTTTAATGAATAAGGCTACTACATTCTTGCTTGTGTTTTTGATGGATGTACACATCATTTCTCTTGGGCACACACACCTAGGATAGGATTGCTGGGTCATAGATGTATGTTTCATCCGTGCTGGGTGACCTCGTGTTGGGGGCTGTTGTGTGCGTTGTGGGATGTTTAGCAGCACTTCTGGCACTTCTGTCCTCCACCCCCTGGAGCCACCAGCACCCATTTCTCTGGTTGTAGCAATCAGACATATCTCTGGGCCTTGACAAATGTCCCCTGGGGAGCAGAGGCACCTGCACTTGAGAACGACCACTTTAGTGAGTGCTGCCAAACAGCTTTCCAGTTTATACACCCACCAGCAACATATGTGATGGGCCATGCGACTTAATGTCAGCAAGCATATTGAACCCTGCTGGGACAAAGCAATAAATAAGGTGTGTCTCCCCCCGGGGTGGGGGGGCAGCAGTAGGTCCAGTAGAGAGACTAAGTGAAGAAAAAGAAACAAGGGTTTGTGGTAAGTTCTGTGATCAAGGTAAACATGGACACGCATCACTTCATCGGCTGCGTTGGGATCGAGGTGGCTCCTCAGGCAGAGGGGGTCCCTGAGCTGCATCTTAAGGAACAGATAAAAATGAGATGAAGAAGCAGGAAAGGGGCAACCTGGGCAAGGCTAGGAGGGAGAGAAGCGATGCCACCTTTGCTTGTGGGGAGCCCCATGCACCGCTCAGCTGAACATCCTTATCTGAGGCCTTCTTAGTGAAAATGTCCTGAAATATGATGTATAATTGTCACCACTGCAAGTAACTGTAGCTGGAACTCGAGCTCCCAAGTTCAGCCCTGAGGATGGATTTACCTAGTGAATGCTGGGTCCCACGGGGAGGAGAATTTGACAGGTTTGATGAGAAATAGGCTCTTAGAGAGGGTCCCGGAGAAGGCCTGGGTCTTTCTTTTAAGGAAGGAAGAGGGAAATGACAGCAAAATTCATGTGCCCAAACCTTTATTAGTTATAGGCTGTACAGTATTATCTCGGGAGCAGGGAAGGTGCCATGCTGAAAGATTAATGTAATAAAATCCCAAAAAGGCCCTGTAAGTGAGGGGATGCCCTGCCTCAGCTGGCACACAGTAGAAAGAGCCCTCTCCCCGCTTATTTGTGAATTCCATGAAGAATTATGGAAGTATGGGAATCTGGCCATATTTAGGTGTCTGTTTAATGAATCATTTCATTAAAAATTTTAGAACCACAAATGCTGCCACTTCTTATATCATTGCCATTGCTACCAGCTTTGTAAACAAGACAGCATCGCCTCTTGGCCAGGATATTGGAACTTTGCGTCTGCTTGGATTCCCAGCCTCAGTCCTGTGGGCGTCCCCAGTCCCGTCCCCAAGTCTCTTTCCATTGGCTGTGGAGGAAGAGTGCTCTTTTACAAACATTAGCTCATCCACTGACTTCTCTGCTTACGACTTCCCAGTGGCTTCCAGTTCAAGCCAAAGGGAATTCTGGAGTCCTGTGCGAGGTCTCCAGGCCTTCTAGTGTCATCTCTGGTCACCTGTCCTACCGTCAGCACTGTCAAGCCACGTCATCTATTCATCTCAGAGCCTTTGTGCCTGCTGGGCCCTCACATGGAATGTTCTTTCTCTCAATTCTCAAATGGTAGCCCTTGTTCATTGGTCTGGTCTTGGTTCAAATGTCCCTGTCTCCAATCACCACCTCCTGTCTGATTTTAGCACCCATATGTGTGCATTCAGCTTCCACGTGGGTGGAGATCTTGGGTGTCTTGGTTAATGATTCAATGTGGCAAGTCCTCAAATTTTGCTGAATGAATGAATGAATCAGTAAATGGATGCAGAGGTAGGTATTGGAGATAGGATTGGGCATCAGTGAAGAAATGTTTACAAGGAGCTGAATGATTTTAACAACCCAAATAGGGGAAGAGTAGGTGGTGCAGCTCAGGAAGGAGTAAATTCCTTACGAGGAAAACAGGGAAGCCAGTCAAGGGTGTGTTACAGGGATTTCTGCCCTGATGGAAGACAACTCATTGGTGCCTGGGGAGCTCTTCCACCCTTGGGCTTCGAAGGTCTGCCCACTAGAGACCCCAACACAGGGGTCTAGTAGGAATTTGCAAGGGAGCCAGTTCCTTGTACCCACTTCATTTAACAAATGCTTGTATGTCACTTACTATGTGCCAGGTAGTGTTCTAAGCACTCTAACCTATGTAATCCCCATAGCAACAACCCTGTGAGGCAAGTACTGTTGTCCCTATTTTAACACAAGGAAACTGAGTTATGAAGAAGTTAAGTGACAGAGTAGACTGGCCCCTTTGATTTGAGGGCAAGGAAGCATACACCATGCTCAGAGAATGAGTGTGGAACATAGAATACAAGGCTGTCCGGAAAACAGTCCAGCCATAAATGCCTCTGGTTTTCATTTTGCATGTCTAGGTACTTTCTGGACAGCCCTTGTGCATAGTTTGTCTAAATAGCTAAGTGTTTGCCTAAGGCAACTCTGAAGCCAATTGTAGAATGAACTTCTAGATAAAGATACAGTCTGAAGTTCTGGGTTTTTTGAAGAGCATTTACTTTTTTTTTTTTTTTTTTTTAATATTTAGGTGTCAGAATTCACAAGGTTGATAATATAGTACAGGAATAATAGCTTCTCATGCTGTCAGTTGCTTCACTGTACTTAAAGTCACTCTACTGCACATTTGTGAAGTGTGGAGGTGTTCACTTCCAGATGGGATTGCGAAGGGCCAAGGTGTTCGTGGCTCTGGCTGCCGGTGGAGGGACTGCTGCCAGTTGTGTTTCCACCTTCCTCCCTAATAGTAGCTCTCGAAAGTAAAGACTTACCTTCTTTTCTTCTAGACCTGAGGGTTGGTCAGTTCGTGGGGTGATGCAATTTCATTGACACAATCCCACGAGCGAAACTTTGGTTTACAGTGTGAAGGTGTTCTGTGAATATTTTCAGGGGTAAATTCAGATGTTCCCCCACTTACCATTTTTACTTCTAGTACTTCTGCATGCAGTTACTACTCCCTGCAATCACATGAGGAAAAACTAGCAACCTGGCAATGGAACTGTATGTTTTTCTTTCAAGATGACAAAATCATTTCTTAATTTCTACCTGCATCTCAGATCTTGATACCTGAACATGGATCTGGGCACCTTCCCTGAGGAGATGGTACATGTCATGATAGGAACACTTGTACTCTTGTGACATTTGGGTTTGGTTACCCAGAATTCTCTAGGCTCACCAGAAAGGAAGAAACACAGATGAGTTCCTCATTACTCCAGCTGGCTGTCAGCCCTCAAAGGCCTTCTGGATGTGTTTGCACATCCAGATGTCTGCTGGACAAGATGCAGACAGAGCACATTAATTCAGGGGGAAAAATCCTCAGCAACACATTTCCAACTTTGTAACCGGCATTCGTGGGCGACTTTGAACAGACAATTCTCCATGTTCTTAAAATGATAGTTAGTCCACGGCAATCATTTCAGCATGCACTATGAGTGTAGAATTAGTTTCCATAGACGAAGCTGCAAGAAATTGTCTCCTTAAAGGGCATTCTTATAGGGGTTGTAATTTTAAAGCTTGATTCATGAAAATGAAATTTTTCTTAACATTCTTTCCTTCATACTCTGTATATTATTTTGCAGGTCTAGATGGGAAATGATTTATTGTGGATGCTGACATATGCGAATGTGCAATTTTTTTCTGTTCCTGAATTCTTAATGTGGCAGAGTTGAAAAAATTCCCAAATAGGACTTTTTCTCAAAATACTACTAGCCTGAATGAAATAAAAATTACTATAAAATTTCATTAAATTCTTAGGGACTGTTTGGCTTAGTGTTATGAAAGCTAATACATGAAATAATTCTACAAAGATTATAATTATGATATACTCTAAACTTTATTCTGCTTTGTATCATTACTTTATAATGGTCAGTTCTAAAAGGATAAATATCGTTTCTGAAGTTATCTGGACAACATACTCTTTTTTCAATATTATTTTTCAATTAGAGTTGATATGCAGTATTATAGTAGTTTCAGGTATATAGCACAGTGGTTAGGCATTTATATAATTTATAAAGTGATCCCCCAGTTAGTCTCATACCCATCTAACACCACACATAGTTACTGCCATATTGACTATATTCCCTATGCTGAACCACACACTCTTATTTGTAATATTTGTATTAACTGTTGAAAAGTGTTCCTGGACCCAGTTCCTCTGTGTGTGTGTGTGTGTGTGTAGGTTTCCCCCACACCAATAAATACTTCTTGGGCACCAAGAATTCATCTCAAGTCTAATGTTATCTACCTAGAGTTAGAATCAGGTTCCACGGGTTAAGGGTTCAGTCCTAGAAGACCACCCTCCACTCCAGCTGCCAGTCGCAAGCTGGGTACCTGTCCTTTTGATGGATTGGCTATAAGTCAGAGGTTCTCACAGTCCCTTCTTCAGCTTGATTAATTTGCTAGAGTAGCTTACAGAATTCCGGGAAACCTATCTACTCCCTAGATAACTGATTTATTACAAAGGATTTTAAAGAATACCAATCAATAGGCAGATAAAGAGACACATACGACAAGGTCCTGACCAAAAGAGCTTCTGTCCTTATGGAGCTTGGGGCCAGACATGGTGGCATGTGGATGCATTCTGGTTCCCACTGTGAAATCCCTCTGAAAACAAGGAGCAGGGAACTGTTCCTTTGGGTTTTCATGGCAGCTTCATTACATAGTTGACTTAAGTCACTGGCTGCTGGTGACTGATTCGACCTCAAGCCCCTCTCCCCTCCCCAGAGGTCAAGAGAAGGGGTCTGAAAGTTCCAACCCCTGTAATCACATGGTTGGTTCTGCTGGGGAGAGAACCATCCTTAAGTGCAGTCCAAAAGTCACCTCATAAAGCAACAAATGACACCGTTGTCACTCATCACTGAGGAAATTCCAAGTGTTTCGGGAGAGCTTTGTAAGAAATGGGAGGAAGACCAAATGTACAACTGTGGTTCTGTTTCTCAACTTAAGTATTTGAAAGCTCCTACTCTTACTGCAGGAGACGCTCAGTTAACCGGCACCCATGGGGATTGGCAGGTGCTGGATAAATGTAGTTTCTGATTGTTTGAGAGTTACTATTAAAAATAGGCTGAACTAATACTGTACTCTGTATTATATCATACCGTACCATACCATAAACTCTATTGCCTTGATAGAAATATTGAAATACAGTAATTAAAAGCAAATCAAGACAAAGACAAACAACTTCATGTAACAGTTTTATTATAAAAACAGCTTTGGGAATGCAGTGTGCAATTTTAGTTAAATGGCAGTCAATAAACTTTTCAACTTCATGAAGTTCACTAATTTTTTTAACTTAAATAACTGAAAGAAACACACATACACACTTAAAACTATTAAAGTAGGGGAAGAGAGTTTACTGGGTATGTTACCAAACAGAAACTGGGGGTCCCACTGCCCATGCCTTTATGCACATTTTAGAGGCAGAGGTATGGTAAAGAAAAGGAAAGGAGTCTTTATTCAAAAGCTACATAATTTTCAAACACCCAAAGAGAAAGTAATCCTACCACCCTCTACCAAAGCAGACCAGTCTCGGGCTGCACCTGGAGTTCCCTCTCCCTTCCAACACTACTGTCCTATGGGGAGCACAGGTGGCCACAACACCATCCTCCAGGCAGGTCCCCCTGGCCACGAAAAGAGCTGTCTCTCTCTGCCAGGGGAGCACGCCTAGTGCTGGGCGTGCACGTGCCCCTCGCTCCTGTCCATGCTGCTCCTTTCCCTCCGGCCTCTGGGTTGCTGGGCCCCCGGCTCCAGAGCCGCTGCCCCATGCTTAGCCACCCCAGCTGGTCGCCGAAATCCAATAGAGGGAGAGAGCGAGTTTCCGCCCTCCTTTTAAATTCCTCACCCATGCGGTTGCGCACCAGAAGGGTTCTGCTTTCCAGCCAATCCCTGTCCTAGGGTGACTGATTGGCATCCTCTCCTGCACTGCGCCCGGAAGGGAGTAGGAGGGTCTTTTCCTCGTCAATCCCATTGTTGCTGGAGGCATGCTCCTTTGCACCTGGTGCTTTCATGGGGGATGAGAAGTGTCACTGTGCCTCAGTTGTTTACAGTCGCCCTGGGCAACTTCCTCCTATCATCCCCCTCCCTTCATGCCAGTAACAGGTGGACGCCACAGCAGGATCATCATAACCTGATGAGGACGGGCTCAGGAGAGGTGGCTGTGGGTGGTTTTGATCTCCCTCAGTAGATGGTGCTGTACTCGCAAACTTGGTGCAACTCGTTTGAAAAATGAGTGAATATCAACATGCTTTGAGGCCCTACGCCTCTCATGCAAACTCAGGTTTTGCATGATGTGCAGCTGAATAACATTCTGAGATTTTATTTTAATTTCTATTTAAAGTATTATTTCTTTGATTTTTTATTTTTTGCCAGTTGCTTGAGAGTGCCAATTGCTTGAGTTACAGTTAACGGAAAGGCTACTGTACTTTTTAAATGAAATTGTCAGCTACTCCCATCTTGAATATTGCAACATTGATTATTCTTATAATAATTATATGTTTATACTTTAGCATAAAATTTCAACATAGAAAATACATAAGTTTAGGTTTTCAGTCAGTTACGTCTAGAATGCTTAATTGTATGTGAAAGTGAACACAGATCAATAACAAGTCTGAATGATATGTCTTATGCCTATTACTGAGATGGTCATGCTGCTTAGGCGTGATGGGAACTTACATGATTAAATGACATTGATCACTCATCAATTCAAGGGTGTCAGAAATGACACTGAAGTAGACATCAGCCATTCAGCCTTGTCAAGGCCAAGACCGTTTTGCTCATTGGTCATCAGTTTTCTCTTCAAGGAGTTTTGGTTGGGGTGTGTTTGTTGTTAGAGCCTTTTCTTTTCTCTTGCTCTCTGCCATGGTGCCTGGTAGCCTATGCTCTGGGTTTTTTCCCCTCAGATTTCTTTTCTTTTGTCTTGATTGCTGAATGGTCTCTTGTCTAGGGAAACCATTCTCAAGTTGTCTCACCACCCAGCTGCTCTGAGGGTGACACTGCGTTGTCCACAGCCAGAGTGTGTCCATGTCCTTTTTAAGTATGAGTTCATTCTGTCTGCTGCGTTGTCTTTTCCCCCTTAGATTCAGAAACTTTGCTAGCATATGCCTCCGCATGTCTTTCTCATCTTGTGTCTGGACTTAGATGCCCTTTATTGCTTCCCCTGCAACTCCCTTCTGTCAATCTCAGGATGTAGCCTTAAAATCTCACATTTTGTCCTTTATGATTTCCATCTCTTCATGCTTATATTCTGCTTTGTTATTTCTTGGACTTGATCTTGAATCAGTGATTCAAGAACCATATGCAGCCACTTTGACCTTCTGCTTGTTTGCTGAAGAGCTGTTTAGTTGGGAAATAATCATTTTTAGCTACAAGAAATCTTTTTTCTCCCCCTCTGTGTGTGTTGCATTTAAATTTCTTTGACTGCTATTCTTATTATTTTAATTAAAATTCAAGTTGTCTCTATCTTCCTGTAGTTCTCTCTTCCTGGGTGTGTGTTCTGTTTTTTTCTGAGCCATGTTACCCTCTGCTGTAAGACCCTTGGCAGGGGTTATCTTTTTTTGCAGGGTGATGGGACCGGAGTGTGGTGGGGTACCCCAGGGGTTGGCAGGCCTGTGTGTGGGAGAGAAAGCTGCCCTCCCTATGTGCCCAGCTGTTGTGGTCCCTCGGGCTCAGGCAGGAAGCACTACCTCCCTGTTCAGCTGTTCCCTCTGGAGCCTGGGAACATACCTAGTCACAGCCACAGGCCAGAGGGGACCATCCTCCCAGGTCCACACGTGTCTTCAGGCCCGCTGGTCCTGAGGCTCAGAGGCCCTTCCCTCTACTTTGAGGCAGAAAAGCCCACAGTCCTCTCTGCCAGGAACCAGAGTGTGTGCACCAACCCCCCTGTGGTTCTTGGTCCCAGAGAGACAGAGTGGGGACAGAACTGGGGGCAGGGCCTTGTTGGGGTCACGATCTTCTTTCAAAGAAAAATATGAAAAACTTAATCACAGGGAAAAGAATAAGGATGTGTTGGGCTTAAATTATTTTATTTTGCACTTAGATAGATATTGTCATCCCCATTACACAAAGGGAACAGACTTTGGGAGGCAGGGATTCACCCACTCGGGAATGCTGGTGGACCCAGGAAGTGAGCCAGCCGTCCGACCGACCTGCCTTCCCGGCAGCTCTCACGTCTCTCTCTGAGACAAGAGGCCTCAAGTTGTGCCCCCGAGGTAGCTGTGATGGGTTTGTAGCGCTCTGCGTGGAAAATGCCGGAGGGATGGCTTTTCCCTGTCGGATTTATGATGACAGCATCCATTCTTCAAACTTTCTAGCAGGGACTTGGTCTGATGGTTGTTTGGATGAAGACAAGAAGCCATTGAAGGCAGCCATTTCCCTGAAGAATCTTGTTCTGGAACACCAGATTCAGTGACCATATAAGCAGCTACCAGAAGCTGCTGTTGACAGGAGTTACTGCCTTCTGCTACACTGAGTGTTACATAACTGGGGCATATTAAAACGTAGCTGTGGCTGTCCTAAGAGCCTTTTAGTTTGGGTCTTATAGGTTAGCTTAAAATTGTTTTGACCTATTTTCCTTACTTTCTCCCCAGAGATTAAAAGGTCAACCCTTGGAGCCAAGAATAGGGAGCTATGGATTTCTGGGCTCAGCTCGGCAGGGTTCTGTGACTTTCCCCAGCCCACCTGTCAGCTTATTAGGTTGGTACCAGATCCAAGGACGCATGGGCACTTTGTGACATAATGCTGGGTCAAGTTTCAGAGTATAAAGAACATAGATTTTTGACTCAAACTCCTTTGAGACCAGCCACATCCTTGAATTCTCAGACTTCCCAGCATCCACGATTCACTTGGCAAAGTAATTAAATCTGAGCTTCAGTTTTCTCATCTGGAAAATGATGAAATACTTGCTACCTCACAGCCTTGTTGGGAGGGATCGCATGTTTATAAGGAATCTATGATGTCTACCCCTTAAGGAATCCTCTGTAAATGTTCGTCCCTTTCCCTCCCCTCTGCCTGTCCCCTGACTTCCTGGACCTTTCCCAAGGGCCACATGGACAGTTTGCACTGGGTTTGAGGTGATTCCTTCATGAATGCACATGGATGTTGCTGTCATTTAGAAGCAATTCACGTGGAATCTAACCACTTTTCCCATAAGATGAGCTTCTGCCAGGCTCACAGGACGAGTGGGCAGGGCTGGCAGAGGAGCCCAGGCGGCAGAGTTGGCCCTGCTGATGGATCCCCGCTGATGATCCCCGCTGATGATCCCCACTGATGATCCCCGCTAATGATCCCCGCTGGGCAGAGCACCAGGCCCCTGCGCAGGACCTCCTGCTCTGAGTGGCTCCCTGAGAACCCTCCGGATGGATGGCAGCAAAGCTGGGAAAGCTGCTCTTTTGGATGCTGTCAGAATATAGGATGCTGGTCCAGTGTGGATTTCAGATAAACAATAATTTTTTAGTGTAAGTTTGCCCCAAATCTCACATGGGATATCCTCACATGAAAAAAATCATTTGTTTGTTATCTGAAATTCGAATCGAACTCAGCGTCCTGTGCCTTAATTTTCCAAATCTGGCCACTCTCTCAAGCTGCGTTCTTGCTGATTGATGAGTTACGCTGAGCCTTAGCCTGCTTCTTAGTAACCTGTAGGGTTGCTAGGTAACAGGACTTGACTCAGAGAGCCATTTGGTTTCGTGGGGTCCGTCCTTTCCCACATCAGGCTGAGAATTAGGGCCTCCCGTCTGCATCCTGCCCTCCCTCCGTCATTGCTTCTCCCAGATGTGTCACTCCAGGGACTAAATGCTGGCTGTTGCTGGGTTTTAAGTCCCCAGTGGATGTGACAGTGTGGCCCCAAGGGACATGGTACTGGGGGGACTGAGGCTGGGAGCCCCGAGGCCTTCTGGCCTGATGGCCTGACCTGCTGGGGAAAACTCTGCTTCTAGTCCTATCCTGAGCAGCTACTCTGCTAGATATTACCCACATCTATTATTGGCTGGTATGTCCTCCCACAGTTTGTATGGTGAAATCTTAGTACCTCAGAACGTGACTGTATTCGGAGTTAGGGTCTTTAAGGTGATTAAGTTAAAATGAGGTAGTTGGGGTGGGTCCTAATCCAACATGACTGGTGTCCTTATGAGAGTTTAGGACACAGGCACATATAGAGGGAAGACACCCCCTGCTACACCTCAGGACCTACAGTGAGTCCTTTTGTCTGTGGTCCTTTGTTAGAGCAGCTCCCGAATACTAACAGACCATCCTGCAAGCAAGGAAGGGAGGCAGGGAGGCTGGCCTTGAGGACTGAGATGAGGTGGTCTCAGCTGCCTGTGCCCTTCAGCCCTGTGCCAGCTGGGACTGTGTCAGAGGCCTGTGGGAGTCCCTGGGACCAGCTGTGCCACTTCAGACGCGAAGGTGATCCACGGGAGATGAAGGACTTCCTCCCCAGTGTGCGGTCCCCGGCTGGGGAAGGGCTTTGGGGCAGTGATGGTCCCTGGCCAGCTGCCTGGTGCTCGAGATGGGGACACTGCCCACAGAGCAGTGTCTCACAGCTTTTGAGCCGGATTCTTCCCGGCAGCATCTTGCGGTTGGTTAAACGCCTACCGAAGGCAGGTCACATGAGGAAAATGCCATCAGGCTCAGACATCAATCTTCCTTGAGGGTGGGTCTAACCTCTATATGTGTGTAATGCACCTACAGAAGAATGCACAATTGGAAGTCACAGCTGGTGGACTTTTGTACCTGCATGTGTGTGCTCCTGGAGGAGGTTTTGAAAAACTGTATTATCCCAGAGCTATTTTTATGGCAGTGACATCTTTGGGTAATTAAAATTATTTTTATATCATAGTTCTGAGGAATGAATTGGATAAATATTCTTAAATCCCCTTGTTGCTTGGCTTACTTTGCCATTTAAAGACTCATCTTCCTTCCTAAAAATGTCACCTCCAGTGCCACCTGGGCTCCAGGGAGATGGCTCTCTTCAGCTGTATTCCTGGCCTGTCTTGAACTTGGGGATTGGGCTGGAGCTTTTGGGAGCAGAGACTTGTCAAAAATTAGGAATTTGAAGACTGGTTAATTTGAGGGAATAAGAGCCAATCTTAATTCTAGATGACTGGCTTTGTTACGCTCTAGAACTTTCAGTTAGAAAGTTTTTACTTTTTTAACCTGGATTCTATTTTTTGGTGGTGTTTCCTTCAGATTCCGTAGTTAGGGAAACAGTCTCCTACTCTTAAATCAGAGAAGGTGGCAGGTGAGGTCAGCAAAGCCCGCTGGCAGCTCCCGGCTGTCAGGGCGGCTGGGAGCCTGGGCTTCCCACCCTCGTGGACTCCTGAGCTGGGACTCCTGAGCTGAGACTCCTGAGCTGGGACTCCTGAGCTGGGGTTTCATGCACAGTGGCTGGCAGGAGGCTCCGTGCACAGGCGTGCATGTGCACACCGTGAGTTCTAGGTGTTCCCACCCCGCCTGCGCCTTGGTGGCCTCTAGGACTCCTGTGAGTGGGAGAGAATAGGACAGAGTGCTGAATGTTTTCTACCTGCACTTCAGGGCGAGTGAGAGTTGCCTGGACTTAAGCGCATTTGCAGCTTTAACTTGAAGCAGCTCAGACAGTGGCCTGTCCTCAAGCCTTCTGCCTCCCTGGCTGGCTCCGGGCTTAGCCTCTCTAGCCACCTGCTTCCACTTGATGAGACAGACGGCAAAGTCATTCCTGCCAGAGGGCTGGGCGAGGGTGGAGATGAGCTGCAGGCACCCTGAAATCCAAGGGGTTTCTGCTTGGGCTGGTCCCTGGTGACGCCTGGCTCCCCCACACCTCTCAGTGCAGCCCCATGTGGAATCGGGGCCGGAGGTGCTGAGGTAGGCTGACCAGAAGTCCTGTTTTAAACTGTACAGGAAACAATGGTACTGTCCCATTTCAAATGGTACGTCTGGTCGGCCTAGTCTCCCTGGGCTAAATTTAAGATGTCAGTAGACTGACTAGACATATTGCTTGAAACGGGACAGTACCGTTGTTTTCTGTCCTGTTTAAGATGGATGTCTGGTCGACAGCCTACGCTGAGACCAAGTCCAAGGTCCATCTTCTCTGCTTTCTGAGTCCTCCCCGTTTTCCATCTTGCTGCTGTCAGCAGCTGCCACAGGTGTAGTCTTTTCTCCGTGATGCCTTGAGCCCTTTGGTGGAAGGTCCTGGAAGGAATGTAAGTGGCAATTGCCTTCTCTCTGCTCAAGCCTTCTCGACCCAGGGCATGTGAGGGGAAGCAGGATGCAGGCGCAGAAACCATGTTTGATGCTGATGCTGTGCCCCAAATGATCATGTGTTGGTTGACCCCACCTATAGGCCATATGCTGTCCCAGGGTGAGGGCCAGTGGGGAACATACCCAATATGGGGACCACCCAGGGGAGAGGAGCTCTGAGTTGGGTGCTGGACCTGGAATATTAGAGATGGAGGGAACCTTCCTTGCATGGACGATGGGCTCAGAGAGGTTGCGCTTCGGTGCAGAGCTGGGGCTGATGGCACAGCTGCTGCAGGGCTGCTTGTGGGTTGCCTGTATAGTCACGGAGGCCATCAGGCTGGCAGGAAGGCCGGTCTGCTGCTTACTGTGGGGATTCCCAGGTGTCAGCTTGCAAACCACTGCTGGTCCCCAGTGAAGAGGGGAAAGATAAGGACCCTGGGGTGATCGTTTCATAAAGCTAAGTGTGTCCTTTATTGAGATTCTATCCTTTTTACCTTTTTATGTTACAATGACTAAAATCATGGTTGAGGAGGTTTTCTGAGGAAGGGTGTTTATGGCAAAATAAACTTGGGAACCCTATGAGTTCTTTTTTCTTTTTGAAATTGTTATTGGCATATGAAATGGAAAAGCCTGTGAACACAGACACCTTTAGCAGCCCCCCACCCCTGCTGATCAGGAAGGGCCCTCAGGCGGCCCAGAATCAGGAGCTCCCCCCAGGCCCGAGGCCCGAGGCCCAGCCCCTCCTGGCCTGGTCCGCACGGCCGCTGTCGGTCTCGGATCAGCACCATGGAAAGCTCACCAAGGCGCTTTGAGAAATTCAAAGGAAGTGAGATTTTCACTTGGGTTTGAGATCTGGGTAGTGAAGCTTCACAGCCCTGGTAGGCATCAATCCCCCTTTCCTATAAAAAGTTTGTTTCATCTTCTCCTTTCTAACGACATCATTTAATGAGCGGACGCCCAGCAGGAGGCCTGTGTCGGCTCCCCGTGGCCCCTTCTCTCGGGCAGGCTCACTTCTGCTGAGCGTGGAAGAAAGCACGTCTAGCGTATGGCTTCCTTTCTGTCCAATTGTGTAACGAGATCGGCACCAGGCGTTTGGGGCTGCTGAATAATTGTAAAGCCCTATTCTATTTATTCTATTTATTGGCTGTTAGAAATGGTGAGGATGAGGTTTTATTCCTCTTGGGAAAAGTGTGTTCTCTTAATTGCACCAGAAATACTGCAGGAGCTGTGGTTCTCTGGGTGACCAAATACCGCTCTTTGTCCTAGCAGTGTCTCACAGTTTGGTGCTGGACATTGTTCTAGTACAAGGAGCAAAAGCATGTGCAACTGAGCCCCTGGGTGTTGGCAGGGGGGAGGAGCAGGGCCTGATAGTACGTCTGTGTAGAAGCGTGTTTCACTACCGCTGATACAGCATCCTACCTGAGCTGCACCTCAGCGTGTCCCATTTATAATGATGCCAGGCGGGAAGCTCTCTACTGTAAAACCTCTGTCTCATCCCCATGGGGTAGGAGACAGCAGACCCCTAGGGGAGAAGGAGAGGGGCAGATTTGGGAAATTGCTGTGCTGTAGTGCCACGAGTGATTCTGCATCCTTCCTGACTGAAGGAGAGAGTGCGTCAGGGCCACCTTGGACCCTGCAGCTGTGTGTTAGCCCCGTGTGCTCTGTTACAGATATGTACCGTTGGTGACTTTGACAGGCTGGCAGGCTGCTCCCCATCCCACCTCCCAGCACATACACACTCAGGCACTCTGTCCTTGGCGGTGTGACCCGGTGCTTTCCTGATGGAGCCCATCACTGTGAGCAGTCGGGATGAAGTGGAGGTGGAGAAACGTCACTGAGCCCCTGCTGAAGCCACACCCATGAGTCGGGCCCTCAGTGATGCTGAGCTGCAGGGCCAGTGGGCTCTGGGGGTGGGCAGCTGGGGGTGGGCCGAGTGGGGACGTGCTCTGGCAATTCTGAGGCCGCATCCCCGCTCCGAGTGAGACACACAGCCTCGGACTTGGTTTGCCCTGTGCTTGTGCACCTTCGTCACATAAACGTGGGTGGTTTAGTTAGCTGCAGGGAGAGGCAGCACCCACCAGACTATAGGAGGAGCGCAGCCGGGGGTTGGGCTTCTGGGTGACTCTAATGTGGGTTTGAGGAAGCCGAGGCCAGTTCTGGATTGGGGGATGTCAGGCCCAGTGGTGACAGAGTGTCCCTGTCATTTTTAGAAGGTGGAGGATGACGTGGAGCTGGGCTGGCAGTGGTGACGCAGCATGGCCGCTCGTGGTGGGTCCGCGAGGGATGTTTAGTCATCCTTCTGGTTGCAGTATGGCCCTCTCTGCGTGTCCCTGCGTGTCCCACCATGTCACCATCAGGCTTCGTCTGATGACTGTTTCAGTCCAGCTTAGGTTCAGTTGGGGCATGCCAGCCTTGCTGTCAGCTGCGAATTCCAGGGCTGTGCTTTATTTTCTCACCCTCCCACCTCCTCTGGACACCAGTCTGCCTCCTTATGAAAGGAGGTGATGCCTGCCCTGCCGTAGGCTCTGGGAAATGTGGGGCCTTAGGTTCTGACACATGCGGCTGGAGGGCCAGCCCAGCCCACTCGGCCTCAGCTCCCTGCCGGGAAGCCCAGGCCCTAGGCCAGTGTCCCCACAGTCTCCCCAAGGTGATGGGGACATGGGAAGGGCATAGGAGAGAGTCAGAGTCAAACAAGAGTGAGTCCTCCTCACTTGTGCCTTTTCCGGTCTCCAGTCTGGAAGCCCCTCTTTCCCTCATGGTGACCTGACTCAACCAGAGCCCAAGGTGGTGGCACACCTCCCTACTTTTCCCTTGTGGGGAAGGGTTGCCACTCTGAGAGATGCCGCAGGCATCCCAAGTATTGTGCTTCCAATAAAAGCCAGAGGGGTTGGGTGTTAGCTGTGTTGGAGGACCTTACTGTGCGTCAGATTCCCGAGACACCAACAAGAGGGTTCCAGTGACAGGCGAGGACACGGTTACTGGGAATCAGTCACCTAACTTCCCAAACCTGAGTCACTCCTCTTGAGTAACATCATTATTTTTAGGTCTCAGAATGGAAGTCTCAGGGGAAAGAAGAACCCTGTTCCCTGCCTGCCCCTCGCAAGTCCAAGTGCCATGTCACAAGGGGCATGAGGTTTCTAGGCACATCTGGTGTGAGCTCTCCCCGTCACACGCTGTGCGATCTGTGAGGCTCAGTCTGTCCTCGATTCCTCCCGGTGCCACGTCGAGATGGGAGCGCGCACAGAACGTGACGGAGAAGCTTCTCGGCCCCGGTGCTTCCAGCGCGGGGAAGTAAAACTGGTGCTGGGGGACAGGTGGGGCGCCAGGCCCCGGGCCGCACCCCCGCTTGCAGGGCACCTCTTGGCCCTCCTTTCTCCCCACTGCAACTGCTCTTCACACCTAGGAAAGATCCGATAGAGTTGTCATTCTGGGGTCTTCATGCTCAAGGACTTGTTTTTCCTCCTGAGCCTTTTGCAGTCCTTTAATTTTTGTCAGGACACAAGGGTCTAGACCCAAAGGAATGAAATCCTAATGATGAAATTTCATGGATCTCCACTGGTGTGGAGTTTCCCGCAGGAGGGAGAAGGGCCCACAGTTCACCAACCAGGTGAGGCTTCAGCTGGACTGAACAGCCAGGCCGGGGTGGCCGTGGGGGGTGCTGGCCTTTGTGACCAGGCACCCGCATCTCATGGAGCTGGTTCCTTCACTCATTGCCTTGAGGCAGGTAGGATGTTCACGAGACTGGGGGGTTTCCTGGGACCAAGTAGACTTTCAACACTAAAACAAGGACAATCCTGGGCAAGCCGAGATGGCTGGTCACCCGAGATGAGGAGAGGAGTCTTAGGAAAGCAGGTGCAAGGTGTTAAGGGTCTTTAATGTCAGACGTTGTTACTACTCCATTGCAAAACTTCTTCCGTTTGGAGTCGGATGGGTGCTGTCTGCGTGATGGATCTGTGCTGTCTCGATTTCTCATGAGAGACTCTCACGGCCTCAGAGCGTGATGGCAACACGGAGGCAGTGGCTGGGGCCAGCAGGTCTTTGAAGGGGTCCGAGCTCTGAGGGGTTTGAGAGCCTCACTGCTCAGAGCTGGGCAAACGTGCAGGCCCTTGGCCGTCGGCTGGGTTGTGTGTTTTGAAACTTGGTCAGGGGGGTACAACTTGGTGCAGTGAGATTGTGTGCAGGGGCTCTGGGGAGAGATGGACCCAGGTTCAAATCCTGCCTCTGGCATGTAGGGCTGGGTCCTTGGGCCAAGTATAAACTGTCCTCTAGTGCTTTCCATCTGCCGAACACCCACCAGGTACTGGGCACTGTGCTAGAGAAGTGCCATCTGTACCCTCAGTTCAGCTTCATGAGTCTGGGCAAAGTGGCGTTTTTATCCACCCTTTATAAAAAAGAAGTGGAAGCTGACAGGTTGGAAGTTGCTTGTCCAAGGTCACAGGGGTGATGAGGACACAGCGAGGATCTCAGGGCCGTGGGACTGGCACTTTATGTCATGCCTCCTCTTCACCTCAGTTTTGTCGTCTGTGAAAGGGGCATTCCTCTGATTATAGGAAATACGAGGGCTGTCCAGAAAGTACCCAGCCATGCAATATGTAAACTAGAGGCATTTATGGCTGGGTTTTTTCCAGACAGCCCTCGTAGTGTTTGGAGGTCCTGAACACAGTTCTCTGTTCCAGAGGCGCTTGCTTAAATGTTAGTCCCCTGTCCCCCATCCCTTCCTCCTTTAGTGCTTAGCCATCACTCTAAAGGGCGTGTCCCCAAATGCTGGTGTCGGTCCAGAGCCTGCTGACCTCCTCCTCCTGGGTCTTCCCTCAGCTACAGGGAGGACTCTGGTGCAAGGACCATCGCTGAGTAAATATGGTTTTACTCATGGAACTCAACTTCGCTCTCTGCAAAGGTGAAATTGCTGCCTTTCCGTTGCCCGTCAGACTGCGTGCCAAATGGAAGAGCTTTCTCTTTTTTCTCCGGTGATACATTCACGCCCAGCCCTGGCTTGAAATTTCAGTCTCCTGCACGTAGCATTTGAGGACTTGGATGTAGTCCCCCAAGCTCACTCTGCCCTCCTGTTTGCTGAATCCCAGTGTCTCCTGGCCATGGGGCTTACCTTTGAATTGAGAGGCAGATGCTCAGTAATTTCCTTCCTACAAGAGAGGATTGGCAAGTAATTGCCTTGTTTTTTAAGGGAGCGTTTTAAGCAGTATTTTAAAGAGCCAGACCCACAGCTTTTACATGGCAGGAAAAATGAAATGAACCCTTACAATTCCTCCCTTCCTGATGCAAACGGGACTTGGGGAAGGGAGCTTGACTGAGATTCCACGAGGTGATGGCAGGAAGAAAGAAGCCAGCACGTTTGTCCAGGTCATGTTGATGGGCACCATGTGTCACAGGGGTGCTGAGTCAGAGCCCCTTTCTGCCTCCACCCTTGTTAGCACCCCGGGGGGTGACTTTATTCATTGTGGGGAAATTTAGAAAATGCAAACAAGCAGGAAGAGGAATATATGAAATTACCACCAATGAGCTGAACACTGCATCTTGGTATTTTAGCTCTTTTCAGACACCTGTGTGTGTGTGTGTGTGTGTGTGTGTGTGTGTGTACAAGTGTGTATGGTTTTTTTAAATACAAGATTACTCATGTGGTTAACATGACTATTTCCTTATTGGCCTTTCGTTTGATCATGTCATTTGTTCAGGTCCTTTCCTGGTCTTTCCTTTGAGGTGGTTGTCATTTTTCTCCTTGACTTGCTCAGAACTCCTTATACCCACAGATATTATCTCTTTGAATGTGCCATAAATATGTATAGTTCCAATTCGTTTTGTCCCAGCGTTGAATTCTGGGGTTTGGAGACAGGAAGTCTAAATTGGGAGAACACGCTCAGTGCAGTGTAATAGTAGGGTCTGTCCTCCTGACACCAACGTGGAAGCCACTGCCTGTGGGAAAAGAACGTGTTGGGCCTGCCTCTGAGCCGTATGGTCTGTCCCCTCTGCCTTAGGGGCCCCAGAGAATCTCGTCGAACTTCGGGAAGGAGCACTTCCCATTTCCTTCTATTTTTCAATGCTGGAATTTTTAGAACATGGAAGTGGGAAAACTTCTTATTTTTGTAATAAACCTTGTAGCCTAGCAGGCAGGTGGTGGTGGTGGTAGTGGTAGCAGTAGTAGTGTGTGTGTGTATGTATACACAGAGGGTCCTTTAGGTAAAAATTTTAAATTCTAAATGGAAAGCAGGTAGAGACACGGACCAAAAAATGTGCTTTAAAGATGTTCATGGTTTGAAATGACCTTACTTACAACCTCATTTCCAGGATTCATGATTTCTGAGCCAACAATAAATTAGCCTTACTGAAAGTACCATTCTTTTTTGACCCTGATTCAGTTACTTATTAAGGAGTCGGTGTGGTTTACACTCGGAGTTAGAATGAAGGACAAAGCAGGGAGAATGCAAGATGGCCCCAAATGGCACATGGACTCCGGGGAAGGACCCCTGCCTTCCCTGAGCCTCAGCAGATGTGACCATGCCGCTGTGTGCTCGCACGGCACCCAGAAAGCCATGCAGGTGGCCGCTGGGCCCCAGGCCAGGTGCTGCAGCAGGGGCTGGTGGGAGAAAGGCTTACGTCCTTGTCAGGACAGGGGCCCTGTGCCGGGTCTGCGCTCAGCAGTGCTTTCCACCTGATCAGGGACGCAGGGGAGGGGTGACTCGGGGTGCTGAGGGGCTGCTGGGGCTGCTGTGCAGGAGGCATGTGTGGAGGATGGGGAGTGAACAGAAGCGAGGAGGCTGGACATGCTCATACATGCGTGCTGTGAATGGGTACATGAAGTGAAGGTAGGGGGACACTTTACAGGTTGCTGAACAGTCCTGTGGGGTCTTCTGGATGAAGGGTTTTGTTCTTCATGCTGTGGGCGGTGTGGCTCCAGGGGTCTTTTCCACTGGGCTGTGGCACGATGAGGGTCACACTTCTAAAACTTACTCTGGTCATAGTGAAGGTAGAGATGGGAGCTTCCACCTGAAGAGGAGGCCTGGTGGGAGCAAGTCGGGGTGTGGGGCTGAAGGGTGTGGAGGGGACAGGAGAGACAGAGGCTGAAAGGAGGCCTCCAGGTATGGCTGGAATGACCGAGTGCATGGGGTGCCAGTCACTAACAGGGACAGCTGGGAGGGGCACTTGTCGACCATGTTGGGTAGGTGAACATGGAGGTGATCAGCTCAGAACCGTGGGGTAGCTGGGTAACAGTCAGAAGTCACATGGAGCAGGCCAGGCTTGGCGGTCACACAGTCTGGGCCGTGCTCGGCGGTCACATGTGGTGGGCCGTGCTCGGCGGTCACGCGGGGTGGGCCGTGCTCGGCGGTCACGCGGGGTGGGCCGTGCTCGGCGGTCACATGTGGTGGGCCGTGCTCGGCGGTCACGCGGGGTGGGCCGTGCTCGGCGGTCACGCGGGGTGGGCCGTGCTCGGCGGCCACGCCGGGTGGGCCGTGCTCGGCGGTCACGCCGGGTGGGCCGTGCTCGGCGGTCACGCGGGGTGGGCCGTGCTCGGCGGTCACGCCGGGTGGGCCGTGCTCGGCGGTCACGCGGGGTGGGCCGTGCTCGGCGGTCACGCGGGGTGGGCCGTGCTTGGCGGTCACATAATCTGGGCCGTGCTTGGCGGTCACACAGTCTGGGCCGTGCTTGGCGGTCACGCGGGGTGGACTGTGCTTGGCAGTCACGTGTCTAGGCCGTGGTTGGTATTGAGGTACCACGTGAGATCCTTCGGGGTCCTGCTAGTCCCTGTGGCTCTGTGGACTGGAAGAAGCTCCCTCAGGGAACTTGGCGGTTAGATCTTTCACACCTTTCGTGTGTGTCACCTCGGAACCTTGGACAATGGCTGTCTCTGGGTTTACTGTCAGTGTCCTGACCTGTTAGGGAGGGTGCAATTGGCACCATGCACAGGGTCGCTGAGAAGTTGGAAGGAGGGAGGACCTGTGGGAGAGCTCCTCATTTCGCTCGGGCACTGTGGTCTGTGCCTAGTTAGGGGGCTTGTAGGCCATGCTGAGATCAGAGCCTCCATGCCCAGGAAGCACATTCAGGGGGACACTTGTGCCCATAAGGTTTAAGTAGTGCAGATGAGGAGCAGGTGAAGAGAGAGGAAGCACCTTTGTGTGGAGTACCACACAACCAGGAGGACCTCAGCTCTTCCAACTCCAGGCTGAACCCCAATGCCACTGCTGCTGGGCCTCCAAGGCATGATTAGGGATGTAGGTGAGGGCATATGAACTAGCCACATGGCTCCAGGTGGCTGGAGGGGTTTTGAATGTGGAAAGAAAAGGGATGGCAGGTATGACCGTAGTGGGTGGGCGATGGAGTGACCCTGTACTCAGCATCAATGTAACAGTAAGTCTTAGTAATAAAAGAACCACATATGACCCTTTCATTATAATCCTGCAAAGGAGCCGACGTGATGGCTTAGTGCTGTGTTAGATCTGGTCTCTACGCAGAGGCGATGGGAGGTGGGAGCGTTTCATAACTGAAAATGGGAGGTGCGTGAGCAACACGTCCTCAGAGTAACTGCTCTCACTCTTGATCCCAAAGTGAAAGTGTGTCCAGTGTCTGTCTGTTAACTTGTAATGTGATCTGGGCTGAGCATCCCAGCCGCCAGAACTTGGACTTGGGAAGAGGAGCCAGAAAAGCGGTGTTGAGGAGCCCACATTTTGTATCGTCAGCCTCTGTAGATGCACGTCGCCTCCTCTGCAAACTCCAGGTCGAGCCCGAGGTGCGCCCTGAGTTGGCCTTGCTGGTCTTTAGGAAGGAGCCTTGTCTGACCACCAAGTCTGCACTGAGAGTTTTGTGCCCAGTGGCAGCCTTTGCAGGTGGTGCTGAGGTCACAAGCTGGCACTGTTTCCAGGTTCAGTGTGTGCCAGCCACTGCACTGTGCCCTGTGCACAGTGTTTCGT
>PVJL010002674.1:141789-176098 GCA_004026885.1 Lyroderma lyra
TCCAGCCCCTCTACCCTGCAGACTAGGAATCTCAGTCATTTGCCCACGCCTGGCCGCTCTGTGGGTGAGATAGAGCCCATCTCCTCGCTTGGCAGCCCCTTCTCTGCTCCTCCCCATGTTTGGGCACCCCCACCTGCCGTGCCAACCCCCAGCAGGTGGGCACAGTACCAGGTCCTGGCTCTGCATTGTGTGTTTAAAATGACCCCGGGGTGAGAATGAAAATTCTGAGCCAGAGGAACAGGAACAGACCATGAAATGATAATGACAGCCCCAGGGGCAGCTCTGCAGAGGCAGGGGCCATCTGAGGGGACACCAGGGGGCAGGGCCTCAGGTTGCCCACTTGCAAATGGGACTGCGGGTGTGGGTGGTCCTTGTGTTTCCTGTGGACATCTGGGCCCTCAGGGATAGGAGTCCTGGATCAGGAACCAGCTGGGAAGGCAGATGGAACCCAGACAAGCTCTGGGTTGGGTAGCGGGTGGGGAGCAAAATGTGCTGATAAAATCATGCGAAGCTTCTCACGCACTTCTTTGGAACGGTGCCAACATACAAAGGAAGGCATCTGCCCGTTCCAGCTTGGACATCTGTGGCGTGCTGCCCACGCTCTGCTCTCTGTTGATTCCACGTCACACGAAAAGGCTGTGGCATGACCATGAAAATAATGGTAGCAGTAAGCACAGAAGGAAAAACCCCTAGTTGCGGAGTGCAACCTGCTGAGTCCTGACTCACTCAGTCCTGGGGCAGCTCTAGGAAGCAGGTAGCCTGAGGCACGCAGGAGGCATCTTGCTCAAGGTCACATTAAGTGACAGAGTCACACCCAGGCTGTTGGTGCCAGGATCTGTATCTCACCGAGGAGTTGTCTTGTAGGATGGGAGGTTTTTTGTTTTTTTTTTTAATCTCATGTGAAAGTGCCCATGACAGCTCCTGGGGGAGCGGGGAGAGAAGCTCACTCTTGCTGCCCACGTCCTCCTGGATATTTTGCTATTTCATTCTGAGGTTCTAACATGGGGGTGGGGGGGTGGGGAGAGGAGGGAAAGCTCAGATGAGCTTGTGTCTTTGAAAACTCTAAAGTCTAAGAGGCTGACCATCGATTTTTCTTGCCCGTAACAGATTGGGAAATAGAGAGTTATTTTCCTTGGTGCATCTAAGGTTATCCAGTGCGGAGATTTCAAGCTGCCAACCTGTTTTCTTACTTTAGGACAACTCACAGTTAATCAGAAGCTGGGGGGGGGCGGGGGCTTCTGGCATCTTTGGCATGAGCTGCCCCCTCCCCCGATGCTCCCGGGTGCACTCGCGTGCCCCCCACCCCCGCCCAGCCCAGCCCCCGCCCCCGCCCTGCCCCCGCCCCCGCCCCCACCCCAAACCCACCGCCGCCCAGTCTGGGCATTCACTTGCATTTTGCCAGCACCTGCTAAGGGCTGCTTTTCCTTCCTGGAGTCTTGACAGATGAGACCTGGGTCACAAAGAGGAATATTTATAACCCACGGAAAGCACAAACAAGTATTTGAATACTGTATTAACATTTATGGGATTCTTTTGTTTTTTTCCAGCCTCATTAAAAGTTCATCCCCTGGGGTCTGCGTTGTTTTCAGTCCCCATAAGTTTGGGTGGTTTGTTTGTCTGCTTTCTCATTCCTCCTGGGAGACTTGGGTCAGGGCAGGAGGAAGTCCCAAAGACCCAGGGGCTGGAAGCCTGTGAAAATCCCTTCAGATTACTGCCCCTCAACTCTGGGGCCACCAGCTCTCTGGGCAAGCGGGCTGTGGGCTCTCGAGGAGGACCTGGGACTTGATTGCACCCCTCGTGGGCTTGTGGCCTCCTGCTCAAGGAATAGAAGCTGATGCTTGAGGCAGACAGGCCCCTGTGCACAGGAAACCAGTGCTAGAAGGGACTCTAGAAACTCCAGAATCCCACTCCGGTTCTGCAAATGAAAGCGGCCCTTTACCTTAAAGGAATGTTAGAATGTCATCAGAATCTCAAGTGCCTGTTCTTTAAAATATCATTTGTTCTTTTTCTACTTCTAAGGGCCACATATTTATTTAGTTATATCCATTATTTCCAGAAATCATATTCACCTATAATCCTCCCACTGGAATGGGATCATTGCTGAGCCTTTGCCTTATATCCTTTCAGTCATTTTGAATTCACAGACACACTTTTAAAATTTTAAGTTTGCATCATACTATTTATACAGATTTTGTAATCTTTTTAAAGATGTCCTCATGAAAGTTTTCTTATACTTGTGAATATTCGTCAAAAACGTTTCTTTTTAATGCATGGGGAGTTTCATGTCGTGACATTTCCTATTTGGGGACATTTAGTTTGTTTGCACTGATTTTTCTGTTACAAAACATATGTGTGTCTCTATTTCCTTAGAGTAGCTTCAAAGCTTAAATACTGTGTAAGGTCAAGTTGTTGGGGGACAAATGGGATCTTCCTGGTTTGCCCTTCCCCACTAAGCTGGCAGATACATGGCCCCCTGTACCCTGGCCATCTTCACCCACAGCAAGCATTACACATCAGTCATAACCCACCTTCCCCCTCACCCCCCACGTGGCCCCAGACAGGGCTCCCAAATCCTCCTGAACACGTGTGCCACAGCTACTAAGAACTGACACAAGAGCCAAAAGCTGTCTGTCATCTCTGGATCAGAGATTGACACCTGAAGTGTTCCTCTGAGTCCTGGTGTATTCATTCCTGGAAAGGTGTGGGGGCAGGGGGGAGGCACCAGCACAGTCTGCTTTTGGAGACACCCTGGGCTCTGTTTCTATAGGCATCTGAGCAAAACCAAAATCTATAAATATTAGCTCCACGCACTGTTGTCCTTCATACCCAGGAGCATCTGTATTCTCACTCTGCTTCTGGAGTGACTTAGGAAGTCGAAGCCTTCCATAGTTATTTATCCTTCATTACCATCAAAACCCCCTTTGGGAGCATCACGCCTGAGACTTCATCTCCTGGTACTTCATGTCTTAGTCAGGGTCTTGGCTGTGGAGTTTGAGTAATAAGTGGCAGGTGAGGGTCGCACTGTGGACAAAGGCTGGGCAGGCCAACTGGGCCAAGGCCACCTGCTACAGGGCCCTGAAACCTCGTTGCCCGGCACCCCAGGTGACCATGGGCCTCTGAAAGGGACGCACTGTATGACGGGGGTGAGTGGGGCAGTAGCTTCTGACTCCATCCCCATTTAGCCTTTGCAGAGAACATGTCTCTGTAAAGAAGTTGTGAAATAATTGGGGTTTGTGTAGACGCACAACAGCCTTTCCTGTGCTTTCACTCTCATTTGAAGGGGTTCACTCGGAGGTGTGCCCTGTGTTCTGAGCATTTGTGTGGGGTGTTCTGCAGGAGCAAGCTCTGCATCAGAGAGAGAGCATTAGTGGGGCGATGGTGGGGAGACATTATCTTGCATTTGCTCATGTGGTTTGCAGTGTTCTGTGTTGTCTCCTAATGGCTTTCACTTTTGATTATTCCCTCCAGGTGTTTTTGGTCTTTATGCATGAAGATAAAAAATGGTTGTGTATGTGATTTGCAACTGACCTTTTTGCATGGGGTCACCTTTAACAGGAAGGAAACCTCCAAGAAGCCAGTAGCTGCGCCACCGCTGTCTAAGCGCGGGCACAGTGCGATCTAACCTGGCTAATTCGATTTGCCGGAAGGTGGGTGCGGGGCTGCGGAGCCCCTTGCCTTGGCACTCATAAACGCCTTCAGCGTGCTCTTTCCTGGGCTTGCGGCATTCAGGGTGCAGTTGTGCGCGGCATGGGCCATTCTCCCAGGTGCTGCCTACAAGCTCCACCTGGTGTCACCCTGTTGTGAGACACTTAGATGATCGAGGTCACAGCGCCTTGGCTGGGTAGGGCTGCCTCACAGTGGAGCCTCCTTGGGGCTCAGGCGGCTGGCCCAGCTTTGACTGGCACCGAGGGCCGTCAGCGGGCAGCACACCTCCATGTTTGGGCAGTAGCACATGAGAAGGAAGTGACTTCGGTTCACGCTCAGGTCCTGACTTTGAACGGTTGGTCCCAGCTCTGTGCCCATTTCTTCGTGTGTAACGCTTCCCGTAGAAGCGTGGTTTCAGCGTGCGTTCACTAGCCTCATGGCGCTCTGCGCACATCATCTGCCCTAGTTAAAGTTAGCATCCCCTTTCCACACCGGACACCTCTAACTTAGGAACCTTGTGGAATTAAAGAATGTACCTCAGAGGCTTCCTTCTGGAAGGAATAATCTGACTTTTGTCCAATGGGAACATTTCTGCTGGGCACAAACCACCTCACCCTTGTTTTTGCTCTTAAGTTCTTTGAAACAGTGGCCAGGGGCTAGGTGGCAGTCACCTTTGTGTCTCAAAGAACGGGTGTTTCTTAAACATCCCTGAAGTCGTTAGAATCCAGGTCCCCGCTGGTTGTCACCGCTGGCCAGAGGCTGGCTCTCAGGACGGACGCAATGGCCTGCGTGACTGTCCCAAACACAGGCCGCCCCTCCCGCCCCGAGCTGGTCTCATCCAAGACTGTCCTACGGGCCTGCATTTTTGTGAGAAACCCATCCTGAAACCACATGACTCGGGCTCAGGAAAGTGTAACATTGCGGTGACAAGATAGGGCCATTAGAAAGGGCTTCGGGTTGACCACGGTCAGGGCTTGTGCCATGCAGACCGCGGCAGTCTCGGTGACCTGAGGTTGATTTGTACTGATGAAGATCAATGTCCCTTTTGAAGTGAGCAGACTTGGACAGGGTCTGTGAGTGGCCTGACCCCATCCAAACTCAGGAGGGGGAAGTCCCAATGACACACCCAGAAAACGTTAGGTGGCTAGCCAGCATTTATGGGGCACCTACTCTGTGTGAGATAGATGAAATGAGCCGCTGTGCCCGTGGGGCTTACCTTCCAGCACGCGTGGGCAGCTCTGTGAGGCCTGAGTGTCAGGGCTCCTGGCTGTGTCTCATCTCCGTCAGTCCAGAGCCGTGTGTGTTGGGGCTGTGAGGTTATTACATCAGGAGTGAGGGGCACTGGAACTGGGAGAATCTTCCAGCAAGATGGACCAAGTGTGGTGTTCAGGGGCATGGACTTGAACTGGGCCATCGAATTCTGGTTCCATCCCTCACTGGTTGTGTGATGTCAGGCAAGTCCCTTAACCTCTCTGTGCTCAGTTTCCTCCTTGAACAAGTCAGGTAAATAATAGTACAGACCTCTCAGAGTTGTCATCAAGAAATAAGTGAACCCAGTTTTCACTTACAAGGCAGGCAGAACACACACATACATATAGAAATGCAAATGCTGGGGCTCCCTGGTGGTGTAGTGGCGAGGCTTCAGCGCTCTCAATGCTGCGGCCTGGGTTCGATTCCCAGCCAGGGAGCTACCCTCCCCCCCAAAAAAACCCCCAACAAAACAAAACAGAACAAAAAACCGCAAATGCTATGCAGACCACGGCCACCCCTTAACATGTATGTTAAACAAAATGAATAAACCTGATTCGCTTATGTTTACTGATAACTATAACATTCCCCTTGGCAACACTGGTGGAGCTGGACTCCGGAAGTGTGACCTTGAGAAAGGAAAGGTCATCAGCAGGACGCTGGTAGTGGGAGCCTGGAGGCCAGAATCGCCCCAGTTCACCAACTGTAACACTGACCTCTGGTTCTTGTTTCCTCTTTGGAAAAAGAGGCCGATGGTGCCGTTTGCTACAGGGTGACTCGAGGGACAGGGCTCACCCTCTGTGCCCGCAGTGCCCTAAACACAGAGATCAGCGCTCCCACGCCTGGCCTGCCTTGGTAGGGCTGGGTGTGCATGCACATGCCCTCGTGGCCCCGCGGTGCTGACCCGCCCTTGCCCTCCTGCGCCGGCCTGTCCTGTCCTGTCTGCCATCAGGACACCTTTCCCTTTAAGAGGAGGAAGCTGGGCTGAGCTGCTTTCTTTCCATCATCCTGGCGTCTGGTTCTCCACCTCTGCTCCCTTCTCTCCTGCTGTCTTCCCTCTCCTATTGCGGTGTGGGTGGGTACACGAGCAATTAGGGGGATCGAAGGAGTCTCCAGGGACAGACTGCTCCAGCCGGTTCTTAAACCGGCTATGCCCAGATGGGGCGGCTACAGCTGTCTGTCTGTGGGCTGCATGGGCACTCTAGGGGTACAGAAGGGGGGTCATGGACCCCACCCGACGCCACACCGCCATGCTCTTCCCACTCCGCCTGCCCCCAGCTACGCTCTGGCAAACGCAGGGGGCCTGGAGACAGAAGGGATGCACAGCACGGGGCTCACAGGCCTGGGCTGTGTGACTTCAGCCGGAGACTGGCAGGTCTGCCAAGGAGGTGATGGATCATACCAGTTGTCCTAAACCAGGTGTGTGTGGGGGGGGAGCGGGGGCGGGGGGCTGCCTAAAACAAACACCTGGGGAAGGCCACCACCACGTCTCATAGGTCCTTCTGGGGAGAGAGTCTGGTACCATTAACTCCCCCGACACACACACATGCACAGACAAGAGCTGCCCACGCCGGGACTGTGGGGGTAAGTAGAGGACAAGCAGTGCCCTGCTCCGTAGGTTCGATTTAACGGACTTTTCTGTGGAGTCATTTTCATCACTGGCCTAATGACCAACACATCAACATGTACCCTTGACATTGTTGCGGGGTTACTGCCTCTTAGGCAGCGCTCTGGCTTGGACTGGAAGCTGGGCCTGCCCTCCTGATGTCCCCTGACAGGGTTCAAGTGGCGATGGGACCTTTACCTTCCATTTGGGTTGGAAAGAGCCAGACATTTTCCCCGTGGAGCCTCGTGGAGCCTTCTGGCTTCTCCGTAGACTCTCGTTCTTTCGGGCCTGCAGCTGAGCCCTTCCCAAGGTCAGGACGGGCCTCTGCTGTTTGTTAGCTTCTTTAGGCTCCCAGTATTCCATACGTGCTAAGACAGGATTACAGAAAGGGCACGTTTTGTGTGCCCAGCCCAGTCTGTGTGGCTCTACAACTATACGAGTTGTGATAAAAGAAAATCGATGCATGTTTAAATTAAAAAAAAATATTACAGTAAAAGACACATTGCCATTAACCCTCCTCAGAATACTTCCCCTCACATCAAACACACTCATCCCCTCGTTCTTGCCACTCTCCGAAGCAGTTCGGGAAGGCCTCTGTCATGAGTGTCTGTAGTTGGGCTGTCATGGCTGCCTGATGTCCTGAATCAATTCAGGTCACACATCGCTTCGGGTATGGCAACTTCTGTCAAATACAAACAGTGTGGTGTGTCCTTGTCCACCTATTCACTGGGTCTGGCACTGTGCGTCTTCTGGCCCTTTCCTAGTACATTACCTAGTGCTGCAGATCAGTCCTAAACAGAAGGGGAGCCCTGACCCTGCTGTAGCTGCCCAGTAGGAGTGAGTTTCCCCATCCAGCCACACGGATGAGGGGGCCGAGCCCCAGGGATGTCAGGAGTATGACCAGGACTCACGCCATTGCTCCTACCCCTGCAAGGAGACCCCTTGATGCTGTACTCATGAACTGTTTCCTCACCTGCAGAACAGGATGACCATCACAGGGATGTTCTGAGGGTCCTGTGGGTATTATCTGGAAAAGCTTCCTCTAAATGAGTCAAATGCAAGGGATGCTGCCCGCCCCCAGGCCATGTTATTAGTAAGTTGGTGATAGAGACTGACTTCTGTGCAGTCCCTCCCTCCCTCCCCCTGAAGGCTGGTGCACTTCACACGTGCGAGGCATCACAGTGGGAGGAGGCCGCGGAGCATGCCTGTCCATCCAGACTAAGGTAGGAGGGAGGTGGCTGCCTCCCTCTGGAGTTGGCCAGGCCAGCGCTTGCTGTGTGAATTCATTTCGAAATGGCCTGGGAGGCAAAATTACTTTTCAGATAACTTCTGGAAGAGCAAATTTCATTCTGCTCATCCTGAACAATGTAGCAATTAAAATGCTGGTTTTCCTCTTTTTTGAGTGCCACCCCTGAATAATTTATGTCTTTACCCATCAGAGGCTGCAAGGCTTTGCTGAAATCAAAACATTTTCATGAAGGGCCGGTGTCCTTGCTAACAGGGACCCCTCCATCTCCCTGGCCTCACTGTCAGGCCAGCCGGGGGCCTCCTCCTGCCAGACCAGTTTGGCTCCCATGACATCATTCTAAAACACGGAAGTGAACATAGTGGCGATTTTGCTCTCATAGCCTCAGTTTCTTCTTCTGTAAAATGAGGGCAATGAGAGTATTGTAAGGCCCTCAGCCTGGCCATCTCTGGACTCTTGCAACATGTCAGTGGGTGTCCCCAGCGTTTAAATACCTCCCTGGGGCAGTTGCTCTGCTGGGTGCGCCTGAGCTTCCCCAGTCTTCCCAGGTCACACAGCAGCCTCGCACCGTGGTGACACAGTGCCTGTCTTACAAGTGGGGGAGACGAAGACATTTGTCTAGGACTGTGCAGTTAGCTAGAGGCAAACTGAAGGTTCCAACTCCCCAAATCTGACTGAATTTATAACTTGGTGTCTTGTGTACATTGTCAGTCTTTCCATTTACAGGTGACAATCAATGTTATGTTAGTGTCAGGTGTACAGCGTGGAGGTTAGACATTTACGTAACGTAGGACGTGACCCCCCTGATTAGTAGCCGCCTGGCACTGTACATATTGTTCACTGTTTTCTCTGGGCTGCATTTTATTATCCCCGTTTGTCAGTCTTAATTTTGCTGTGGAAAACTTGATTCTCGGAGACTGCGTAAATCAGTAGTAGCGGAAGGTTGTGTGGGAGGTAGTAAAATCCTGACGAGTGACCACGGCTTCCATTAGACACAGGCTGACCAGACGTCCCGTACAGGACAGAAAACAGTGGTCCTGTCCTGTTCCAAATGGGACATCTGGCCAGCCTCCTGACACCTTGAATTTAGCCCCATGAGACTGCGCTGACCCTATGTACCACGTGAAAGGGGACAGTACTGTTGTTTACTGTCCAGTTTCAAACGGGACATCTGGTCAGCCTACTTAGGCATCGCCACACAGATGCAACAGAAGGCGGCTTGTGTCCTGCCGACGTCTGCATCCTGCCAGCCTGGCTTACGTCACGAAGTGGAATGAAAAGCCGTATCTCTCAGGAATATGGGAATGGGTGTTCATGTGTGTGTGTGTGTGTGTGTGTGTTTCCAAAGCCTGTCCTTGCACTACTCTGAGGTGTTTACCCTGTTGGCTAAGTGATCCACACTAGTCCCTTCAGGTTTGGTCCCTGATAAGTCCAGAGACGCCGTGGAGCCCTGATGAGAATCGCAGTCTCGCCGGGGTGGGATTGCTCAGGCCGGAGCTGGTGAAAGCACCCTTATTCACAGTCCCCCGAACGCACGAGAAAATGAACGGCAGGAGCCGCGGCGAAGCGCCCGGGTTGGGCACCCCACGTGCCCTTGAGTCTCCTCTGCTTCTCTCACGTGGCCGTTACTCTCTGGATCGTTATTTCTGAATTTGCCAGGTCTGTAAGAAAGCGGTGTGTGCAGCGTGCAGAGGGGCCCTCGGCGCCAGGACGCAGGGGACTGGAAACACGGGGGGCTCTGCCGTGGGGGCAGGACAGCTCCTGGGATGGCGCTTGAGCTCCTCCCCCAGGGATGGAGCTCGGGCAGCGGCCCAGCGGTGGGAGCGTGTCCCCGCGCTGGCCGGGGTATGGTGGCCGTGGCAATAGCGTTTGGCCTGTCTTTGTCTTAGGTCCGACCCGAAAGATGCCGCCCGGTGCCAGCGCCATGGACTTCTTCCAGCTCTTTGTCCCCGACAATGTCCTCGGGGCCATGGTGGTGCAGACGAACATGTACGCCAAGAAGTTCCAGGAACGCTTCGGCAGCGATGGCACCTGGGCCGAGGTGACGCTGGCGGAGATGAAGGCCTTCCTGGGCTACATGATCTCCACCAGCATCTCGCACTGCGAGTCGGTCCTCAGCATCTGGAGCGGCGGCTTCTACGGCAACAGCAGCCTGGCGCTCGTCATGAGCCAGGCCCGCTTCGAGAAGATCCTCAAGTACTTCCACGTCGTGGCCTTCCGCTCCAGCCAGACCACGCACGGCCTCTACAAGGTCCAGCCCTTCCTCGACTCCCTGCAGAATGGCTTCGACTCCGCCTTCAGACCGTCCCAAACCCAGGTGAGGCCGGGTGCCCGGAGAGCGCTCCTGACATCGCCCCACGCACCCTGTGCCTGGCCCGGTGGCCGCAGGAGCTGGGAAGCAGCGGGGACCTCGGGCATGCTCCCCCTCCTGCCTTCACTCCGAGGTCACGTCCAAGTCACTCCTGCCCTCCCAGCCCGCTGACGCTCGAATCCGCATTTGATCGGAGGGATGGTAGTCAGAATTCAGGAGGTTGCTCTTCGATGCACGTGCCCTCCTCTTTTCTCCTCCCTTTTCTGTCCCCGATGACACTCTCTTTCCATGTCACTGTTTGCTCAGGCTAATGTTAACTTCCTTGTCGCGCTCCCCGGGTTTGTGCTCACCCAGTGGCGGTGGAAGGGGCTAGCAGCTGCCTGGGCGCCAGAGGGACCGAGCTGGAATGGCAGCCGTTCTCTGGGCAGCATGTGTGGCAGAGGCTGACGGCGCCCCAGGCCCCCCAGCACCTCCCCGCTGTGCTGACTGCTTCTAGAAGGCTCTGGGCCTTTGGTGGCAAGTGCATTTGGCCGTGGTCAGACCATTTCAGAACCACTCTCCACGCTGCTCTACTGGACCGAGGAGGCAGCTTGTTTCTGGAGATTTCCGTGACCCCTGTTCTCTTTGCCCAGGTCTGTGTGGAGACAGACATTTACTTTACCTTTATTTCTACCTGTCACAGCCCACCGATCTGCCTGCATTTCCTTCAGGGGCCTTCTCATCGAGCCCCAGTTTTGGTTTCCTCTCCAGATCTTCCCTGACTCCGCATCTTGCCCGGTTCCCCACATGGCCGAAAGCCGCGGGCTGTTTGTGGGGCAGATTTGCCTTTTTCGCGACTATGGTTGCCCTCACACGGTCTCTGCGTGTCCCCCTGCTGCTCCCTGGGCCCCTAGTGACCTCCGGGTGTTGGCCGTGCTCTTTCAGATCCCTGTGACACTCCGTCTTCTCTGCCTCCGCACGTTTACTCAGTCTCGGCCCGACGTAAGGTCCCTGTTCCCGTGTTGATTTCTGCTGTCCTGAACTGCCCCCACCCTCAAATCCAGGGCAGCCAAATGCCACCTCTCTTGTCTCCCACTTGTGTCACTTGTCCTCCTGCCAGGAGGTGGGGGCTTTTGGGGGACACAAGCCCTGTCTTACGACAGGCCCTACAGGACTAAGCACAGGGCTGGCCTATTAACATCTTGTGTCACTGACTGCTGGCTTGGTTGAAAATGAACCAAACCAGAGACACATTTGCTGGATGCAAGGGAAGAAACAATATTCCGACCGTGCTTGGGGTCGCACAGCCTTGGGGTCCTTGAAGACCTGCTGGAGAGGGCTGTGGGCCCACTGTGCCTCCGTGTCTCCCAAGAATCAAACAACCAGCCATGTGGATGACGGATATTTTACAGCCTGAAGATCAGGTTGCTCGGCCCCTAGACGAGGCGAGCCTCAGCCATGATTTACTCGGGGTCCTTGTGTGCCGGCCCCCTGCGGTCTGTGCCTTCTGGAATGGCAGGAGCAGATCCCCAAGACTACATCCAGGTCGGTCACCCCCACCTGCATGTGTCCTGGACTCTGGGGGCACCCAGTAGCAGTTTCTGAGATTTGGGGGCTCACCCCTTCCCAGCCTGGACGTGGGTGTCTTGAGCAGGCAGGTCTACACTGTGGGGCTGTGGGTGGGCAGGAGCCCCAGGGGCAGGTCTGCCTCCACCATGGTCCCCCAGGCACAGGCAGTGGGGCTGCAGGGGGACTCGGAAAGCAGTCACTGTACTCTGGCCTCACAGGTGCTTTCAGGTGACAAGGTGGAAGAAGAGGGCCCTGAGGAGGCTCAGTTTGGGGAAGGGCTCTCTGGTCATGTTGGTTTTTTTTTTTCTCTTTCTTTTTTTTTTAACCTTTGTATTTGTGAAGTTCTGGTCTCTTTTTGCTGCCATTTCTACCCCTTGCCCCGTTGTTGGTCAGGATCCCACTAGGAAAACAAATGCGCCAGAGGGCAGTGCAGGTGCAGGGACCAAGGAGCGGGTGTGGCCAGGGGTCAGGGATGCGACCAAGGAGCTGAGGCCCCGGGTGGCAGCAGTGGGGCGCCGATGGCAGCCCTTGGCCACGGAGAGGGGGTGAGCAAGGAGCAGTGAAGGCCATGGCCTGCAGAGAAGCCACAGGACGTGGGCAGGACAAGGACGCTGTCCCGTGTTCTGCTCAGGCCTCTCACATGGCCACTTGGCCCAACTGGGTGCTGCGGTTTGTAAGAGGTTGGGCTCCGGGCCACAGCACAGGGCAGGAAAGGTGGAGAGTGGGCCTGGGGGCACACAGAACACCCAGTACAGCCCACCGCTAGACCAGAACACCAGGCAGACGGAAAGGCAAGGCGCCTGGGGCCCGGTCTCCAGGTGGCCCAGGATCAAATGGAATTTTCTCTTTCTCCTGTGGAGCCAGCTCTGTCGCTGGGCCCGTGCCCCCTTGTGGCCTCCAGCATGGAACACATGACACTCGTGTCCCACATTTCTTCTCAAAGTCGCCTCCGCCTCTGAGAGAAGGAGGGGGCAACTCTGGGGCTTCCGGTGTCCCAGCTCCTCCCCGCTGGGCTCTGGGGCAGTCGGTTCAGAGAAGGAGATCGAGGAGTGGGTTTGGTTGCAGGTCGCCTCCTGCCGCCCCACAGCCTCTGGGCTCCCTGGCAGGGTGGTCCCTGATGCCTGGAGGCCAGCTGGCATGGTGCTCTGTTCCTCATCACTTGGGGCAGATTTGCTCCAGGTCATGGAGTTAGTGTCCCCCACACCCCCATCTCAGCACACACTGCACACGTGCCCCCAGCATGCCCTCGACCTTGCAACCTCGGCAGCCCTTTCACCCCAGCAGGTGTGGCCCTTTGGGACGAGTTAGAACGTTTACAGAGGCTTCAGAAATCTAAGGACTCCCAGAATGCAGTGGTAACAAGCAGTCGTGTGTGCTGCGTGCCCACGCGCATGTCTTACACACAAACACAAAATGGGAACTGCGGTTCCTCAAGACCGGGGACAGATGAGTTAGAGGGGTGTTTCCAGGGAGGGATTATGCGAATGACAAAAGGGGTGTTTTATGTTTTTCCTCCCGTACCCACTGCCACCCCCAAAATGAGCTGGTCACACCCGGGACTCAGGAAGCACAGCTGGGCAGTGGAGAGGTGCCAGGCAGTGCGCAGCCTGAAGGGCGAGCTGTGGACAGCACGCTGCCCTGTGCTGCGTTTAGTAATGACCCGTTCAGAATGACGACAGAGAACAAGGGAGAAGCAGTGAGGACCAGGCATACGATGAAATATAAACGTGCAACTGAGTACATCTTAAATGCAGGTGGCGTGGAGGTACGTTGGCTCTCTACACCACCTCTCCGCTCCCCCACTCGTCTGCCCACCCACCGAGGTACGCGTCTGTTTTGCTAAGCTGGTTCCCAGTGGGGCTTTGAATGTTTTACGAGCCACTCAGAACCAGCGACTTCTAGAGGCAGGCATGAGGACCCAGGGGGCAGCTCAGCTAGGCAGCTTCTCCAGCAGTCCCCTTTGTGAGCAGGACACAGGGCAGGCCGGGCTTGTCCCCCACTTCCAGCGACAGAACGCCGAGGTAGCGGAATCCACAACTAGGAGCACGCACTCCATTAATGCAGTTCAAGGTAACATTAAC
This sequence comes from Lyroderma lyra, assembly GCA_004026885.1. Classification (NCBI taxonomy): domain Eukaryota; kingdom Metazoa; phylum Chordata; class Mammalia; order Chiroptera; family Megadermatidae; genus Lyroderma; species Lyroderma lyra. The sequence continues at coordinate 155,475 of PVJL010002674.1, forward strand.
GGAAGAGTGGCCGACCTGTTCTGACGCCACCGGCGGCTCGTTGGAGAGGCGCAAACTTGGCCCTGCCCCAAACGTACTGAATTGGAATCTGCAATCTAATAAGTTCTCCGGCGACCCATTTGTTTGTTAAAGTTTGGAAAGCAGGGATGGTACATTTTTTCTGTTAATGCCCAGATAGTATTAATAGATGTTTTCAACTCTGTGGGTCATGTGATCCACGTGCCGACTTGTTGGTTCTGCCATTGTAGCCTGAAAGCAGCCATCAACAACACGTACGTGAATGAACATGGCCGGTTCCGATAAAACTTTATTTACAACAAGTGGAGGGACTGGACTAGATTGGAGTTTGCTGCGTGTACAGGTCTTGGAACCGTATTATTTCCTACACTTGTCATTTCAGTGACTACAGACATACAGACCAGTTCACAGTTAAGCTTGATAGGGGAGGGAAGTATAGCAGACCCCTAAAGGTTACCCAGAAGTCTCCCTGAAAAGCTTTAACTTGAAGAAACAAAACTTTAATCACCCCTTGGAGCCCAGTCTTGTAACGCTGTTTCCTTTTACTGTATTGTCTTGTCACTGAAAAAGCCCTATAGCCATGTTATCAGGGAGCTGAAATAGGCAAAATGAGTTTAAACTCACCTTGGGATCCCATGTCAGAAAGGACATGACGACCTGGGGGGCAGCCAGAGGCCGGGTCGTGGCCAAAGGGAACCGTTTCTAAAACAGAACGTTCTGTCCAGGAGAAAGCTGTAGGGCAGCATGAGAGGTGTCCGAATACCTGAGCAAGTGGTGTGCTTTCCGTTCTCTCTCACTGGGCAGACGTCAGACCCATGGGTTTAGGTTAAATGTAAGTGAACTTGGAGTCAGTGAGGGCAGGCACTCCTAGCAGTTGGGGCCATCATCCATCAGCAGAAAGGTCTTCCATGAAGGAAGTGGGTGCCCGCCACCAGGCGTCTGTTGGAAATCCCTCCACCAAGTGACCTTCAGCTAATAATAATAATAAATATTATTATTTCCATTTACTAAATACCTGCTATCTGTCAGGACCTGTGCTAAGAGCTTTGCATCCAATTTCTTACTTAATCCTCCCCAAACTGGGGAGGGTTATTGACATTACCCTTTCATAGATGAGGCGACTCAGGATCAGAGAGGCAAAGTCACGTAGCCAAGGCCACACAGCTGTGCTCAGAGGCGAGATCTGAGCCCAAATCTGATGATCTCCGAGCGCACGCTGCTTTCCGTGAGACTCTCCGCCTTCCCTTTCCCGGCAGGTGCTACATGAACCCCTGATCGACGAGGACCCTGTGTTCATTGCCACGTGCACGGAGCGGGAACTGCGGAAGCGAAAAAAACGGAAGTTCAGCCTCTGGGTCAGGCAGTGCTCATCCACTGGCTTCATCATCCAGGTGAGCCCTGGCCGGGCCCGGGGCTGGGGACACAGTGGGGCCTCAACTCATTTGGTAACCGGCCAACGCCTGGAGCTAGGCTGCTCCCCTTCTCCCTGGGGCACTGGGTGGCCAGCACTGTCCCCTGCCCATTCCAGCCTCTCCGGTTAAATAACAGCGATAAAGACACTAACCAAGACACAGGCCCTCGCAGTGTTGGCCAGAGGCTTCACCGAAACAGGGTCACAAGAGGTGACCATCTTCTCTCTTGAGAACACGCTGTGTGGCGGTCCCAGAAGGCCAGCACCAGCTGCCGGTCAAATCGGCCTCTGTCAGGAGCACGGCCCTTGGAGCCAGCATCGCGCCTGCTCCCCACCGCTGCTCGCGCCAGGCAGCCCTGGGCACGCCTGTCGTAAGAGGTGGCTGAGCAGCCAGGGTGCAGGGGGCTCGAAAGGAGGAGATGAGGGCATGTGACAACTAGAGATGGCACCTAAGTGATGGCTTCTGGCCTGGGCTGGTTTGCCCTGCCCTGCACTTGGGTACCTTTCCCCATCGGTCGCAGCTGACCCCCTGCACTGCCATTGCTTGGCTGCAACCCCAGGCCCAGGGCACAGGGTTTGGAGTCCCTGCCCCTGAGCTGGAGCAGAGTTCCTGGGAAGACACAGCCCAGCCTCCTCACACATCCACTCAGAGCCACAGCAAGGCAGGTGCACGTGCTCTGGGTGGAAGCGCCATCCCCCCTGCCCGTTGCAGGCCTGGGCACCTCCGGGTGGGCTGGGCCCAGGGTCTCCAGGTGGAGTCCAGCCTGAGTCCACTCATGCATAGGCGTCAGGCAGTTGCCAGCATGCACTTGTCCCAGAGCAGGACTCATTCCAGATGTGCTGCCTGGGCCATCTGTCCCTACACAGCCTCCCGTGGCCCTGCCACCCGTGTAGTGTCCTGTGTAATGACAGTCCATGGGGCCAGGGGAGTGAGGTTCACTTCATGAAACTCCTGAGGAAGGGCCGTTCTTTGAATAGACACTTCTGAGTGCCTGATGCCCGCAGCCTGTGCCAAGCACTGGGACCTGACACAGCGGTCCCGCCTTCTCGCAGCTCTGGTGGCTTTCGAGTCAGGGTTCACGTGTGGGGTCTGTGTGCACCTAGCTCCATGTCCTGTCTCCTGTGCACTTGGTGAGTCACTAGAAGTCACTTCCATCACCCAGCAAGGCCGCAAATCTCTGTCTCAGTGCAGGTTCTTCCCAACATCTACAACATCTATAAAATCCCATCTGTAGAATAAAAGGCTCTGAATGACCCCTCAAAGTTGCCTTTTATTTCTAAAACTGTGAATCTAGGAGGTCTTGCAGCAGCACAAGGGCCTGTGTTTAGAAGGCAGAATTGCAGCTGGCAGCCCCTGTGCCGGGGCAGCCTCTAACACACCTGCGCACAGCGCCGAGCGGGGGACCGGTCCCCCTTCAGCTGCAGGCTAGCTTCCTCGGCCTCCCCCACCCCCACTTTGCCCTTCGTTCCTGGGTTCAGCTGGAGATGCCCATGGCAGGCAGCAAAGGCGGGAAGAGGCACCCCTGCCTGTGAGGGGCCGGAAGACACTGAGGAGGAGCAGTGTGGCCTGGGCACCATTGTGTTTTTAGCATCCTGTCCCTTTTCTTGGCTCTCCAGGTCCTAACCCTGGTTTGACAGTCTGACAGGGAGCAGGCTGGGCACATACACGGGGTGAGGGACGGGGCGAGGGACGGGGCGAGGGACGGGGCGAGGGACGGGGCGAGGGACGGGGCGGAGCAGTCGTGTCACATCTCTGTCTCTGTTCTCGCGTCTGCCTGTGCGGGGACGGAGCGGTTTTATCCAACTTTCCGGAGGGGGCGGTGTAGGCACACAGAGGTCATGCTGGCCAGCACACCTGCTCTTGGTGGCCTTCTGTCCTGTGACCCAGGCCACCCTGTCCCTCCTGGGTCACTGGAAGAGGAGGGCCAGCCAACAGCAGCCCCAGCTCTCGTGACTTTGATGGGTACTTAGTCGGGTCCCCAAATTGCCCTGGATCCTAGTGTCCTGATACACAGAGTGAAGGGGTGGGGAAAATTGGTCAGTGAGGTCCCTTTGACTGCAAGGTTCTATGATTCTCCTCTGGGGAGACGTCACCCATGAATGTTTTCTTCATTTTTGTGTGTCACATCCTTTCTCCTAAATGACTTTTCATCAGCCCTGTCGCTAAGCCTCAGAGACACCATGGCCAGGCAGCTGCACAGATGGCCCTTTGCCATCCTGCTGTCCCCTCACTGGTGGCAGCCTGCCCAGCCCTCCCGGTCCGAGGCTGGCGTATGTTTTGCTGTGGCCAGTGGGACGCACGGAGATGGGGAAGGTCATGTACACAGTGCCCCTTTGCCGTCTAGGTCACCGAGTCCTGAAGACCTGTGTACCTGGAAGTTCACTGCACGCCACTGGGCTCCTGAGGCTGTTCGTGACACACTGACACACTGACATAATCAGCCGGGGTCGGGGGGTGTCCCCATCGGGGTCTGCAGTGCTGACCAACTTCCTTCCAGTGACTGCGGTGCACTGAGCTGATCTCTCACGGGGACAGCAGGTTTGTAGGCGTGTCGCCAAGCCAGACAGGGGCCTGCTTCGGCTCTGTGGTTTCATTCTGCCAAGACATAAGCTCGTGCTGGCTGGACTGCAGCCTTCTGCAGGAGGCCACCATGAGGACCAGCTCCACTTCAGAGAGTCTAGGTCGGGCTAGGAGAGCAAAAGAAATTCCAAAACGGTTTGCGAGTCCTCACGCGGCCCCAGAGGTGCTCAGTGCAGAAGCTGGTCAGGAGCTCAGGGTGGCCAGCTCGTGACATCTGTGCCTCAGATGTGGTGACTGTATCTCCACAGAGGCCTCTGGATGAGGAGGGAAAGCCAACAGCTAGGCAAAACCAATGCTGACAGTGATGGTGTTTAGAACGACCTTGATCGGCGCTCTGCAGTCCAGCTCCCTAGACAACAGCTGTTGGTCATGTCATGCTCCCCTCCTAGAGTTAGCACCACCCCGTCTGTTATGGGCCCCCAAATTCATGTGTTGATGTCCTAACCCCAGGTCCTCAGAAAGGAACTATTTGGAGATAAGCTCCTTAAAGAAGTAATTACATCAAAATGAGGTCACTAGGGTGGGCCCTGATCCAGTAGGAAATTAGGGGACAGGCACAGAGGGAAGAAGGTGTGAGGACACAGGGAGAAGACAGCCATCGACAGGCCGAGGAGGTGGGCTCAGAAGGCCCCAGCCCTGCCGACACCTTGATCTTGGACGGACGGCCTCCAGGACTGAGGAAGTTTTCTGTTGTTGAGGCCGCCCTGCCTGCGGTCCTTCGTGATGGCCGCCCCAGCGGACACCAGCCCAGCACCCTTCGCTTTACGCCTTGTCATGAGGGGTGGTCACTGCCCCTGGGGACACAGGCCAAGCTCCCATTCAGTTCCTGGCTCTGTGGTACCCAGTGACTGCCCATCACCCACCTCCAAGGCTTCTGTTTTTGGTTTGTTTCTGACAGTATTCCTGCTACGTCGACTCTTCGCATCCCGTATGAGATGCAGTTCAGCTTGTGAAGTTGGTCACAGCGCTTCGCCCCATGACATTTTGCCTGCTTTGGGCTGCACGTGCCAGTGACCTCGCCCAGCCTCGTGGGGTGGGGCCTGAGGTTCCGACAGCACACCTCCCATCCCCTGGTGGCCATCCGGGGTTTGGATGGAGGGTTTCCTTTCGCGTGACACGTGGGACAAAGCCAGCTATCCCTCGGGTGGATTTCAGGACACACCGTGCCCAGTGTGGTTGTGACGGGGGTTTAGGCGGGAGGTCTGGGAGTGGAGGCTGCGGGTCAGAGCTGGCCTCGGGCGCAGACCACAGGCGTGGGGGGCGCAGACTGCAGGCGTGGGGGGCGCAGACCACAGGCGTGGGGGGCGCAGACCATAGGCATGGGGGGGCACTTGGCTGAAGGAGAGAAGACGGCTTCTGAGAAAATGTGTCCCTTGCTCAGCCAGAATCCCGGGGGGCACGCGGCAGAGATGATTCTGGCTTCTCTACGTCCACCAAAGCGATTCCTTCCAAGGGTTGAGGTGCTAAAGGCAGAGACTCCAAAATGAAGTGAGAGCCTTGCCATTGTGCATTATCAAGCCATTGCCTGCCCGGCTCCCTGAGACACCCCAGCTATGTGGGGGGGACAGGACCCACCCTCGGAAAGGGAGCAGCTTTAAGAATCAGACTTACATCCACCTGCCCCGGGAACATCGGACACTCACTGTCTTCTGCCAGTGATCGTTTGAGGTCATTTGTCCCAGGACAGGCATTGTGGACGGGACGGGTCCTCCATGTGACCAGCGGGGCGCCGTTGGCAGTTTGGACGGACGATTCTGCCCTCAGCAGCTCTGTGCCTCAAAGGGCAGTCAGGGTTGGCCTCATCGCCCCAAGCAAAGGTGGGGTCCCCAGGCACCAGGGCAGACACAGGTGAGCACTATTAGCTTGTGAACTGATGCCAGCAAGGCACCCAGAACATCCCAGGGGAAGAAGCACTCTTCCTGAAGGGGAACAGTAGTTAATACCCTATGGAGCGTTCTTCACGGCTCAGTCGGCCCGAGGGAGAGCCACAGGCTTCTTGAATCCACTCCTAATTCTTCCACGTTCATGGGACAGAGTGTAAAAGCTGCTTCCTCAGTTCAGTGAGTCCTCTGGTGGTCCTGGGACCTCAGCTGACTGTAATCCGGTCCCAGCTCTCCTCTGCAGCGTGAGCTGACCTCTTCTGCCTGCATGGTGGTGACAATAATGCAGATAGACTTTGTGCAGTAAAAGCTGTATTCAAATGGAAAGAGCACAGTAACTTTATCCCTCACCCGATGGAGCCGTTACCGTTTTATTGAGAACTCGGGTCCCTCCGTGCTTCAGAGCTGGGGGTGTGTTTGCACTGACCTCAGCTGTGCAAACTGTTTATAACCGCTTGGCCTCTTCCTCCTCCACCACGACATTTGCAAACGAACAGGCTTGTGCCGAGCCACCAGCTGTCCAGGTGGTGGGGTGGCCTCGGGAGTGACCGGGGTCCTCTGCAGCCTGAGGAAATAATAGGGGTGCTCGGAGCTGAGGAACCAGGGACCCAGAGAGGGGCTGGCTTTTCCCACATGTTCCAGCCCAATGACAGTAGCCTGTGGCTCCCGACGCAGCAGGCCTGCCACTGCTGTGAGCTCACTGACCCCTGTGTGTTTCTGTTAAAGATTTATGTCCACCTGAAGGAAGGCGGGGACCCAGATGGGCTGGACGCGCTGAAGAATAAGCCCCAGCTGCACAGCATGGTGGCCAGGAGCCTGTGCCGGAATGCAGCCGGCAAGAACTACATCATGTTCACGGGGCCCAGCATCACCAGCCTGACCCTGTTTGAAGAGTTCGAAAAGCAAGGTCTGTCGAGCGGTGAACCGGTCTGAGCGCGGCGTCCACTCCCCTGGGGCAGTGGCGGGAGAGATCTGGGGATGCGGGCCTCCCCTGAGGGCGCAGAGCCCTCCCGCCTGTGGCCGGCCTGGGCCCTGCTGGCCACGGCAGGCCTGGAGGGACACAGCCATGGGCTCGTGGGCTGGGGGACGTGTTGCCAACAAGCTCTGCCTTCTTTGTGTCCTTTGTTGCAAGGCGATGGCCATTGAAGGAGTTAGAGTCCGTTCGGGCCACGGTAACAGAATACCACAGAGTGGGTAGATTATCAACAACAGGAAGTTATTGCTCACGGTTCTGGAGACCGGAGGTCTGAGACCAGGGCGCCAGCATGGTCGGGGCGGGCTCTATCTGGGTCACAGATGGGGCCTTCTTTCTGTCCTTGCTTGGCGGAGGAGGGGTGCGGGGGCTCTGTGGGGTCTCTTTTATAAGGGCACCAGTGCCATCACAAGGGCACCACCCTCGTGACCTCAGCACCTCCCAAAGGCCCCACTGCCTAATGTCCTGACACTACCTGGGGCGGTAAGTTTTCAACAGAGGAACTTGGGGGACACATATGTCCAGTCTCCAGCACCTCGGCAGAGCCCCTCCCAAGGCTGCAGCAGGTGTGAACTCAGCCCCACCATAAGGGGCCCCTTCCAGCTGCAGATCGTGCATCACGTGGATGAACGTGGGCAGCAGCACAGCGGGCCTCGGAAAGTCTTCCCATCGGTGCCAACGGGCCCGCATCACGTGTGGCAGAGCTGGGCAGGCCTTCCATGGCCCGGGCAGACATGGGCTGTCCCGAAAGACCTGGGCCACCTCAGGAGGCCCAGTGGTGGCCCTGGCCTTCTCCTTGACCTCCATGTGGGGATTTCTATCCAGTCCACTTAGGGAAAACACAGAAAGCCACACTCGGCTGCTGCGGGAACCACCGGATTGCAGGCCTATTGCTTGGCAACAGATCAGACGTCTGGCCTTAAAGGAAACCTCAGGTCTGGGGGAGCTGACAGCGCTGACCTGTGAGCTCGGCAGCTGCCGTGACAAGCTGTCCCCGGACTGAGCAGCGCCTGTGGCTGGGGCTGCATCTCACTCATCTGCAAAGTCCGGGGAGAGGCAGGGCTCCATGTGTGAGTGTTGGGAGCACTCCGTGTGAAGGGGTCAGGCTGTGGGAAGAGGGGCCGTGGACGTCAATGTGGCAAAAACTGGCCCGAATGCTCCTCCACCAGCTGCACGGGAAGAAGGACGGTCCCTGTGTCAGAGCGTGTGGCGAGAACCAGCACTGCCATCCCCGCCCGCCCGGTGTGTGTCTGTGCGTGGGTGCTGCGTGCGTGGTGAGACCCCCCCGGGGCCCCTAGAGCTCACTGCCTGACAGCATCCTGTGCCTCACAGGGCCCGGCCCGGCCTCACCGCCTGTGAGCCAGGTGGTGTGCGTGTCAGGTGGGGCCAGTGTGGTGCACAGAGGGTGCCAAAGGTCTGTCATGGGCCCAGTGCTGCTGCCCCTGGAGCTGGCCCATGACTCGGGGCAGAAGGGGATGCTCCCCAGCACAGGGAATTAGGGGAAGATGGAGGAGAATCTTCTAGTAGGAAGGACATAATTAGACACAGAATTTGAGTTTTTCCAAGAACAAGCAAAAATTTCATTGCCTATTTTTTAGATGCATTTCAAGTTCTTCACACGGGTCCTCTCGGGCCTCACGTGTGATGACCACACTGGGGGGGGGGTTCTGCCTGGGACCTGACGATGACCGCTCCCCGCCAGGGACCCTGACCGCCTTGGCCTGGGCAGGTTTCCCCAGGGGATGCCCTGTGCAGCCAAGAGGGACGAAGGCAGCCCTCGCTCAGGGTCTGGCTGCCCCTCGGAGGCTGCACAGTTTACTTTGTAAAGTCATAGCCGGAGAAGACATTCGCACCATAATCGCGTTTTCACAAAGGGGCGCACACGTGGAGACTGGGCCGCTGCTGGGTTTTCTCCCCTCTGAACAGAAGGCAGCGCTGTTTGCCCGGCTGCTGTAAGGCATCGTCCCTGCTGGAAACACGGGCTCTTCTGTCTACGTGTTATGTCCCGTGCGTTTGGGTGGCTCCCAGTAGAGGACTGAGAGCAGGCGCCCTCTCCTCTTCGGGATGCACCACCAGGGGTCTTACTCCCCCCACAGCGGCTCCCCAGGGCAGCGGGACCGGAGGGGGCTCAGGGAGAAAGGGATTCCCGGGTGTCCCCCTCCACGTGGGGTGGGGACACAATGATGCGGTGCTGACACACACAGGATACAGTGTTTCAAGTTGCTGCCAATAGGGTGTCAGCCTTCAGTGAGCTGAGGAGAGATTAAAGGATGAGACCATCCTGGTCTCCAGTCAGAAATGCTGCTTCCCGTGTCACCTGCAGGCATCCACCCGGAGGGCCTGGTCTGCGGGGAGCAGTTGCCTGTGGCCGCCTGGCGCACCAGGCTCAGAGGACAGACCGGGAGTTTAGAGGCCTCCTGTTCCTGCTGGTCTCTGCTCACGCCCCGGCCCTAGGAACCTTCTGGGGCTTCCGGTCCTCTCCCTCAGGAAGCTCCTGGTCCGCTCACTGGCCTGCACGCTCGCGGGCGGGACACGACTGGTCGTTGCCTGCTGGCTCTTTTCTCTGCACTGAGCTCAGCTCTTGGGGTGGGTGGGGTGGGGGCTGGTCCTGCACGGCTGCCTCTGGGTGCTACGTGGGCCAGACAGGGCTGGGCTGGAGCTGGGGTTGGGGTCGGGCGGACGTCGGACAGACCTGTGCCGGGAGCCTGGGGGCCTCGTGCAGCCACAGTCCCTCTTCTGTAATAGGGCTGATAGTGGGAGTACAGAAGTTTCTAGAAGCAGGTGGGATGACAGGTCCACCTGTTGAGTTAGCACTCTAATTCCTTCCCTGCTTCTGTCATAGCTGCCTGTGTCACAAGTGACCGTGAGTACACTTGTGGAAGTACCGGGAGAGTAGGCCCCAGGCTCTAATGGTCTGCTCTAGGGGGACTTCCAGGGGCCTGGCTCCCACGCACTGGCCTCAGGATGGGCAGTCCCTGCTTGCCCGAGCATCACGGGCCCGGGTATCCGCGGCGTCCGTAATGTGTGTGTGCCCTTGTGTCCCTCTGCCTGCCAGGGATTTTCTGCTGTGGCCTGCTCAGCTCCAGGAAGAGTGACTGCACCGGCCTGCCGCCGTCCATGCTGACCAACCCGGCCACGCCCCCGTCCCGGGGCCAGCACCGGATCAGGACCAAGGGGAACATGTCTCTGATCTGCTGGTACAACAAAGGCCACTTCCGCTTCTTGACCAATGCCTACTCGCCCGTGCAGCAAGGTGGGGTCACTACCACCCCGGGCAGCGGCCAAGGGGATTTATGTGAGCTTGAGCAGGGCACGGTGGGAGGCCTGGGTATGAGGTCTTGGGTTGGCTGTGCAGCCCTGGTGTCCCACTCTCACTGTCACTGGTCAGCGGCTGGGCCAGGTGGCAGCTGCTGCTGGGTCTGACCGGAGGCAGGCGCTTCCTGGGCGGTGGGCTGCAGCTGCCCACCCAGTGGTCAGCCATCGGGAGAAGTGACGGCGTGTGACTTAGGCAGCCTCCCATGGGTCCCCCAGGCGGTACGCGGGGTCTGTGATTGGCTGCATTTGAATGGCATTTACGTGATCACTTTATCACCCAGGATTCTGTAAGAATCTATTCTGATGGGAGGGAAAAGTCATCCGTTTCTTGTCTTTTCAACCTCTACTTTAGAGGCGAAGTACTTGCTCTGGGTTTTGGGTTGTTCAGTTGATTTCCCTGTTCATTTTCCTTGGGGTTTAAGATGCATTGATAACGAAGGGATTTATTTCGCAAGGAGTCTCAGGTAACCACTGCTGCTGGCATTATTAAACTGCTGCAAAGGACGTTGGAATGATAAAGGGGCGCTTTACGAAAAGGCCGATAGTGTATTTGAAAAGTCCCTGTGTTACTCTACGTTAAGGCATCTTTCCTCTTCACTTTTGAAGGAACACTGCTGGGTGTGTGTGCACATGTGTGTGTGTGTATATGCATGTGCACGTGTGTGTGATGTATATGTGTTTAATGTCTGTTGTGCATTTATTCTCATCTCTTAACCCCCCCCCACACACACACACACACTGAAGTGACATTACATTTCCATGGAGATTGCAGGACTCAAGCATGTGGGTGTCTTTGTCCTGTGCAGGTGTAGCGGGTGTGGGAGCCGCCACTCCTGAGTTCTGTGCCAGGGGCACTTATGGGAAATGTTTGGAATTGACCTTGCAAGCTGAAGAAGAGTTTAAATTGGGCTTCTGCACTCTAGTGGTTGGGGCCTCGGTGTGGGGCAAGGGCATTTATGGAGGACATCTTGGGGAGCAGGGACGTCACACCTGTCTGAGCTGGGTGAAATGTGGTAACACAGAAGAATGCATCTGGGGAGGCGAGAAAGAAGCGCGCAGTAGGACCTCAGATGACAAACCTTAAAATCCCAATATCAAGGGTTGGAACCCTTAAAACTAAGGGGATGAGTGAGGAGGATTTTGACGGGGGAAGAAGAGAAAATTGAGTTGATTGTAAATGTGCTGCAACTTGGTACTTGCGTTTAATTCAGTTATGTGTCCATTTCTAAAGGACTCCACTATAAATCAGAAAGTCCCGATCCTAGAGTGTGCCCACAGCATCACCGCACACGGACCTCCTCTGGGGCCCTGGAGAACACTCCCCAGGTGGAGTGTGGGCACCTGCCAGCCAGGCTACACTTGTGGGGTGGGGGCAGAGCCCTGCAGGTGAGCACACAGCCTGGTGCCCCGCGGAAAATGGGAAGGTGGGAGCTGCTGGGGGTGGGGCAGGGGGAGAGGCAGGGACTGGGCCGCCGCCCCTCGCACTGGCGATCCCTTTGGGGAAGGAGAGTTTTCCTTTTGGTGTGTGTACCTCAAAAACAAGACTCCTAAAAACCATGTAGTCATCCATCCCTTTAGATATCCACATTTCTTACCTCTTCCCCTTAGGGACTAATTTTTTCCCAACATGGATAGTGATATAGTAAATATCTTCATATTTAAATCTTTGGGAATATTTTTAAAATCATTTCCTCAAGTATTAATAAATCTACAAGTGCAGTGTCTGGGCCAAAACATTTGAACGTGTTGAAGGCTTTTCATGATGTGTCACCAAAAGGCTATATGTACCAGGGCTGTCTGGAAAAAACCCAGCCACAAACGCCCTGTTTTTCCTATTATGTGGCTGGATACTTTCCGAACAGCCTTCTCTGTGTCCTTGTGGTGGGTTGCAGGGGACCAGCCCTCCTCCTGCTTTACCCACACTATTTTTTTTCTAAGTTTTTCAACCTGGTGGGAGAATGTGCTAAAATACAAAATTTTAAATGTAAATCGCCATGCCTGCTGGTGAGGTTGAACAGTTCTTCATGTATTTATTGGCTAATTTTGAATGATTTTTTTCACATTCTTTTAGATTTTTCTTTAGAGATATTTGTCTTGCTGACTTGAAAGCAAATTCGATGCCAATAGCAAATACTTCTGTGCATTTGTCTCCCTTTTGCATTTATTTATGGTTCGTATTTTTAACATAGGAAAGATTTTCATTTCTACGTAGGCATACGTATAGACCACGTTCTTTGCTGTCATGCTTTGAAAGTCCCTGCTCTGTCCCCAGCTTGTTCCACGTGGTGGTGTGCCCCTTGCAGTAACCCATTTGGGGTTCTTGTCAGTGCGTAGCTGGACCTCTGCTAGAGGTGTTTTATTATGTGGCAAGGGTTGGTTGACCAAGCAGCCCCACCTTGGTGCCTCACTTATTCCTGTCCCCACTTATTTTCAGTGTCATCCTGATGATCAAGTCTCATGCATTCTGAAGGCTGCTTCTCAGGTTTTTTATATTCTCTTCTGTGACCATATATGCTCTTCTAAAAGTTGAGTAGCATTTCCATTTCAGAAAATGTATAACTAGTTAGAACATTTTAGGGATTGGCTTATTCAGATTCTAAGGAAAAATGAACCTTCTTTCAGAGTGTAAACACACACAGGCTCTTGAAAAATTACATGCTGTCACGGGTCAAGGGACATCCCCACTGAGAACCCAATCCTTTTGCTTTCCTCCTGAACTCCATCTTGAGTCTGTCATCTCCCTACCGGAGTCTCTGCCCACTTAGGGTTCAGATTCCAAGAGGCAGATACGAATCCAGAATGTCTGGGGAGGCTCCGAGTCAGGCTGGGCGCATTCACTCAGAGAACGGTGGAAGGATGTCAGCCCAGCCACAAAGTACCCGAGGGAGGTGGTCCACAGAGCTGGTGTGTGGGAGACCCCGGGCCACGCAGCTCTGTCTGCACGGGGACACAGAGGGGCTGCTTCCGCTGGAGTAGAGTTGTGCCAAGAGATGCACTCACAACTGTGAACATGCAGGGTCCCCAGGGACCCTGTGACTACATGCTTGACATCAGCAAAGACAAGAAATATCAGCTGACCTCCTGTCAACATTTCCGATGTCTGAGGCTTTTCAGTCCTTAGAAAAGGTGATCATAGGACAGTCACCTTACTGCTTCCAGGTGCACTAGTGTCTCAGAAGGCAAACTGTCACCAGGGAGGAGGAGGCTGACGTGGTTTGTGAACCGGGGGCACTTCTCGAGGAGATGGATGCAGCCCTAGGTTTTGAAGCCTCTCCACTGAGATTTCCAGCTGAAATTCCAGGATCAAGTTCAAGGGTGTGAAAGGAAGGGAGGGCGGTAAGGAGTGAAAGTAGGACCCCCACAGTGGCTGGGGAGGCCAGAGCTGTGACTGGTGGGGGCGCCGGGGGCTCGGCCAACACCGGGGTCCATCCTTGGAGAGTGAGCCCCATGTGGGGAGCCCTGCCAGCCGACCTCCGCTTCTGGGGAAAGAACAAGGGGGTTCTGCTTCTTTATAGGGAGGTCTGACCTGCTCACACTCATGGGGACTTCGCGGGGCCCAAAGGGGACCCAGAGGAAGATGTAATAGAAAGTCAGGCACATTAAAATGGAGCTGAAGGTGGGAGCCCTGCCAAGACCTGGGCCTTGAGGTTGAAACTGGGATGTTTTCCCACCTGGTGCCTCCTCCCTCCCTCATGCCCTCACCCCCACCCGTCAGTCTCCATCAGGACGCCCAGGCAGGGTGGAGGCAGGAACAAGATTGTGGGGGTCCCAGGGCTGGAATCCGTGGTGGGCATTTGCAGGATGGGGTCAGTGGAGTGACCCTGTCTTCCCCTCAGGAGTGATCATCAAGAGGAAGAGTGGGGAGATCCCCTGCCCCTTGGCCGTGGAGGCGTTTGCTGCTCACCTGAGCTACATCTGCAGATACGACGACAAGTACAGCAAGTGAGTGACCCGCTGAGTCCCGTCCCCCAGCTCCTGCAGCCTCACCTCACAGGGAAGAGAAGGGGGTGGGAGGTCGTAGTGTCTCCACTTGCAGAACTGAAAATTAACGACCCTGTGAGATGAATCATGAGCCCTTCTCCTGCCCCCCAGGCTCAGCCCAGGCAGCCCTGTCCCCGCTCCAGAACCCTGAGGCCTCGGGGTCCCGCTAGCCCGGACCACCCTCCTCCATCCACACCTGCAGGGAGCTCCTGGCCTTGTCACTCCGTCCCTCTGCCTGCCAGCACCGGTTCCTCCATTGTTTCCAACACTGGCACCGCACTGGGTGTGGCTCGTCTTAAGTGTGCACACGGTCCGGGGTGTGCACAGGGTGCGTGCAAACACACACGCACAGTGCCGGCTCCTGTGGGGCCCTGTCCTACCCACAGCAGGAACTGAGAGACGGCCGCCGTCAGGCCTCGGTGTGCTGTTAAGTTACTAGGATTGGGCCTCTCACCCAGAACAGGGTCTGACCAGCCCAAAAGGCAACTGGGCGTTTGTTTACTCAGCCCTATTAGAGGGCAGTGGACATGTTCTGGGCTTTTCCACGCCTAGAGGGAAAAGGGAGGCCCTGGTCCTCCGTGGAAACCCCAGCCTAGGTGTGAAAGGGAGCCCAGTCCTCAGGAAGGCTCTGGACGAGTCTATTGAATACCTCCTGCGTGTTTTAGCGCTGCGCTGAGCTCCGTGCAGTTATTACGAGGGAACCTGCATTGCTCAGTAGCCAGCTCCTGGGTGCCTGCTCTGTGGCCGTCTTGGTGGTGTTGGGGGTCTGACTCCACACTGTGCACTTAGGTGCAGAGGGACATGTGTAGACGGAGGAACAACACAGGGAGGGAAGGAGCATTTGCAGAGGCAGCAGTTGAGGGCGGACCTTTGGGTGGTGCACAGAACACAGCCTTCGAAGAGCTGCAGGCCACAGGCGGCGGGGCTCCTGGCCTCGTATCTCCCGCCCACCCTCCCTGTCCTGTGATGGGGACTGTTTTCGTCGTCATTTCCTTAAGGAAAACTCATTGTGATCAGGCCTCAGCAAGAGTTCACCATAACCTCCCCATCCTGGTTCCAGCCCTGGGACCCCCACAATCTAGTTCCTGCCCTGTGACCCCCCCAGCCTAGTTCCTGCCCTGTGACCCCCTTCAACCTAGTTCCTGCCCCCTGACCCCCTTCAACCTGGTTCCTACCCTGTGACCCTCCCCCAGCTCGCTTCCTGCCCTGTGACCCCTGCTGACAGCGATGAGGCCTGGGAACCGTCTGGGTCAGCCCTCCTCATCCCTCTGTCCTCACAGGTATTTCATTTCTCATAAACCAAACAAGACCTGGCAACAGGTGTTCTGGTTTGCCGTCAGCATCGCTGTCAACAACGCCTACATCCTGTACAAGATGTCGGACGCCTACCACGTGGAGCGGTACAGCCGGGCGCAGTTTGGAGAGAGACTTGTGAGAGAGCTGCTGGGTCTGGAGGACACCTCCCCCGCCCACTGACGCCGGCCGGGCCCGGCTTAGGTGAGGGCCAGGGGCAGGGTGGGGAGAGGATGGAGGAGCCTGCCGTCCTGACCTGCCCAGCCAGAAGCCCCAGGGACCCGGGAGGGGCGCTCCAGGCCTCTGCAGGGACCAGGCTGCCCTGCTTTCCATTCAGAGAAGAGCCAATCCTCCCACTGGGAAGGGCCACCCACCTCGTGGTGATGCTCTGCAAGGATGGGGTCACACCCAGACCCTACGGGCCACCAGTGCTACCCTCAGCCCTGTTCCGGTCAGCAGGGTGCTCCATTCTCACGGCCCCCCTGGAGCCAGCAAGAGAGCTCAGCTGTCAGCACCGGGACCTGGGAAGTGCCAGGTTGGGACGAGCTGTGGCATGCTCTGCCAGAAATGCCTGCTTTGTGGACATGTGACGATCCCTGCGGCGAGGTTCCCATCCAGCCGTGTCTACAGGGGACCAGGAGCACTTGACTCGACCGTTCTGACTGTTCCGCTGTGTCAGAGAGCAGAGGGTTCTCCAGAACGTGCCTCGTGCCGGCTGCTTAGAGCAGGTCCCGTGGAAGAAGGTACCCAAGTCGGTGCCATTAAGACGCAGTGATGAGTGGGGAGGGCTGGCCCGTCGGATGCACGAACGCGGCGTCCTGCTCACGTTGTCTCGTTGGGTCGGCGGACGGGCAAGGGGGAAATGCCAACAGAATTGCAGTGACGTGTGACGCTGTTTTTTATTTTTAAATATATCTTCAGGTTATTTTCTTACTGTTGCTTAAGATCTTCTGTAAAAGGAAAACGTCCCCCTCCTCCCCCGCCCTCCGCCCCTCCCTCCACCCTGGTCACGACCCCCGCATGACCCCAGGTCGTGTCCTGCACCCTGAGCCGGGCCGGGGCGGAGAGGGCAGCTCGCTTCCGGGACAGTGTGGCTGCGCTCCGCCGCGGGCCTTGGGCCTTGTCGGCCGTTACCGTGGGCAGAATGACGTGTTGGAGAGTAGGTAGCAGCGAACTGCCTCTACGGATGGCCGTGCGCGACTTCCCTCCCCCTGGTGTGCAGTAAGTCACCTGGCCACCCGCTGGGGACGGTGTGGCAGGCACAGCACACCCCACGTGGCCTGGGCCATGGGCTTGGCTGCATGATTTCCCTTGGGGCAGGGGCTGCTCACGGCAGGACAGAGGGGCTGTGTGACAAGCAGCTGGCAGTGAGGGCTCCACTTTTCTCCCAAAATATCAGGGGCTCTTTCCGAACCAAGGTTCCCGTGTCCCCGCGGGGGCCCTCAGCCAGCGTGGTCAGCGGGCCTGGCTGTTCCCACAGACAAGAGACACGTGCTCTCTGAAGGGACACGATCCCCCCACCCCAATTCACGTAGCCCCTCGTTTTTACAAATGCAACCTCTATTCTACTCAGGCTTTGGGACTCGGCCCCATTCACCTCGTTCATGGACAGCGTTGCTGGCAGCATGCTCACGAACCCCGTGCCACCCCATGTCCCCGCTCCGTGGCGACTGCCCTCGTCCTCAGTGTCACTCGGTGCCACGGACCGTGGCCAGATTTTAAACCATGTCTCAAACACCTCTGCCGTGTCCTTCCATTGGATTGAAAGCACTTTTACCACATGGAGAAATATATTTTTAATTTGTGATGCTTTTCTACAAGGCCTACTATTTCTGAGTTTAATGCGTCTCCAACACTTCGGCAGACTCTACTGCAAGCTGATGGATTTTTTTTTCCTGTCCAAATAAGTCAAAGAAAAGAAATAAAAGTCTATTTAGGTGTTGATTCTTGGTCTCCATGTGAGTGTGTTAAAAGGTCAGGGGGCGAGACGGCCTACGCTTTTAAGACGTGATTTCTTGTCACGTGATCACGGCTGCACGACCGTGACTGTTCTCGGCGCCATGACAGCAGCTTACAAAGCAGTTCGGGTACGTTCTGACTCACAGGAACAAACATCGGTGCCCCAGGTCTGAGGACACTCGTGTTCGGGTGTCACCTGCCAACCCGGCGGTTTGTTCCCGTTCCTTCTCGTCTGTGCTCTGTGTCGTCCCATGTCACCAGGCAGTGGTGCTGCTGGATGGAACCGGGTGGCTTCGCGTGTCCCAGGCGGTAAAGGGGAGCGGCACCATTTTCGTGCTGTTTTTTCAAACAGCACCACCGTCGCTGTGAATGGTGAGTGAAAGGGCCAGCCGTTCCCCTGGGTGTCTAGTCGGGACAGGGCGGCCACTCCAGCCTGGCGAGGTGGGGGAGTCTCTGGTCTTCCAGAAGGACAAAGAGACATGTAGCACTACGCAGGAGATGTCCTCAGGACCCCCGCCTCCACATCTGCTGCGGGGGGCTCTGAGCTGGGGCGTCTACCAGGGCGGAAGCTAGGCTGACACACCGTTGGTGAGTGACGCCAGGAGTCCCCAGTTTCCTTCCTTCTCCAGTCTGTTTCATGGCGAAGCCATTTCCCCACAGGCCTGGAGGCTGGGGTGAGAACAGCTCGGCGATAGGCTGAGGGCAGGGAGAAAGGCGACTGGGCTCACGGTACTGTCCTGGGGGTAACGGTTTCAAAGTCATGATGACAAAAGCGGACAGACGAGGCCCAGTTTCGTGTGGCCCATGCAACAGCTGCCTTCACGGGGACCCTGTGAGGTCGGCGTGGCCTGTCCTGGTCCCCGGGCTGCAGGGCAGGGATCCGACAGCTTGCTCAGGCCGGCCAGACCACCGTGCACACTGGGCCCCCAGACTCATCGGCAGGGTCGGGACTTATGTAATGTCCTGATGGGGTATTTCCTCCCTTCTGCGGCCTGGATGGAAAGGAGCCCGGACCCCCCTTCCCAGCCCAAATACTGCAACATCATCGCCACTCTTGTCTGAGACAGAGCTGGGAGCCTTTTGGCTTAGCGACTGATGAAGCCCACGTTGACCTGGCAGTGACCACAGTCTGGGAGGCCATCTGCATGGACACTAGTCGTGGGCTGCAGTGGGCCCTGCCCTGCACCGGGCGGAGGGGTGAGGTCCAGATGTGGAATGCCCTCAGAGTGCCAGATGTCCACCGGGCTGTGGGTATGGGGCCAGAGTGAACTCCAAAAGGCCACAGTCAGGTGCTGCTCAAGTCTTTGCCCACCAAGCACTCAGCAGCCCAGGGTGTAGACAGCACAGCCTTACACAGTCAGGGTACCAAAGGAAAGGAGCCCCCGAAAAGATCACAATATACCCGGGAAAGTGCCCTTAGCCCTTTGGAGACAGGCTCTGTCTGTGGTCTCCACCGTGGTGGCCTTGTGTCTGCGTGGCCTTGGCTGTGTCCCCGAACACCTCCTATGTACTCTATTAGGAATATTGCTGAGACGTCCCACTTTTGACCCCATCATTTCATCTTTATTCTGTGTGGCTTCTCTGTGTGTCTCGTGTTTGGACGTAATCACTAAACCTTCTTGCTAAGTATGTCATTCTCTCCCAATAAGAAACAGAAGAGGGTACTGGGTACCAAAGTGGCACTTGGCGCTGTTGCCATAAACTCTCAGCAGACTGAGCAGGTGACTGGGCCCTGGCGGCTGCGGGGGTGTCCTGACACCTGAGCCTTCTCAACTGCCCTGCACCTTCCGGAAGTCAGAGGGGCTCCCACGGCCGGGGGGCGGGGCCTCCGCTCCCTCCTTCCTTCTCCACGTGGGGGCACCGGAGCCTCCCCCATCAGAGGCTGGGGTGTGCACCTGCAGCTCCCTCCCTGCCGCCAGCACCACTGCTCTGCCCCCTCCTCCCCGCCCTCAGAAGATTCTGGAATCAGAAGTATGAAGCCAGAAGGTAGGTCCTTGTGAGCAGAGAGAGAGATGGAAAAAGTGCCCCTGAGTGGGAGCTGGTGTTCTTGGGGCCTTAACACAACAGAAGGGTCTGACGTTGGCTTTGAGGCCACGTCCTAAAAGGCTGTAAGACGGGAATGGTTTTCATGAACAGAAAAGTCTTTATATATACGAACGCGATAGCAGACCCCACTTTCCAGGGCTCTTTGTACACTTTGTTATAGAAGAATAAAAAAAAATTATAAAATTATTTCCAACTTAAAAAACATTTTAACAGCACGTTCTGGCCATGTTTTAAGTTCTGTGAGCCAAAAATAACTTTCAAACACCCTGTTAAAATCTGGGTGATTCCAACCTTCATGCTGCAAGCCTTGCTGGAAGCACTGAGGCTGCCTGACTTCCCCGTTTTGTGACCCGACGGGTTACGATCCGTGGGCCGCGCCACCCTTCCACCGTCATCGGGTCCCTCTTCCCTCCGTTTTTCCTTTCACGTCTCTGCCTCCGACTCCTCTCTCTGCAAACACTGCCCCTTCCTCCCCCGGGCCCCCACTCCCCCTGGACCTCCCCTCCCCCGTCCCCCACAGTCCTTTGGGAAGACACAGTCGTCTGCCTGTTTCCTCTCTGAATGTGAAGGGCCCCCTCTGGGTCCTTCCTCCTGCTGCCTGGTCCAGGTTCTCCAGCCTCATAGCCCCACCGGCCACGGGGACCCTTCTCTCAGCAGTATTAGGAACAGGGAAATGACCCTTCCTACCAAAGACATCTGAGGGCGCAGACAGCCCAGAAAGAGGCGAGGCTTCAACAAGGAGGAGACGGAAGACCATGCGAGCTGGGCACGGAGGATGGATTTCATTCCCTGATGCCGGGGCCCCGCCTTCCATGCCACACGTACTAAACTTGCATCAGGAGTTGGTGTGGACCTCATTGGGGCTCCCGGGAATGCTCAGAAAACCCAACGGCTCCTTCGTGGTCTGAGAGAGGACAGCAGGCGGAAAGGGCACTGGAAGTCACTCGTTCACACAGCCTGCATGAGCACTTGCAGACCACCGGCCCTGGGGATGGGCGCACGGACACACTTCGCCACTGAGGGCTGTCGAGCAGTGGGAGAGACACGAATGCCTCATGTGCCCAGAGCAACAACGGCGTAAAAAACTAAGAGCAATGACCACATTTTCTTACCCACCAGGGAGACGTGAGCCAAGCCTTGTTCTGTCATCGGGACAGAATATTTTTG
>PVJL010002674.1:176198-186223 GCA_004026885.1 Lyroderma lyra
CACACACACACACACACACTCACACACACACACTCATACACACACTCATATACACACTCATACACACACTCATACACACTCATACACACACTCATACACACTCATATATACACATTCATACACACGCTCATATACACACACTCATACACATACACACTCACACACACACTCACACACACTCACACACACTCATACACACACTCATACACACATACACATACACACACTCATACACACATACACACTCATACACACACACTCACACACACTCATACACACATACACACTCATACACACTCATACACACACTCATACACACACACTCATACACACACTCATTCACACACACTCATACACACACTCATTCACACACTCATATACACACACTCATAACGCACACACACTCATATACACACACACATACACACACTCTCATACACACATACACACACACTCATACACACACTCTCATACACACACACTCATACACACACACTCTCATACACACACACTCATACACACACACTCTCATACACACACACTCTCATACACACACACTCATTCACACACACACACTCATACACACACACTCACACACACACTCATACACACACTCTCATACACACACACACTCATACACACACACACTCTCATACACACACTCATACATACACACACACATACACACACACACAGGCTTGTTGCTTGGAGCAAACCTGTGTGACACTGGCTCATCTTGGGCCAAAAGGCTGAGCTTTGGCCCTGGGAGGGTCTTGGGCCACCAGGCACAAGCCCAGCATTTCTGCCCACCTGACCACCCTGATGTTACAGGGCACTGAAGGCTCTCCATGCTAAAGGTTGTGCTAAAAGGAAAGATGACCAACCAGGTCACCTGGCTCCAGAAGAAGTCAAGGGCGCCCCAACTCGGTGGGGGGTTGACTGGGTGCCCCGACTCGGGGCGTGGGATGACTCACCTGCCCCCACCCAGTTACTCCAGCCCTTTGCAGCACTCTGACCGTGGGCAGCCTGCAGGGAGCCTGCTGGCAGCAGTGGCTTTTTGTTTGAATTCACCATCCAACAAGGCAGAAAGTCTAGAGACCAGGAGGGAATAACCAGCCTTAAAACGGAGACCCACGCCTGCATGGAATACTTAAAAATGCCCAAGGCTTGTCCTGCCATAGGTGGCAGAGGGCTGGGAAGAGTGCGAAGGTGTAGACAGTGCTATCTGGTTTCAACAACGTTGGGCAAGAAAGGGGCGTATTTAGCAACCTGGGTTCAGTCCTCTTGCCACCCAAGTTTCGTCTGCTGCCCCCCCCAACTGTGCGCCTCCTTTGAGAGAAAGCCGTTCCCACATGCGCCCAGCAGAGGGCAGCAGAGGGCAGCCTAGGAGCCGCAGGTGCGCACAATACAGAGCGTCCCCTCAGCAGCTGTGTGTGTTCTAGGCACTGTGGCCACAGCAGTAAATAAGACAGACGAGATCGCTATTGATCCAGAGCACAGAGAGGTGGCAAGAAGCAAGTCATCAAGACCATGTAACCATAACGTGCTGTGACAGGGACAGGAAAGGAACTGCTGCTGAGCTCAGCATCCATCACCCAGCAAGCACTGCCTGGGTGCTCCCTAGTCACCACGCACTTCCAGGGAAGACACCAAGTGTATTATGGGGAAAGGGGAAGCAGGGCGGGGGGTGCCTGGGCGGGGGGCAGCTGCCAGGGTCAGACCAGAGCAAGTTCTGAGGAGACTCGACCCTGCAGCTCCAGGGATCACTTCAGCCCCATCATCCTCAGCCTTATTGGTTGGGGTCACATGGGGACACTGGTCCTGCCTCAGGCCAAGGTTGACAGGTGGCCATAGTTTGGAGAGGGGGGCCTCTGAAATCGCTCAACACCATCTCCCAGGAGCCTCGCCATGTAAAAGCTGGCTCTGAACCCCGGTCACTGAAATGCAGGCTCTGTCCATGCTGTCCTTGCTTAAACGGCATGACCCCTGGGCATGGCAGAGACCCTCCCAGCCGCCCTGGGCTCTTCTGCATGTGAAGTCCTCAAGACTTGGGTTTCCTGCCTCTTGGGCTAACCGGGATATAATGAAAGGACACAGCACTGAAAGAACTGTATTTGGGAGGAAGTCTTGAGTTTTCAGTGAGGAAGAGGGAAAGAGGGAGAGGGAGGGAGAGGGAGGAAGAGATGGGCGGGGGTGGGGGGAGATGGGCTAATGAAATGCAGGTCAGGTGTGTGAGACTCAGGCTGCCTGCCTGAGCATGTCTTTCCCCAAAACTATCATTACCAGAAGAATCTTGACAGAAAAGTGTTTATCACTCTGGCAGCTGTGCCCCAAGACATCCCTGGGTCCCCTCAGGAGCCCTGCCACCTGGGGGCTGGGGAGGGCATGGAGGAAGGGGTCTCCTAGGGCCCAGGAACCCATTTCCTGCCCTTCCCACAGCTCCCTGCCTCCAAGAGCACAAGCATACAGGCCAGGCCTTTTTACGGTAATAAAGGGACAATGTGTGTGAGGTCCTGGCTGCAAAGCTGCCTCCAGTGAGAGGCCCCGCTGCCCTCACCGCTACTCCTAGGGGGTGCCCTAGGCTGACAGGTTCCTCACGGAGCCGCCACACACGAACCGGAGCTACCAGAACAGCCCGGAAGGGGCACGCGAACGAAACGCTGCGTTAAACACACTTCTCAGCTCTAGTTCCCCTCCGGGAGACGGTGGGAGCCAGGCCGGACGACGCCATTGTACTTAGGACCCCAACCCCTGATCCAGGAGACAAGGAACACGGCTGGTTAGAGGTGGGTGTCCAGGCAGGTGACACACGACCTTTTCTCAAAGTTCTTCAAGGGGCTGGGAGCCTCAGCCCTGAGCTCAGGACACAGTTTCCTGGGTCACTGCCCATCAAGGCACCATTCTTCGGCCCGACGCCACCCCTCTGTCCATGCGTGTGTTATGCAACCCTGAATCACCTTCTCGCCTGCTTTGGTCTTTAAAACCAGTTGTGGGGAGTCCCCTGGTGGTGTAGTGGCTAGGCTTCGGCACTGTCACCGCTGCGGCCTGGGTTCGATTCCCAGCCAGGGAACTACCCACATTAAAAATTAAAAAAAAAAAAAAATTAAAAAAAAAAAACAAACAAAAAACCAGTTGTGTCACCCAAAGGACCATTGGACTCAAGGATTCCAGGTTGAAACCAGGACGTGCAGACCAGTGACACTGACCCTGAGGGCACAGACAGGAAGTGTGTTTCTGCCGCAGCAGGTCAGAGGAAAGACCATGCCAGAGTCGCACAGCCCTGCTTCCCCGGCTTTGTTACTGTCATATTCCATTTATCGACAAGGAAACAGCGGACAGACCACACGATCAGAGTCCAAGTTCAAGCCCGTGGAAGCTGGCCAGTAGCAGTCCGGCTCCAGAGTCCACTGTCTGAGCCCCACCCTCTGGCTTTTCAGTGCCACCAGTTGGCAGAGTGGAGACGTCTGCTGTCTAACAGTCATGGCCTGAACCCAGTGCCTCACTCCTCAAAGTGTGGTCCCCGGGCCAGCAGCAGATCACTTGGGAGCTTGTTGGAAATACCAGTTCTCAGGCCCCAGCCCAGGCTGAAGGAGGCAGCACTCTGGGTGGGTCACAACCTGGCCGCCCCGCCCCTGCAGAGCCCCACCGTGATGCTCCGCCCATCCGTCTTGGGTTGGGGTGACATCTGCTTTCTGCTGTTTTGTTTTGTTTTTAACTCCCCGCAAAACTGTGATATGCCATCAGGTTTGAGGATTACAGGTGTCACAGCAAGAGCAGGACTTCCAGGTTCCCATGACTGTGCCACTGCCCATGAGCTGTGACTTGACTATCCCTTAACCTCCCTAAGCCCCGCTGTGTTCATCTGGTGAAAAGTGGAAGTGAGGATCGAAGGAGCTCATTCTGGAAGCAGGTGGCACAGTTCTGGCCAAGGCAGGCACTCAGTGAACGGAGCTCCAACCACCCAGGTGGCAGCCCACCCCGCCCACCAGTGGATGCTTCTTGGGGGTGTGGCCAGGAGGATGGGGACACCAGGGGGCTCGCCATCCAATCTGACCTCTGAGGCCCTGTCCAGTGCTGATGGCCGCCCTGTGGATGTGCGTGCACGCGTGCTCTCTCTGTGGACATCTGGTTTGGAGCTGGGCTGGCGGGAGGCCTAGCTGAGTTGTGCAGGTGGCTTTGGGATTCCTGAGGGCACTGGCTTTGCATTCATCTGCCAGGGTGGCCATAACAAAGGACCACAGGCTGGGTTAAATAACAGAGACTGGTCGTCTCACAGTTGTGGAGGCAAGAAGTCTGAGGTCAAGTGTCACCAGGGGGCAAGATGTTCCTCTCCTGCTCTTGTAGATGGCCATCTTCTCCCTAGGTCCTCACACAATCATCCCTCAGTGTGAGCCTCTGTCCCAATCTCTTCTTACAAGGACCCTACTCAGATTGGATTAGGGACCACCCCAATGACCTCACGGCACCTTACTCACCTCTGTAAAGACCCCATCTCCAAATAGTCACATACTGCAGTGCTGAGGGTTAGGACTCAACACATGAGCTCCCTGACCTGTTGACCTGACCTGCTGACCTCCCTGACCTTTGGCCTCACCTACTGGCCTCCCTGACCTTTGACCTCACCTGCTGACCTGTTCCTCAGGAACATCTTCCTTAGAGCTCATTGCTGCTTGTCTCGCACGGCCCTGCCACTCAGGCTGCCCGTCGGGTGTCTTGTCCTGGCCACAAAATTAGTCTCGGTGTCTGGACTTGTGTCTTCACACTCCTCCCCTCCCCTCCCTTAGCTGTCCTTCCTCGGAGGCCCTGGGGCCACTGCAAGGACTGCGACTGCACCCAAACACCTCTGCCCCTCCTGTGTGTCCCTCAGCCCGCACAGTGACATTTTCACTAACGACTCAGTGTCTCTAACAGAAATGTCCTTGCAGTCCTGCTTCCCTCTGTGTGATGTCCCCGTCCCCAAACCTGCAGTGAAAACCAGACTGTGAAGATCAAAGGGGATTTGGAAGGTGGGACATTTATTCCGAGGTTACTGGCATCACGCCAGCACCCCCTCCCACGTGCCCCCTCCCTTCCCCTGAAGCCCTCCTCACCCCTGCACATCAGTCCCCATGGCAGCGAGTTGGTGGTCAAGTAATTTGCACATTCTGCCCCCAGGACCAGCTCCCGCCCACCCTGCTGGCACCTCCTGCAGCCCTGGGCAGGCCACTGAGGCAGGCGAGCAGCACGCACCCCGCATGTCCCAGTGAAGGAACTCGGGGATGATGGTTTCCTAGACAAGGCCATGCATGTGGCAGACAAGACACACCTACGTCTCTTATCAAGAGGCATTTTAGACAGTTCTTACATTTCTGTATTCTGGTGCTTTGGTCACCAGGCAATCTTGTCCCACTTTATTGCCAACATGGAGCCAAGTTGATCAGAAGACCCCAAGCCCCACCCCACGTGTCACAGGCTCAACCAGGTGGGCGTGCTTCCTTGTGGCCCCTCCTGGCTCGGCTTCACCCCCCCTGCCCGGGGCACCTGTCAGCTGATTTCTCAAGATAACTGCCAATTCTGTAACTGTCAATGTATCTATGGGAGCTGGGCTCACGTAGGTCTGTCTTCAAGGGGGATCTCATTGCACTTTGCCTCAGAATCAGGGTGGGAGCCCAGGTCCATGGTCAATGTCAGCCTGAGCCCCAGGCAGCCACCTGGACTGGTCTTGCCGTTCTCGTCTGCTGTGCTCTGCTTCTCATAGCAAGACACCACCACTGACACTTAGAGATGGTACCACATCACAGACAGAGATCATGGATGTCATGGACACTGAGATCCTTCTAATTAAGAGGGTCTAGAAACTTGGAAAAAATGACACCTTTATTTGCACAACCCTCCAGCTGAATGTAGCCAACAAACTGGGAACTTGTCACCAACAAAAACCCCAGATATTAATCCTATCGCATTGATTACTGCGGATTTTTCATAGTACTGTTTGTGCTCATCACTGCTCTGAACTTACAGCAGCTATTAGATATGAGGCCTTGTTAGTTAATGAGTTAAGAAGCACATGTTACAAAAATATTGTGATAACTGTGTCTCAGTTAATTAGTCTTCTCTGTAATCCCATGCAATGTGTTTTATTCGTTTGAAAACCTTCTCAGAAGAGGCTCCAAGCTGCCAGCAACATCAGAGGACCAGGTGACAGGGCTTGGGGGAGCCTGCAGCTGCTGACTGAGGACACGGGAGTGCTGTGACCATGTGGCTGTGCCCGCCCGTCCAGCTGCTTCCAGAACGCTCTTGGTTGTGACAAATGTGGTGG
Organism: Lyroderma lyra; assembly: GCA_004026885.1. NCBI lineage: Eukaryota > Metazoa > Chordata > Mammalia > Chiroptera > Megadermatidae > Lyroderma > Lyroderma lyra. The sequence goes on from PVJL010002674.1 coordinate 182,497, forward strand.
GTGCTGCGTTGCCCATCAGGTAGCTGCCTCTCCTTGTCTCAGCACCCACAAACACGGCTGGGGCGATGGGTCTGGGAGGTGACACACCAGCTGCACAAGTGCTGCCTGGGCACCCGATTCTGGGCTATGGTGCCTGAGAGGTCTGAGGTGGGGGGGTTGGGGGTGGTGGCCGGGAAAGATGTGGCTTCCCTCAGGAGAGGGGGGGAGTAAGGAAGGAAGGACGGAAAGAGGGGAGCAGGGGTGAGGAGAGAGTGGAGACGGGAAGGAGGGAAGGACACACATGCGCACAGATACGAACACACGTGCATGTGTGCGCATGGCTCCTAAAGGGCTCTGATGGAACTGCGCAGTTACGCCAAGGGCTTTTGTCCCCAGGTGGCAGGAGAGCCAGATCTGTGGCTGCCTTAGATGGAGAAAGGGCACACTCACTGTGGCCTCCAGGGTTCGAAACGCTCATCTGGGCAGTGTTTCCAGCACCCCACCTCCTCCCTCAGTCTCAAGCCCAAATGCTGAGAAGAATTGGTCCATGCGTTTCCCTGACACACCTGGGGCTGGGGGGACTGCTGAGTGGCTGGTCTGTGAGCAGGCCGAGGCCGGGGGGAGGCGACTGGAGGGACCCGGGCGGCCGGTAAGCACGTGTGCTCATACAGATTTCAAAGGCTTTAAATGCTGTGCAAATACTGCCCCCTCTCCCCACCCCAGTGTGAACCCACGCCAGCTGAGTGCTCAGTTAGCAGTGGCGTGACCAAGAGCACCCCAGCCCCGACCTCGAGCTGGCTAACAGCTTCAGCACCGGCTTCGCCAGCCAGCTGTAAAGCGCGGCCCGAAACGCTGTCGCGCAGGGTGCTGGGAGAAGACAGTGAGGGCACATTTGAGGGCCTGGCTGAGTGCCTGGCACGGCGTGAACAGCCCGCGAACGGTCACGGCTACATTACCAATAGGAATAGACCACAAAAGGGCACGCGGTGAAAGGTGACGGCATCGTGGAAGCGCGGTAAGAAGTGGTACTCGAGCAGGGCCCTGAGGAAGACGGACCACATCACCACCAGCCGCATCCACCCCACAAAGACCCAGGAAGGTGGCAGCCCCGCCGGGCAGCATTATCTATAAAGTATCTTCTCTTTATTTAAGTTAAACAATTTTCAAGGATGGTTTCCATCTATAAAATGGACAAAGTACAAGCTCTGTACAGCAGTTCTTTAAAAAATCAACTGGAAAAAAAATTACCAAACTATATTTTGAATTTGCAAAACATACAGAGACCATTGTTTTCGCTTTTATGAAGACATAAGAAAGACCGTCACAGAGAAGACGACTAACTTCGCCACACTTTGCTCCAAGGGCTCTTAGGAAAGAATCTTTTATTTGTAAAAACAGGAGGGCGAGATAGTCCTGATGACTACAAAATAATGCAACCACAGTAAGTCACTTTGGCACACTGTGTCATGTAAACATAGCTCACCTCGAGGGAGCCCTCCCAGCCCACCTCTGCTCACCATACCCACACCATCCAAGGCCGTGTCACCCACCAGCTCAGGGATGGGGAGCTGCCACCCAAGGGACTGGGTGTACCCAGCCCGATGGTACGAAGGTTGATAAGACTTCTGGGTTGAGTGGAGTTGTGTGGGAGAAGGATCGTCAAGAACTTGATTAAAATTTGTTTTTTCATCTCAGCCAAATTTGTTTTCCATCAATGGGACATTTTTCTAACAGCAGAAAGAGCTCACAGGTGACAGGCTCTGACAGTGGCACCTAGGGGCTCAGGCTGTGTTAATAGCCTGACACAGAGCCTATGGGTCCTCAGGGGTGAGACCAGCCTCTGAGGACGTAAGCGTGCCGAGTTAGCCTAGCTACGACCTCCGTGTCCACTGGGGATGCATGTGGCTGCTTGGCAGGGGGCAGGAGGGGAGAAGACAGAGGCAGCAGTCCCCCATCCGGGCCTCTGGGCCTGATCCCACAGTCATAAAGCAAACTCGGAGGGCTGTCACTGTGGAGGAAGGAAGATCACCAATATTCCCTTTCCTAAAGGAAATAAGCAGGAAAGAGAGTGGCACATGGCAGTGTCAATCGAGCAGAAACTTCCAGGGCCACGTCTCACTGTGTGACCTCCGGGTCCCTCCCAAAGGGGTGTGAAGATGTGCGTTCAGGACACAGTCCCAGCACATGGTGGCCTGCGGGCTGCCCGCCGCAGCCAGCCTCTGTGAGACTGGGCATGTGTGCGAACGGAGTGGGGAGCGAAGGGCACCAGCGGCCAGGACAAAGCCCGGAGCCATTCTGCAGGGGCTGGGGCGTCTGACACCTCAGAGGCCAGGAGCACTCCATGGGGACACTCCTGGGGGTCAGGTAGACACCCAGGCATCTTCTGTTACTGCTTTTAGTTCTGTCTCGTGGTTTACATGGACATTTGCGTCTTAAACCACAGGGCACCTGCCTTGGGCCCCACGTGCTTCATGCCATGTGCAGGCAGTGCCAGGGTCTACCCTCCTAAATCTTGACCCAAAGCTTCTGAGGTGGCACCTGGGCCTGGAAGGGACAGAGCAGGCAGGCCAGGTCCCAGGGCAGGTGACCTCGGCGGTGCTGCCAGCCCCCCGCCCCCGACACGCCCGATCAGCCAGCACCAGCCTGGGACAGTTTCTGACGCCACTGGATGCTGTGGGATTGTTTTGTTTTTCTTAGAGAAAAGAAATTTAATTTAAAAAGACCTAAAGCAATATTTGTCAAAGTAAGGAACCCGTGCAGGCTTACGGACACCGAGGGCACGGAGACTGGGTCCCCGCACAGAGCTGTGACGCTCCGGTTAACGCCGACCAGGCTGCACAGCCCGGGGCAGCGCGGAAAGGCCCCCACCGGCCATGGCCGCCCCGGCTCACGGCTAAGGCCGCTTCCAAGGGCAGGGGCCTCGCCCTCTGTGGGACAGCCCAGCCCCCAGGCCCAGCCGCTCCAGAGCTGGCCATGCACAATGACAAGATGAGGACGACCTACAGAAACCATAGCGAACTGACCGTACGTTCCTTCTCTATATATACTTGCATTTAGTGTCCCACTAAATACAAAAAGTTCATATTCAAATATAGCAATACACCGTGTGGGGGGGTCTGCGCTGGGGCCCGTGGAGCACGGCAAGGGGGTGGGACGTGACCCTGCAAACGATGGTTCGGTGCTGTGGGGCCGCACAGGACGGTGATGGGATCGCAACGGAGAGTTCGGTGGGGCGGCACGCACCTCCCCGTCCCCCAATCAGATCATGGGGGAGCCGGGAAGGAAGAGGGTGGCCGTGGCCTCCGGAAAGGGGACCTGGCTGCGTGCTGCGACGACAGTGCTTCCCTCGCCTCTTCTGTGTCCACCCAGTGCCCCGTGCCTGGCTGAAGTTCTCCGACTTTCAGACCATGATGGAATACGAGGTATATAGTTTCGTGGAAAGTTTCAGAAACGTAACCGATACCGTGACTGTGAAACTCAGCCTGCCGGTGCAGGGACGGGACACCGGCCCGGGTCCGCTTACTGCTGCAGGTTCAGTGAGAACTTCCACTGCTGGGACAGGGCAGGCCCGCACACCTCGACGCTCAGGCCCCCGGTCTTGGCCGTGCGGCTGTCCAGGCACAGGTTGCTGCCCACGTGCCGCAGCTTCGAGTTACCCTCAATCTGCTCCCATTTCTGAAAAAGACAGAGAATGTCCGCAGTGAGTGCGGGGCAGGGGTGGGGCGGGAGGGCGCCTGCGGTGAGCTCC